>OZ034970.1:50888764-51288764 GCA_964030785.1 Siderastrea siderea
ACTCAAAGGCGATTTGTTCGATTTTAATCAAATTTGGAGAGTCGCTAGCTTGACGCTTCTTCAACAAGAACGTGTCGGGGAATTCGATAATTCTAAATATTTTTTCGTTAAGAACCATTTCTGTGCCGTTACTCCGTATGTTTTTCTTGCGATTTAGAAAATGTTTGAAAGCTTTTGAACGCGGCTGAATAAAGGAAAACCCCAACACGGTTTTTTAGCCCTTATGTGCAGGACTTTCACCAAGCAAAAAAAATTGCAAACTTTAAAATTCCCTTTGAGCTGGAGCTTTCAAAAGGCGATCTAGACCTTCATATTCAGATCTCGCGGAAAACTTAAAAATTCGTTTTCGAGAAAAGTTAGTGGTATATTCAAATAGCCAGTTTTATAAGCTTTAATTTGATATAGGGTTTGGGGTATCTACGGCGAAACTGAAAAGCGCTACATGCGTAAGACTGAAGACACCCCTGAAGGTACACGGTAACCTTAAAGTATACTTTATGATTGTGCCAAAAGAAAGGTCGTCAATTGCTCTCATTTCTAAATGATTGGTCCAGTGTGGCTGCTTCTATGACACAGATGATCAGAGGTGAATGTAATGGTAATGTAACCACCAATTGTAACATTACGATCCATGGCAAAGAGGAAAACCAAGCTCAAATATAACAGGGTACTTCTATCAATCAACTAAAGTGGGTGTGATATGTATTTTTGTCTTTGTTTTTGTTTCTTTTCAGTTCATTTCTTTTCAGCTCAGTAACTTTATCTCAGTCAGTGGCTCTCATCAGTCAGTGGGGCGGCAAAAATCTTTCTTTTTCAAACATCTGAAAAAAGAGACTCTTTTCTAGTATTCTAGAACTGAGAATTAAGAAATATTAGATTTTTGCCTTCATCCTATGTTGTTCTCTTAAAAACAAACCCTCTTCTTGAAGTATAATCATTCCCTTATCCATTTACCTTTATAAATTAGTTGAGCACCACTAGGACATGTGGTCCTTCCCCAGCGAACATACTTCACCCCAGACTGCCCAGCTCCGTCTTGTCCCTTCTCTCCTTTAGTTCCTTGAGGTCCCTGAGCTCCAGTCCTACCAACAGCTCCCTGGTCTCCTTTAGGACCAGGAGGGCCTGAAATCGGCTTGTTAGTGCCAGGTTTGCCGGGTTCTCCTGTAAGAAAATGATCCTGAGCGGTTAGCTTTCTTTAGAGGAGTGAAAAAGCCGTTTTTCCGGCAGAGGAAACTTTTTCAGTGTATCGTTGCTGTGCTTGCCACAGTTGAAATGCAAAAATAAATTTGGATTCATTGGGGCGTTTAATGGGCGTATGATGGAAACGCACAATATTTATTTAAAAAGTTCATCTGTGAAGGCAGTTATTTTTCCTGAAATACTTCTTAAACTCAAAACACGGGTAGCTGAAAACACCTAACTTACAACTTCCTTTCTCGACGTTTTAGGTGATCAAAGCCGAGTTAAGTACAGGTAAGCTTCATCTCACCAGTCAAATACTTATAAATCTGGGTGGTTTTTCTATGAAAAATTCATTATTTGTTTGCTTTAGTATTTACGCTTGATGAGTCGCAACTGATCATGTCAGTAGCAGAGGAAATGAGATGAAAAAGTCAACATATTCCACTGGTCGCAGCTTTTTTACTAGTCCTGGTGGCAGGTTAGATGTGACATTTTTGGGGAACTGTGTTGTCTCTTTGGTTCCTTTTTTTCCCTTTCTTTGTGTTAAGTTGAATTGATATTCTATGTACCTTTTGGTCCAGATTTTCCTGTTGGTCCAGTTTCTCCTTTTAGTCCAGGTTTTCCAGGGAGTCCAGGTCGTCCGATCCGTTCCTTTCCAGTGGTTTGGAGATGTTGTCCTATAACGCAAAAAAAAAAAAAACAATAACCGTGACAACCTGTTTAACATTTTAACTACCACTTTGGCTCAAATGTGACTAAATAGTGGAAACTTTCAGGTTTCTCATCTTCCACAGAACTCCGTTTTCAAGCACATTGTAAGGTGCAAGCATTGAGCTAATCATCAAATCAGCTTTAGTCCAGTAAAAGTGCGAGCTACTATTAGCAGCCTAAAGCTGGAATTTTTCAATTGTTTAAAGGGAAAAACTCATTGTGGTCAGATAGAGTTTGTTATTGATCTGTAGCATACTAACCTAGAACGTAGGCCAAAAGCGAAGAGTCACTTGATCTTGACGGCAAGCGCAGCAAGGCATCAAGTCTGCAAAAAGATCATCAGTGGAAAAGGAAAATCAGAAGGTCGAACCATTCACAAGCAAAAGCAAATCTTGATTCATGTTATGTGACTCTAACGGATTGTTTGAAATCACCATTCAAATGAAAGCTCAGTATTGAACAAACTTTATTTCTATGGGGCTTTTTATTGCAAAGGTATTTGAGCCTCTCGCCTTTTGAGTCTCTGAATAAAATCCTAAAGTGTGGCCATTCAAATGAAAGCTACTGTGCAGTACTTTCCTGAAGAAGTGTATATTTAACAATTATTCTACGAGGGCGCGCTGGATATCGAATGATAGATAACCAACGAGGCGCGTAGCGCCGAGTTGGTTATAATCATTTGATATCCAGCAAGCCCGAGTAGAATAATTGTTTTATTAAAAACTTAACCACTATTAAAAAAAAATCAAGAAAGAAAGGGAAAAACGAGAAAAGAAATTTAAACGGAACAAGAATCACTCACATGTCTGAACGAAAAAGGCGCCAAACCTTGCGAAGTGTTGCAGCGTTTCATTGCAAAGCTGAATGAATCAATGAAAACTGCTCGAAGTGAACAAAGTAGCACTAGTTTTGGAAAGAAATCTTCTAATTATTGGCTCTGAAATTTGGTACATGTTTGATTTTTCCTGAAACATTGTTGTTATCATCGTTCAAAGCGGATTGAAGCTGGACAATTTCACCATATTAGCTGCTGGAGTTGAAACTGAACAAGTTTGTAATCTGTTCGCACAACGGAGCCATCATGTGCATGTTTCATCGAACTGAAGACAGAACAAATTTGAACTTGAAGAGGTAATTTCCATGCAGCTCAGACGCAAGATTACTACATTAGAAGTCACCATCATAGTTTGTTAAATGCAAAGTGCAAAATGCCCTTGTTCTCGGTTTAGAGGTTGCGGACGGAATGGTAAGCTTAAAAACAACATTCAAACAACTGGAAAAGCGATTCAACTCCGTTTACATGGCATCCGATTTCTATCTGAGCATTTGGACCTGTTGGAACACAGAGCTACAACGAGTGCAGGTAAACCAGTGTCAATTTTGCGTGTTAAAGGCGAAAAAAATCTCGCCCTTCCTTCCTTCTTGGTAGTTTGCCGCTGTATTTTTTTAGTATTTGTTTAGACTGCTTCAAGATTTTGGCACCGACTCGCCATGAATGTGTCATAGTTTTTATTAAACGCTCCTGCCCTATTTCACTGTGTTTTATTTTATGTCTTGTCTTGATATTTCGAAAAGGAAAGCTTTCCTGATAAAACCTACCGTGTTCAACTTTTCAATGATCGACGTGACGATCGATGAAAGAAATTAATTGTAAATACGACGCTTAATGCTTAAATTTCTATTTCTGCACAGTTTCTTCAAACAATTTTGACTTGTGTTAGACGACGCTGTTGGTGATGCTTGTTGGTGACGATGTTGGAATTTCTGCTTAATTTAAATTCGCTGCCAAGTGATTTTTCTCGTCCATTTTTCTCGTCCGGTTGCTCGCGAGCAAACCTTCAGCTCACTTTGTTGTTGAGTGTTCATTGACCATATTTGTTTCAGCAGGTATATGAGCTGATAGCCTAGCTCCGTTCAGCCAATCAAAATGCTAGAAATCCAATATACCTAGTCCAGTTTTTAATAATATGCTTTACAGGGTGGTTCTAACTTTTGATACTGTGGAAAACTCCTTAAGTGTAACCATTTCAATGAAAGCTACTGACTGAGCTACCGAGAGCAGTACTGGCTTTCCTATGGTACTGTTTGTTATTCTGTATAAGGTGGTTTAGATTTTTGCTTTTTTGTTGGGAACCCCTGAAGTGTGACCACTCAAATGAAAGTTAACGAGCAGTACTTTCCTATGGTGCTGTTTTTTACGTTGTACAAGGTGGTTCTACTTTTGCTTTTGTGGGCGGAATCATGAAGTGTGACCACTCATATGAAAGCTAACGAGCAGTACTTTCCTGTTGCGCTGTTGATTATTCTGGCTTTCACTTTTGTGTTCGTGGATGAAACCCTGAACTTTGATCATTGAGATGAGAGCTACTGAGCATTACTTCCCTGTGGTGCTGTTTATTATGGTGTTCAAGACGGCCCCTAACTTTTGATTCTATGAACGAAATTTTAGCTAAGGTGTGACCACTCAAAAGAAAGCTACTTTACTTTCCTGCGGAACTGTTTATTATGTTGTAGAAGGTGGTTGTAGCTTTTGAGTCTGTAGAAAAATCCCTGAGTGTGATCATTTCAATGAAGCTAGTGACTGAGCTACTAAGCAGTACTTTTCCTGTGGTACTGTTTTATTTTATATATACTGTACAAAGTGGTTTTAACTTTTGAGTCTGTGGATGAAATCCTAGAGTGTGACTATCTAAGTGAAAGCTTCTGAGCAGTACTTTCCTGTGGTACCGTTTATTATGCTGTACAAGGTAGTTCTAACTTTCGAGTCTATGGATGAAATCCTAAAGTGTGACCATTCAAATGAAAGCTACTGAGCAGTACTTTTCGGAGGTGCTGTTTATTATGCTGTACAAGGTAGTTCTAACTTTCGAGTCTATGGATGAAACCCTTACGTGTGACCACTCAAATGAAAGCCTACTGAGTAGTCCTTTCCTCAGGTGCTGTTCATTTTTTGTGTCTGTTTTATGCGTTGTGATTTGCTCAACTGCGAAGAAAATGTGTTTTCAAAACAACATAAAACAAGAAACACGTGCACTAGAACTGAGCTCAATGCTTTGTTTCAATCGGTACTTGTGACGTGGATGTGTTCTGCGAAAATTCTAAAATAAAGTTATTTCATTAAAACATTCTAAAGTGACGGAAACATTTTCCCACTGCCTTTAAAGTTTGTAATAAATTTAGCCATCATGTAAGAAACGAATTCTTGGTTAATGAAGACCTTCCATAGTAAATGTTGATAAAAAATAGACTTTTCAAACCTCTTCTCTATTTCTTGTAAGCGATTTGTACTTTCGTTGTACCTGAAAAAGTATAAAAAGGGATAACTCAACCGTGAGGAAATTTCCTGCTCTAGGCTGGCTTTGCCAGCAGCTGATACCGTCCACAAGAGAGGCTCCAAAAATTTTCTCTTCTTGAAAGCTGGTTTTAGAGCGGCCTCTCTGCATGGAGAATTTCGATTGAATTGTAGTAGTAGCTGTAGGTTGGAAATTGCTTTCAACGAATTAAATTTGAAGCTCTTGGCCTAAAGCACCTAGCCAGACCGCTAGTATGGGATTTGTGTGCCAAAGACATATCAAACAAAGTTCCCATGTTGCGAGTATTCATACTATTAACTGAGTGAGAATTGTTGTTATCAATTAAGTTATTTCCAAATATCTGTTGGAAATTGAACCAAAGCTTGCCGAAGAATTATTTCACCTGTGCTCCGGATCTGGACCAACTGATGGAATTGACAATTGAATGGACACATAAAATAACATAAATTGCACAAAAATGATATTATGAAAAACTACGGAACTACAAGAGCATAACGAACCTTTCTTCCACAGCTTTCAGCCGTTTTTCAAAGTCCGGCTTGTTGGGGGTCGCATTTTTCTTAACTGATTTTTTCGCCCGTTGCAGCAAGGACTCTTTTTCACCAGTTTCAGCGCCATCAGCAGACACTCGATTGGTGTTTCGGTCTTCTCCTCGACGCTGTCCTTCTATATTTTTATCCATGGCAGAGATGTGAACCAGAGTGGAACAACACATCACCAACACAGCCACGAGACGCAGGCCGCCGCGAGGTGTTATAACTGAGGAAGACAATTTCATTGCGGACCGATTGGACTTTCCGTACTTCAAATCACTTTGAATTTTAGAGCAAGAAGAACACAAACAACCCTCTTTCTCTCCTCCACAGGAAAGTTATTATGTGCACTCGATGTAGATGGGCATCACATCTGGAAACTGGCGAGAATATTTTCGCGTTTATGACGTAGAACCCAATACCCCAAAATAACTGTCAAAATAAACCATCTTCAACCTTTTTGCGACAATTAAAAACAATTTGGAAGAAATAGTAAGTTTGCAAAAACTATGGACACTAGCTAGAAAAGTCAAGAATCGGAGCGATCACTCGATTTCGTACTGTTATCTACAAGATTTGAAATCGTTAGCGCCCTAAGGAAGACTGTCTAAACATCTCAGCCGAAAATCACTGATCTGTAACTTCGCCTCAAGGCAAAATAAAACGGTCAAATTTGCATTTTCGTCCAACTCTAAATTTCATCCCAAACGGCACCGTTGGATTTTCTCTACAAGTCAAACTTCAAAATTTAACAAACTATGAGGTGACTAAAATTATATTTTAATATCATAAAGCGCAAGCCTAAAGCGTCGGCGAAGGCAAGCTATGGATGACTCAAGGTAGTTCTCGCTTTTGAGTCTGTGGATGAAATCCTGAAGTCTGACCACTGAATTGAATGGTAATGACTGAGTACCTTCCTGTGGTTCTGTTTATTATGCCTCATATAGTGGTTCTACCTTTTGAGTATGTGGACGAAATCCTAAAGTTTAACCACTGAAAAGAAAGCCACTGAGCAGTACTTTATTGTGGTACTGTTTTTTATGCTGTTCAAGACGGCTCTAACTTTTGATTCTATGAATGAAATATTGTGACCATTCAAATCAAAGCTACTGAGCAGTACTTTGCTGTGGTGCTGTTTATTTTGCTGTTCTGAATTCCTAATGGGGACCATTCAGTTTCAAGCTTTCTCTCCTAACAGTGAAAGGACCGTGAACCGACAACTGCTAATGTTTTCCTATCTGATCACCCGTCAACAAAGACGATTAATATATACGGGCATCAGTTAAAATGCAGAAGAGATGGCACTCCGTGGAAACAACTAATACAAACGAACAGCTTTTAGGGTCGTTAACCGTCAAACCCCCAACCCCTGTTATAATCCACTGGTCGTGAAAACTTTGTTACGAGTTACTTATGACAATTATCATAAACTTCAATGATATTGTACGTAACTTTGTCGTTGAAGTAAATTGACGATGAGTTTATATTTGGAACAGTAGACAAAGTAAAATAGCTGAACATATTAGGCTAATCTTGCGAATGTAGTGATCACAATACTGACTTACCTGAGTTTAGTCTTTTCGGACACAATATCTCTCTGAAGAGAATTCAGAAAGATCCTTATTTATTTATTTATTTATTTATTTATTTATTTTTAATTTTGCTTCTGGGAAGAATATTTTGCGTGCGGGCGCAAACAAACAATTTGGCACACATTGAAACTTATAAATTCGTATACGTCTCCCAAACAAATTAATGCTTCCTCGTTAAATATCTGTCATTTGCTTTAGTGGTAGAGATAAAATTGACAATGAATACATGAGAAATCATATATCAACTGCGGAAGTGAAATCAAATGAAGAACCTGAGGATGCTCACAGTGATGTACGCAATTAAAGAAATTGCGATTAAGCTCGAAAAAATTTCGAGGCTTTGAAATTGTTGCTCATCGCAAAACACCAAATACTACAACTTCGTATTAGATGCCTTTTATTTCCGAGATTACATATGACTTCTACACTTAATGTGCACGGTACAGTTTGTGTACTCATACATCATGTACTTGTTCCTTTAGAACGACCGCTTCACAAGCGGGTATTGAGCTTCTGCGTTTGCGGTCGTTTATTTCGCGAACTAAAACAGTAACGACGTTTCCTGTGACGTTTCTTGATTCGCTTTTTTTAAAAATTAATGCATGCCAGTGGGACCACTTTAAAAATTTAATTTCCTCTTAAAATTGGATAACCTTCAGTTTATGATATATTCTACTAGACAACCCAGTAAACGCAAGAACCACAATTTCCAGGTTTGAACAAGACTTCTACGCAAGCATGGTAGGGAATTACCGAATGGAGATTTGTTACTAAGTCTTCGTGTATTCCCTGGCGAAGTTGAATTCAATGTAAGGACAAGTTGAAATCAGTAGTACATGGGAATCTGGCTGGACAGTAAATTAGAAATTATTAGATGACACGTGTTCTGACAGAATAGGCACCAATTAAGTCAAAGCCAAAACTTTCACTTAATTATACGCATTCAGAACACTGAATAGCAACAGTACGCAGCAATATGGGTAACGCGTCAAGCGGTTGTCAAGCGCGCGGGAAAATGCGTGCAAGCAAGTCACGGTTGATCAGTTTTAGTTTTATTTCGGAATAGTTGAGAAAGTGGAGCGAGTGTTTTTTAAACCAATCACAGCGCGCAGTGAAACGAAACCAAAGGAAACGCAAACTGTTCTCAACTAACACTTAGTTGAAAACCATTTACATGGGTTAGATAATTTTCAAGTGGATTAGATAACTTCATCATCTTTACATAATACTATGAAGCTGAGATATATGACTCTTGATATATGACTCACTGTTGATTTTTCTTCTGGTTGACGCTGTAAACGGCCAGTCTTCCCATCACTTGGTGCACACAGCGCATGTCAACTCTCGACCGCTGACATATGGAAGGCACGGAAATGAGCCACAAACCCCTTCCACAGGGTACAACAAAGCACCATACTTGTTGGCATGGCTATCAGGAACATACTCTGGCTCCCCGTCAACACAGATGAAGTCACTTGAATGCTTGTGGCCGTGATTTTCAGTCATCAGGTACCCATGATACTCCTCGGTCCATCCAGATGGACAGTCATTCTTTGCAGGCATCATCAGCATTAACCCACGTAGGTTAACAGAGCAGACAGCACAAGGTGCATCATGGTCATGAAGACTTCTCTTAAAAGGGTCTCCGCTGTACTCACTGACTTCGCACTCAGTGCCGTCTATGTATCCCGAGGGTCTGGTGTCCAACTTTATACTTGTCATACTTTGGTTTGCAAGGAAGGCAAAGGTAGTTTGCTCCACCGCCATGATGATTGTACAATTCTCCACCCATTATACCTTAAGCAAAAAGAAACTTTACATAAGATGATTTTGTAAAAATAATTCCAAGAGCGGTCAAATTGTAGTGCTCTTGTTTATGGACATACACAAATGGGGAAATTTATTTAACGCGTTTTCTTATGGTTTTGCAGCTATAATGGTCGTCAATTGTCTTTATTTCTGAAAGATTGTTCCCTTGACAATCATGTTGACGCATAGGGCCGGTGAGGTGAGTGTAATGGTAATAACCAATTATACAATTAACCATGCAACTCAGGCATATTTAAGAGCTTGATAACTTTTAAATTCAAGAGTCGAGAAATCAAGGTATTTGAAAGGTGGAATGTAAATGGTTTGAATCAGAGAAGGTTCAGGTGACCCCCATGCCACTGAGGTGCCACAAATCCTTCTTATTTCTCTACAGTTCGCGTTCGTTTGGAACCTTTGTTGTACCCTTAACAAAGAGACCCCTTTCTCGAATTCTATTTAGTCACTATTATCTATTCTGCCTTATGCAAAAAGAAACTTAGCATGAGATGAGTTTATAAGAATATTCCAAGGGACTATCACATTGTATTCGCTCTTGTTTATAAGTATGCACAAACATGGTTGTCAGAGATTTTCCCTTGAAGCATACTGGTGTACCATACCCCAACGCAGTATTCCATACGCTGAATTTTGTTTTCCCTTACAACTCTGTCAGCTTAGAAAGTTGTTTCCGCCTTCCCCATTTTCTTTCAACGGTTTTCTGTTTACCCAAGATCTAGACTTTCGAAATAAGAAAAGACTCAGGATTAAGCTTCATAATGGTATCTTAGAAGCATAGTTTACTTCATTGTTTTGCAACAATGAAGATCACCAATTTTTCAGTTATTTGTGAATGATTGGTCCAGTGAGAAGTCTTGACGCAGAAGGTGAGGATGAGTGAAATAACAATCACCCATTCAAGTTCAAGTTTATTACCATATAAACTGAGGTTAATGAACCTTGAGATCTACTATGCTCAAGCTGTACAAAGGAGTGCCACAGTACTCATTACAAAGTACCTTTATTCTATGTCAACAAATGTCAATCGTTTCAATGAGCCCCTGTATTGTTAAGTAACTGTAGACATCCAGTCCAAAGTGCAAGAATAGCAGCATCAATTGCTACCTGTTTGTAGTACAAGGCAGCCTTATTCCTAGGCAAAGTCCACAGTAATTTACCTTGCATTTACTAGGTTCTACAAAGGTTCCATTTACGCTATCACACGTTCACCATGCACATGTGCTCCCCTAAAAACGATATCCACTGCCTTTCTCAGCCTATTCCTTCAGGGCTTTGGTTCTGTCACAACTGTTTTTCTTAAGTGGGGGGAACGCGATGTCCAGCTATATTTAGACACCTTTACTGGCCTCCCTAAATCAGGATGCCGATCATGTGGCAGCACAGATCACCTCTCTGAAGCCTGCTTTCTATCACACCGTAGGTCTCGGGACGCCCTCTCCCAATCAGACCTGTGTTTTAACTTCAACAAAGACCGACCTTGCGCACGCCTCCCCTGCCCTTACAAGCACAGGTGTAACCAGCCAGGATGTTCAGCAGCCCACTCCGGGGAAGACCATGCAAAACTCACCCGCCACAGAGAGGACAGACCTAAGTCGTCTTCAAGTTCTAACAATTCCTCCCGAGGACACTCCTAAATATCTTTCCCACCTCTCTCCTCCCACCCCCATTGATATTGCCAAATTAGCATCTTATCTTCAGGGCCACCCTGATCCACTGGCAGTTAAACAGCTCATTTCTGGCTTCTCCCAAGGTGTTAAAATTGGCTATTCATGTCCAAGGGCCCCCAAAGAATATTCTAATCTTCCCTGTGCTAAAAGCAACCCATTGGTCATTGACAAAAACTTGCTGAAAGAAGTTACCCTAGGCCACACAGCTGGCCCTTTCCTTGCCCCTCCCTTCCCAAACCTGCAGGTATACCCCATTGGGACTATTCCCAAAAAACATTCCTCGGAATGGCGCACCATATTCCACCTTTCTTATCCCAAACACCGCCCCACCAGCATTAATGCCCATTTTTCTCCTGAGTCCTATTCCCTACAGTACACCAAAGTCGACCATGCAATTTCCATTCTCCAGGAGCTTGGACAAGGATGCTTTATGTCCAAACTAGACATTAAATCTGCCTTTCGCAACATCCCGGTCCACCCCACTGACTAGGAGCTTCTCGGTATGAAGTGGGAAGGGCTCTACTTCTTTGATATGACTCTCCCATTCGGTCTCCGGAGTGCACCCTTTTTTTTGATGAATTCTCTTCCGCCCTTGAATGGATCATTCAAAATAAACTTAACATTCCCAAGGTGATCCACATACTAGGCGATTTTTTCTTTGCTACCCCCCTCCCAGTGCACAGTGCATGACTGCACTATGCCACATTCTACACCTTTTCACTGACCTGAATATCCCTATCGCACCTGGGGAAACCTTCCCAACATCCACATCCCGCGAATTTATGGGCATTCTATTAGATTCCAATGCCATGGAGGCTCGCCTACCGCTAGATAAACTCACCCGCCTTCAGGCAGCCCTCCATCAGTTCCTTACAGGAACTTCAGTCCCTTATTGGAAGCCTACAATTTGCCTGCAAAGTCGTTGCCCCGGGCCGCCCCTTCCTACAACGTATCATCTTCCTAACCAAGGGTGTCAAATTCCCCCACTGGCATATCCGACTAAACTCAGGGTTTCGCAAGGACATTAAAATGTGGCAGGACTTTCTCCAGAACTGGAACGGGGTGTCTCTCTTCCTAGACTCTGAAGCCACCTCCCCAGCAGCCCTCCAATTATACACTGATGCTTCTGGCTCCCTAGCTAGGGTATGCGGGCTTTTTAGCAGGTCAGTGGTTCCAGGGCCACTGGCTCCCCCACCACACCCTAAGCAAAAAAAGAGGCATTAGTATTGAATGGCAGGAACTCTTCCCTATATACTTAGCTTGCATCCTGTGGGGACCCTGCTGGTCTGGCAAAAGGATCCACATGTGGTGTGATAACAAGTCAGTGGTTTCCATCATTAATTCTAAACACTCCAAATCTCCCCGGGTAATGGACCTCGTCCGAGCAATCACCCTTCAAACCCTCAGGTACAATTTCACATTTACTGCAACCCACATCCCCGGCCTAGACAACTCCATTGCTGACTCCCTTTCCCGTTTTCAGATGGACCGCTTCCGCACCCTAGCTCCTACAGTCTCTCCCTCAGCCTGCACCATCCCTCCATCAGCGATGAACATCTGAGAGGTTCCGCACAGCGATACCTAAGTGCCTCCCTTGCCCCCTCAACCCGACGCACTTATCAAGCCGGCGTCAAGCACTTCCTCACCTTTAACCTCATGCACGGTTTAGTAGGCCCCTCGAACCCTCTCTTACCGGCCTCCGAACTCACCCTTATGTACTTTGCATCCCACCTAGCCCAAACTGTATCCTACGAAACGGTTAAGCTGTACTTAGTAGCGGTTCAGGACCTCCATCGGGAACTTAACTTTCCTCTTCAGCTCAACAAAATGCATAGGTTACGAAAGGTCCTGACAGGCATCAAGCGTCTCACCCCTGCTAGGCAGCTAGACCGTTTCCCCATCACCCTACAAATTCTTCATGCCATTCACACCTACTTCCAGCCCGAATATTCTCAGAATTTAGATCATATTATGCTTTGGGCAGCCTTCACCTTAGCTTTCTTTGGTTTCCTACGATCCAGTGAATTCACCTGTAATGCCCCTTTTGACCCCTCAGTTCACCTCACTGCCAGGGATACCACACTGCTCCCCAACTCTCACTCCCCTAGCCATATGCTAGTCCGCATCAAACAATCCAAAACTGACCCCTTCAGGCAAGGCCACACCCTCACTATAGCAAAGTCCATGTCACCCATCTGTTCGGTGATGGCCATGAAAGACTACCTCCTTCAAGCTCAGCCACCATCAAGCAGCCCTCTGTTCTCCTTTGTCCAACCGGGCAAATGGCTTACACGAAACAACCTCACTTCTGAGCTCAGGACAGTCCTAAGACACTGTGGTCTCCCATACGACAAGTTTTACTCTCACAGTTTCCGCATAGGAGCAGCTACCACAGCAGCCAAAGCAGGCATTCCATCCTGGCTTATTAAAGCATTGGGCTGTTGGAGCTCAGACTGCTATGAACGCTATATCAGGACTCCTCAGTCTACTATTTTAGAAGTACCTCAGCTCTTAGCTAACACTAGAATTTAACACTAAGATAGCTGGAAAATTTTACACAGTTGTTCGATACTCTCATGCCTTATCCCATAAGAGCGTGGGGTAAGGTTCTTCCCTTCCACAAGAGCCCCTGTCCCCCCTCTCTTCCGCTTACTGTGGGGCGATTGTGTCCCCTGTATCTGCATGCTCCACAATCCGTGGTAGGGAAGTGCAACCCTTGGCTGCACTTTACCCCACAGTAAGGCTTAGCCCTTGGAGACAGGTCCGGAAAAATATCCATTCCAGGGTGTGGACCCCCGGTCCCACCTGATCTGTACTCCACCCAGGAGGGCCCCCTTCCTGGTTCTCCTTAGTTCCCGGTGACTACAGGATATGGGCCTCACCCTACTGGAGACTGATCAGGACCTCTGTCCAAGATGGCTACCCCCGGTACCACCCGATCTTGTCTCCACCCAGGAGAGCTCCTCTCCTGGTCCCCCAACCCCTAGAGTAGTGCGCTTCCCTGCCACCCAAAATTTTGTTCATTACTCTCTTGTTGTGTCTTTTATTTATATTATCGCTGCCAAACCAACTCTCTATCGAAAAAGGGTTCATTAACCATTACAATAGCAAATTCATTAAGGTGGCTCCCTAGGGTTCTTATTGATGGCCAATGATGCATTAGAAATAAATAAGAACAAAATACATTCTAAAACCATCACTGCTAAAATAATGGCTTTCAGTGTTGAATTAAAGGCGCCCAAACCCACGCGTTTGTCAGTGTGCATATGACTTTGATTATTTTTATTTTTATTTTCCTAAGGTGAATTCTTCCTAAATTTTCATAGCTTATACAATTACGCCAGAAAAAACTTTTAGCATTGAAAAAAGAAGGGGTCACAAAGGCAGCTTCTTTGTTTTTGGTGATTTTGTAAGTTTTGCTTCTGCACAAAAAATTAGTCTTACGAACTTTCTTTGTAGTCAAGCTCTCTGTCAAATTTTAAGGAATTTCATGGAAGGAAATTCCCAAAAAAAATTCAGAGCTAAGTTTTCATTTTTGCCCGACAAAACTGCGCCATAAAAATAGGAACTCGCCAACATCGCTATTTGAGCATGCGTAAAATTCAGATCAAGCATGTTTACTGGGAATTTGACGCGAAACTCATCATCTAAGAAAGTTCGTAAAGCAATATTTGGGCTCAAAAAGTTGTCAAGAAGAAATGTTTTCTTTGAACTACTTGACAATAGCTGCTCAAGGGCTAAAATTTGGGTCGCGTTGTTAACTTTTCACTTTTTTGCCTCAATTTGCGTCAGGTTACCAAAGCTCGATTGTGTCATAAGCGTGCGCGGTCATGGTAAAACTCTAGGGAGCTACCTTAAGATTGCAACTGCTTATTTTTATATTTTTGTATGACTCGAGAGGAGACACCAACCTTTTTGAGAGCTCAAATGTAAATGTTGACCATCTAGGTTACTCTGAAAAAGGTCAAGTGAATCTTACATCACTAGCAAAATCTTTCTTTTTCTTCATTATCCGAGTTAGTTTCAAGGTTTTAAAGTTTTATTATTTTTTTTTGGAAAATATTGATTTTTTTCTTTTCGCTTCGCTCGGTTTCAGCCTTAAGAAAGAAACCATTTGCTTGAAGTCGAATGGTTTACTAATTTCACTTTACCTTTATAAACTATCTGAGCACCACTAGGACATGTGGTCGATCCCCAGCGAACATACCTCACCCCGGACTGCCCAACTCCGTCTCGTCCCTTTTCTCCTTTGGCTCCTTGAGGTCCCTGGGCTCCAGTCTTACCAGCAGCTCCCTGGTCTCTTTAGGACCAGGTGGGCCTGGGAACGGCTTTTTTGTACCAGACTTTCCGGGCTCTCCTGTAACACAATGATCCTCAGTGATCGACATTCTTAGAAAGGTTTGTTGCTGATGTTTGGTTATTCTTGTTGTTGTTTTGTTAATTTCTTAGTTTCTTACTTTCGGTTGTTTTGATTTGTTTTGAATTCCCACAGTAGAAATTCAATGGCATGAGGTATTGTGAAGAAAACACCGGAAATATTAAGGACTTTATTCTAAATAAATGTAAAGAAGATCCTCGCAGTTATTAACGCAACTTATGCAGTTGCGAAAAGAAAGCCTGAAAAAATCAGGCTTGCCGGGACTCGAACCCTGACCTCTGCGATACCGGTGCAGCGCTCTAACCAATTGAGCTAACAAGCCAACTGGGAGCTGGTCATTAAATTGGTTCGTAATATACCCGGGAAAGATGAAGATGAAATTGTGAATATATGAAACTCATATATTTGAACTGCGGAATGAAGAAATAAATGTAAAGAAGATCCTCGCAGTTATTAACGCAACTTATGCAGTTGCGAAAAGAAAGCCTGAAAAAATCAGGCTTGCCGGGACTCGAACCCTGACCTCTGCGATACCGGTGCAGCGCTCTAACCAATTGAGCTAACAAGCCAACTGGGAGCTGGTCATTAAATTGGTTCGTAATATACCCGGGAAAGATGAAGATGAAATTGTGAATATATGAAACTCATATATTTGAACTGCGGTATGAAGAAATAAATGTAAAGAAGATCCTCGCAGTTATTAACGCAACTTATGCAGTTGCGAAAAGAAAGCCTGAAAAAATCAGGCTTGCCGGGACTCGAACCGTGACCTCTGCGATACCGGTGCAGCGCTCTAACCAATTGAGCTAACAAGCCAACTGGGAGCTGGTCATTAAATTGGTTCGTAATATACCCGGGAAAGATGAAGATGAAATTGTGAATATATGAAACTCATATATTTGAACTGCGGAATGAAGAAATAAATGTAAAGAAGATCCTCGCAGAGGTCAGGGTTCGAGTCCCGGCAAGCCTGATTTTTTCAGGCTTTCTTTTCACAACTGCATAAGTTGCGTTAATAACTGCGAGGATCTTCTTTACATTTATTTCTTCATTCCGCAGTTCAAATATATGAGTTTCATATATTCACAATTTCATCTTCATCTTTCCCGGGTATATTACGAACCAATTTAATGACCAGCTCCCAGTTGGCTTGTTAGCTCAATTGGTTAGAGCGCTGCACCGGTATCGCAGAGGTCACGGTTCGAGTCCCGGCAAGCCTGATTTTTTCAGGCTTTCTTTTCGCAACTGCATAAGTTGCGTTAATAACTGCGAGGATCTTCTTTACATTTATTTCTTCATTCCGCAGTTCAAATATATGAGTTTCATATATTCACAATTTCAACTTTATTCTAAGGAAGCAATTATTTTTCTCTAAAACTAAAAACATCTGCAGTTATATTGCAAGTAATCAGAATTCGCTTTCTCAAAGTTTTAGATGATTAAACCCGTCTGAGTTGAGTGGAGTTGAATTTAAACTTCACGTTATTTTTTTCCCGGCAAATGAGGTGCAAAAGGTATTAGTACCATTTAGCCATTCCCAGTCGTTACTGCTGTTTCCTTGAGATTGCATGCCTGTAGCATTTTTTTTAAGAGGGGAGGGGCTGAGAGTATTATTAAATTCATTTATTTAGGTTTTACGGAACAGTCTTCTTTTTATCATTTTTTAAACATTTTCCTGTGTACCTTTTGGTCCAGTTTCTCCTTTTGGTCCAAGTTTTCCAGTTAGTCCAGGTTTTCCAGAGGGTCCAGGTGGTCCCATCCTTTCCTTTCCGTTAATTTGGAGATGTTGTCCTGTTATTTACAAAACATGAAATGGCAGAAAAAACTGTAAGCCACCATTGTAGCTCAATCTACTGTGTGCGCAGCGACCGCATCACTTATAATGGTAACTTTCAAGTTTGTCATCCTAACTTCATGTATTTCCATGCATTTAACCAGAGTGATAATGATTCGAATTAAGTCAAACAAACTGAGTAAAAACTGCTATCTTTCAAATATAGTAATCCGAATCACGCTGTAACACTGAAATAAAGTTATTCTTCTTCTGGCAGACAAAATAGCAATTGATATTTTGTTGTCTTAAAATCAAATTAAAAGTATATTTTGGCCAGGCTCAGATAAAGTTTAATTTTTATTAACTTTTAGCATACCAACCTAGAATGTAAGCCATAAGTGACGAGTAGGAGTCACTTGATCTTGATGGTAAGCGCAGCAAGACATCAAGTCTCAAAAAAGATCATCAGTGGAAAAGGAAGATCAGACAGTTGATTAGTAAAATTGAACTCTGGAGGCAAATCTGGGTTCGTGTAACGTGGCTCATTTTTTAGTCTGTGCATGAAATAGTAAGCTGCACAAGTTGATTCTAACTTTTACGTCTGTGGATGAAATCCTACTAATATCAGTCGAGTGACCATTCAAGAAGGATATTGACTAGCAATTTCCTGTGATGCTTTTTTGAGCTGTGTAAGAGAGTTTTAACGTTTGATTTTGCATATGAAATCCTTACGTGTGACAATTCAAATAAAAGCTACTTATTCGTTCTTTCCTGGTCGTATTCATAGTATATTAAACGTGAACAGAATCCGCTGCGACCGTCCTTCATACTTGACAAGAAAGGTGTGTAGGAATGCGCTAGCTAATGTACAAAGCCACAAAATGACCCTTCTAGTGTTCGGGGTGCACTGCCTATCCTGCTGATGGTGACCCTAACATTTTTATCCATGGATAAAATAGTGAATTGTGACCATTTGAAGGGAAGCTAGAAGGAGGCAATTTCCTGTGCTGATGTTTATAAGCTGTACAAGGTGGTTCTAACTTTTGAGTCTGTGGATGAATCCCAAAGTGTAACCTTTCAAATGAAAGCTACTGAGCAGTACTTTCCTCGAGTGTTCGTTTTATCATGGTCTACAAGGGACTGTTAGCTTTTCAATCTGTGGATGGACTGCTTAAGAGCCATTTTCTGAGAACATCGAGAATCGAAAGACACTCACAAAAAATCGAATTTTTTTTATTTTGCCAAAACATCCCTTTGGGTAAGCTAATTCAAGAAAAAATAATCCAAAGTTCCAACGAGTTATTTAACGGACGAAAATTTAAAAAGTTCGAAAAATGCATAAAATGGCGGTTTTAGGGTCTCTAAACGGCTCAAATTCTCACTCAACTTTAGGAAGCCGGTGAGAGCGTGAAAAAGATTCTTTTAAAACGAAACAAACCACGAACATTATTTAACCTTTCTACGGTAAAACTGTGTAATAAATTTACCGATGCTTGGTTTCGAACATTTTCAAGCGGCGTTTTTATCGAGCCGCTCTTAACCTTGTTTATCACAAGGTAAAATGAAGGCCAACTTCGGCCGCTTAAAACGGCATCTGGTATGTATCGTTCAATGATTAAGACTACACAGAAAGAAAGCTCTGTCATTGTACTTTTCACCAGGAAAGTTACAGCTTTGGGAATCAAATAGTTCCCCGTCAGTAAATTTTTACTGTTTAGTGATCTGAGCGGGTAGAATTATATGCAAATTACAGATTTAATTCCTAGAATACTGCTAACAAGGTCGTTTAAGATAGGCTCACCATTAGTTACACATGCACGCACAATGTTTTTTCTGATCTTTGAAAGAAAGTTCTGCTCTCTTGAGTCTTGCTGAGTCTTATTATGTTAAAACAAAGCAGATTTTTAACGGCATTTCAACAAGACAGGAATCCTCTCATTCAACTTAACCAAGATAACATCGAAAACACAGAGAATCGACGTACTATGCCGCCTACCTTGCCAACCGAAACGCAACAATACAACAGGAAAACATTCCAAACTGTAAACAAACAAATCCTCAGTTTCCTGATTGAGGGGAGATATTTTAAACTCATCGCCTAGAGGAATACGCGGAAAGACAGCTGGTGACCTCTGCACTGACCTGCACGTGTCACACCACACTAACAGAGAGAGTCACGTATTCGATTTCCGTTATGTGATTTGAGATAAAAACTTGGTGGAAAGTTAAAACGAAAAAAAAACTTGCAACAGATAGCTAGTACTTTGTTGGATTACATGTTAGCACAAGCTCCACAAAGGAGTTTTTACGGTCACGACTCTCTCTATTAAGCGTGGTAATTTCGCAATGTACGTGCTGTTATAATTCATGACTACTAATTTAATTACAGCTCATGAAATAAAATAAATATTGCAGTCAGTTACATTCACAGTGTGTAAGTACTGATATATGGCGTCGTGTAGTTTTTCCACTTTTCTGGAGAGGGTTACTGCCTGTGGATTAAGCAGTTGTTACCCAGGCCACGTTGAAGTTGTTTCCCTAAAAGAATGCACAGGACACATACCCAGACACATCTCGCGGCATCTTCAATTGCACGGACTAAGTGGAGATAAAGCAGTTGACAGTGAATTCAAGTTGTTGTTAGCCCGAGCAGGTAATGTTATTGCATTTTGTTCTGGAATTACTGTGTTCCATAATTTTGGCCGCGCGCCCGGGGGGGGTGGGGAGGTGGGGGTAGGGGTGGCAGGGATGGCCCAGTGATGAGAGCACTCGCCTTCCACCAATGTGGCCTGGGTTCGATTCCCGGTCCCGGTGTCATATGTGGGTTGAGTTTGTTGTTGGTTCTCATCCTTGCTCCGAGGATTTTTCTCCGGGTACTCTGGTTTTCCTCCCTCCATAAAAACCAACATTTCCAAATTCCAATTCGACCTGGACGTAGGGTTATAAGGGAGACCACAGTTTGACTGTAATAATGCACCCTACTGAAATAAAGTGTATTTATTTATTTTTATTTTGACCAATGTTTGGGTGTATGGGTGACGCTGCGCGTTTGACACCCTGGACCTGTTTAGGACAGAAAAACGAAATGGTATATCGATCGTACTGACCATACCTGATTGGGGAAGACAGGCATAAAATTATATACCATGCTTAGGGAAAGAGACCAAAAACCGTATCCTGTCTAGCGGCAAACCCCAGTATAGTCCACATAAGGGAGTAACCCTCCTTTCCGGGCGGGTGGAGGGGGTGGTGGTGCCGTGTTTAGCATGACGATAGCACGATGTAATTTCAGACGCCGAAAATTGAACTTCAATGCAATCTTCCTTGGTAGCAGTTCGAGCGAGCGAGAAGCGGAAGCCACGCAGGCCCATGCGAGAACTCGCCCACATGATACCGTTTCTCGCTTTGCCATTTTAGCTAGCCGTTTTTTGGTTTTTGCGTCATAGGGTTGAAAGCTTAGACTCTTCTACTGAAAAAATCCCTAAATAACCAAAAATCAAAGATAAATATATTTTCAACTCTAGGCTTCCAACCTCATGACGCAAACACCAAATAGCAAAGCGAGAAAGGGTATCATGTGGGCGTGTTCTCACATGGGCCCGCGTGGCTTCCGCGTCTCGCTCGCTCAAATTGCTGCCAAGGAAGATTACATCAGGGGACGTTCAATAATCACTTGTGCTATCGTCGATGAATATTGTGCTACAGTTGAGCGAGTTAAGGGTAAGCACGGCACTCTCCCCCCCCCCCCCCCCCGAAAGGGAGGGCTACTGCCTAATGTGGTCTATGCTGGGGTGTGCCGCTGGACAGGATATGGTTTTGGTCTCCGTCCCTAAACGTGGTAAATTATTTTATGCACATCTTCCCCAACCGGGTATGGTCAGTACGATCGACATTCCATTTCATTTTTCTGTCCTAAACAGGGCCAGGGTGTCAAACCCGCAGCATCACCCCTACACCCAAGCATTGGTCAAAACACCCTTTCTCCCCCCACTCCCCCACCCCCAGGAGCCAGAGGGCACAGGAGTAGCGCGACTCTGCAGAACCTAGATTAAGGGACGCCGAGTGCTATGAAGTATCTGTGGCCAAAATTATGGAACACAGTAATTCCAGAACAAAATGCAATAACATTACCTGCTCGGGCTAACAACAACTTGAATTCACTGTCAACCGCTTATCTGCACTTAGTCCGTGCAATTGAAGATGCCGCGAGATGTGTCCGGGGATGTGTCCTGTGCATGCATTCTTTTAGGGAAACAACTTCAACGTGGCCTGGGTAGCAACTGCTTAATCCACAGGCAGTAACCCTCTCCAGAAGAGTGGAAATACTACACGACGCCATATATCAGTACTTATACACTGTGAATGTAACTGACTGCAATATTTACTTTATTTCATGAGCTGTAATTAAATTAGTAGTAAAATTATATCAGCACGTACATTGCGAAATTATCGCGCTTAATAGAGGGAGTCGTGACCGTAAAAACTCCTTTGTGGAGCTTGTGCTAACATGTAATCCAACAAAGTACTAGCTATCTGTTGCAAGTTTTTTTTTTCTTTTTAACTTTCCACCAAGTTTTTATCTCAAATCACATAACAGAAATCGAATACGTGACTCTCTCTGTTAGTGTGGTGTGACACGTGCGGGTCAATGCAGAGGTCACCTGTCTTCCCGCGTATTCCTCTAGGCGATGAGTTACAAATATCTCCCCTCAATCAGGAAACTGAAAATTCGTTTGTTTACAGTTTGGAATGTTTTCCTGTTGTATTGTTGCGTTTTCGGTTGGCAAGGTAGGTGGCATAGTACGTCGTTTCTCTGTGTTTTCGATGTTATCTTGGTTAAGTTGAATGAGAGGATTCCTGTCTTGTTGAAATGCCGTTAAAAATCTGCTTTGTTTTAATATAATAAGACTCAGCAAGACTCAAGGAAGCAGAACTTTCTTTCAAAGATCAGGAAAAACATTGTGCGTGCATGTGTAACTAATGGTGAGCCTATCTTAAACGACCTTTGCAATTGTTAGCAGTATTCTAGGAATTAAATCTGTAATTTGCATATAATTCTACCCGCTCAGATCACTAAACAGTAAAAATTTACTGACGGGGAAGTATTTAATTCCCAAAGCTGTAACTTTCCTGGTGAAAAGTACAATGACGTAGCTTTCTTTCTGTGTAGTCTTAATCATTGAACGATACATACCAGATGCCGTTTTAAGCGGCCGAAGTTGGCCTTCATTTTACCTTGTGATAAACAAGGTTAAGAGCGGCTCGATAAAAACGCCGCTTGAAAATGTTCGAAACCAAGCATCGGTAAATTTATTACACAGTTTTAAAGTAGAAAGGTTAAATAATGTTCGTGGTTTGTTTCGTTTTAAAAGAATCTTTTTCACGCTCTCACCGGCTTCCTAAAGTTGAGTGAGAATTTGAGCCGTTTAGAGACCCTAAAACCGCCATTTTATGCATTTTTCGAACTTTTTAAATTTTCGTCCGTTAAATAACTCGTTGGAACTTTGGATTATTTTTTCTTGAATTAGCTTACCCAAAGGGATGTTTTGGCAAAATAAAAAAAAATTCGATTTTTTGTGAGTGTCTTTCGATTCTCGATATTCTCAGAAAATGGCTCTTAAAGCAGTAACTTTGTATGTGATGTTTTAAAGGTGTACAAGGTTGTTCTAACTTTTGAGTCTGTGGGTGAATTCCCAAAGTGTGACCATTCAAATCTCTGAAAGCTACTGTGCAGTAATTTCAGTTTTGGTGCTGTTTATTATGCTTTACAAAATGGTTCTAACTTTAGAGTCTGTGGATGAAATCTGAAAGTGTGACTCCTCAAATGAAAGCTATATAGCAAAATTTTTTGTGGTGGTGTTTACTACGCTCCACAAGGTGGTTCTATCTTTTGAGTCTGTGGATGAAATCCTAGTGTTGCCATGTTCACAAAAACTGTTTAGCACTGCTTTCCCGTGATCAAGCTAGTGAAAGTAGTTCAAACGTTTGAGACTTAAATTGTAAGGTTTAAAAAGAAAGCTGCAAAGCACCAATTCCCACTGGTGTTGTTTCCTAAGTTGTACAAGGTAGTTCTAACCTTTGAGTTTGTGGATGAAAACCTACTGAGCAGACATTGTGAAAATTCAAATGAAAACTGCTTAGCAGTACTTTCCGGTGATACCTTGCCTGTCTTAAAGCAAAACATAGTAAACGTGGTTCTTCCTTTTGAGCCGGAGGAGAAATCCTAATGTTTAACCTTCACGGGGCTTCACGCTGTACAATATGACTTCAAATTTGACCAATTCAGTTCAGTGGATGGACTCTCAGTAAAATCTGAGCTTGAAATGAAAGCTTTGGAATGTGTGGTTTTCTTTTTAGCATCGCAGCATTCTTGTCATACTGAACAGAAACTAACTCTAATGTTGTGTCCAAAAGAAGCAAACGTCTTTCACAGCAGAGACCAAATAAAGTCAGTACAGTACAAGGAAACGCGGAAATTTCTGAACTTTCTCCTGAAGGCATAATAGTAATTTTTAACGCTAAAGATGCACTAAAGTAGTTAGTCTGATGGGATAGCTAATATGTAGAGATGACTGGACCTTTCCAGCCGCACAAAGTTTCACTCAACATAAGTATACAATTCATCTTTTTAATTCCGTCATGCCAGAAGATATTAACTCAAACTTTTCAGTGCTAGAAAAAATACAAATAATAAATAAAGATTAAAAGCGCTTCTCAAACCTTTTTTCAATTTCTTGCAATCGTTTGTCCGTCAAGGTTGCAGTTTTGTTATACCTATCAAGAAAAGGACGAAATAGGGCTGTCAGGAATACTATGTCACCCTTCACGGCCCATGCTTTTGCATGAACATTTTAAAAGCTAAATAAAAAGGGGCTACCCAAGCAATTAGCTTTAAATTAAAATTGTATTTGTATTTCCCCTATAGTTTCTTAGGGGATCAGTTCTAAGTCAAAGAATATTTTGAGAAATGCTGTCAAGATTATAGTAGAAACTTGAAAATTTCGGGTTGTTCGGTGGGTTGGCAGAGGCAAAGGCCACACAAATGGCGATCGTGAGGAAGTGTTTCCTGAGCGACGCTTAACGGTACATTAGCACTAGACGAAGAAGAATTGAGGAGGCGGGTTGAAAGTTTTTACACAAGTTTATACAGTGGACTTAGCTGATGGGATAGCTAATATGTAGAGATGACTGGACCTTTCCAGCCGCACAAAGTTTCACTCAACATAAGTATACAATTCATCTTTTTAATTCCGTCATGCCAGAAGATATTAACTCAAACTTTTCAGTGCTAGAAAAAATACAAATAATAAATAAAGATTAAAAGCGCTTCTCAAACCTTTTTTCAATTTCTTGCAATCGTTTGTCCGTCAAGGTTGCAGTTTTGTTATGCCTATCAAGAAAAGGACGAAATAGGGCTGTCAGGAATACTATGTCACCCTTCACGGCCCATGCTTTTGCATGAACATTTTAAAAGCTAAATAAAAAGGGGCTACCCAAGCAATTAGCTTTAAATTAAAATTGTATTTGTATTTCCCCTATAGTTTCTTAGGGGATCAGTTCTAAGTCAAAGAATATTTTGAGAAATGCTGTCAAGATTATAGTAGAAACTTGAAAATTTCGGGTTGTTCGGTGAGATGGCAGAGGCAAAGGCCACACAAATGGCGATCGTGAGGAAGTGTTTCCTGAGCGACGCTTAACGGTACATTAGCACTAGACGAAGAAGAATTGAGGAGGCGGGTTGAAAGTTTTTACACAAGTTTATACAGTGGACTTAAATCACTTTTAACACTTTGCTGGGACTGATTTCGGTACTCAAAATAGCATTTGCCTGCCGAAAATTAAATGGTAAAACAATAACGCTATGCTTCATTTCGTACTGATAATTGTGAGCAAAGAAAGCTGCCGATTATTTCAAATTGGAAAATAATGGATTCTACATAGCATTAGGCACCTCTCTTCCATGGCTTTCAGCCATTTTTCAATGTCCAGCATGTTGGGGGTCGCATTTTTGTTAACTGCTCTTCGCTCTCGGTTCAGCAAGGACTGTTTTTCACCAGTTTCAGCGCCATCAGCAGACACTCGATTGACGTTTGATCTCCTGGTCGACGCTGTCCTTCCATATTTTCATCCATGGCAGAGATGTGAACCAGAATGGAACAACACATCAGCAGAACAGCCACGAGACGCAGGCCGCCGCGAGGTGTTATAACTGAGGAATACAATTTCATTGCGGACCGAATGGACTTTACGTACTTCGAATCACTTTGAATTTTACACGAAGATATCTACGTCGTCTAAGACACTGTAGTGATTTTGAGACTTCTAAAATTGGTGAAGGTAAAGATCCGTCAAATAAGAAAACAATACCGAATGAAATCTTGATACCATTGTTTGTCCAAACGTCAGTATTTCAAGAAAAACGTTGACCAGCGATAATATGGGTCCAATGATGGAATCGTATACTGGCCTACAGGTTCACGAGGAAACATTCTTGCTTAATTTTTCCCATCTAATGCGCAGAAGCAACTTCTGATGGCATCACTCAAATTAACAAATTGTCGTTTGCCTTGCAACTGACGTCAGGCAAGTTGAGTCGATTAAAAATTAAATTTCACTTTTTGAAGATGATATCCTCATTGAAAATTTCAGTTTTAATTTAGTTCTGTTATATACGTTTTAAAGTTGGAGAATCGGTGAAGCAAAACAGTTATCCTTCGGCGTTTAGACGGGCTTGCGTTACAGGTGACGTCATTTTCATGTTATTGTCAACTTCATTGACAATAAACGAGATAATCAGCGCGCGAGAGCGCGAGAGAATTCCCTCAGTTATTGTAAAAATGTTTTCCGAAAATTCAGAAACACGTTTCGGTTCTTATAAGACATCTTAGTTTGCCTATATGCAACGAATGTTGCATAAGTGCCGGGCGTAAATTAACGAGGGTACATTAAGAGTAGAGAGAGTAATTGGTCAGTAGTAAGTAATGTACGTGGTGAAGTGGATTCCTACAACCCTAGAACATCCGTATTGCCCACAAACATATCACTACTTTGCGAAAGCTACTGGCGAACGTTAAGGAAAGAGACGAACCGAGTGACAGATAGGGACCAGCTTATGAGATCAATTGCTGCGACTGCCAGGGCACTTATACTTGTGAGACAGGCAGAAATTTGAACATGCCACTGACTGAACATAAACAAGCGACTAGAAATGGTGATATCAACAATCACATTGCTGAACACTAATTACAAACAAACAAACAAACCAAAAGATTGACTGGGACTCTGCTAAATACGTTACCTAATATCCTAATAATAATAATAAAAATAATAATAATAATAATAATAATAATAATAATAATAATAATAATAAGAAGAAGAAGAAGAAGAAGAAGAAGAACAACAACAACAACAACAACAAGATAGTACGCTGGACAAAACCCTTCCGGATTGACGTTTTGCTAAAGTAAAAATAAAACAAGGAAAGCTACACTAATAATTTTTTGATAATTCTAAATTTTATTAAATTCCACACATAGAAAATAATATTCATATAGGTCACGCAAACAAGATGTCCGTTACAGAGTATCCAAATTTGGTAAACAAATCACAAGTGTTGTGGTCGGTTGACAACTTCACGGTAACGATTAGACAAACACGACGATTAACTTTAAACGTTCCAAACTTTAATCCTTACGACTCGATTGCGACGATATTACAAACGTTCCCGACACGATGCTATTTTCTAATCAAAGTGTTCAAAGTACATAATGTTTCAAATAACAGATATTAATATTTAGCGGATAACGGGTAACGCAAACATGTCACGGTCACGTAGGGTCACTAAAAATCTCTTCAATATTTTCCTCTCCCGAATTGATAAGTGAAACTTGAAATTCGTCTACAAAATTAAATCATTAAAAGTCATTGTTCAATTATCACATGTCTTAATCAGTGTCTGCGAATTCCAACGGGGAAATTCTTGTAACTGGTCGGTTGAGAATCTTGTCTCCAACTCGTGCATCAACAACTCTCACGAGCTGGTCTCTTCCTGGGTACGTACGTTCAATGCGCCCAACCTTCCACTCTCGTCTAGACGCATTGGGATCGATGACCATTACTACATCACCAGCTTTGAGGTTTTCTGTCGGAAAGAACCACTTCTGACGGGAGCCAATGTGGGGTAAATACTCTTTCATCCAACGTCCCCAGACATGTCGAGTTAACTCTTGCACTCGCCTCCAGCGTCTCCGTGGACTAAATGCTCTGGTATCCACACTTTCGGGAACGAAGTCACCACCCATCTGACCAATGAGGAAGTGATTCGGTGTGAGTACTGGCTCGTCGTTCGGGTCGTCACTCACTGTGGTCAGCGGTCTTGAATTCATCAGACTTTCAACTCCAATGAACGTTGTTTCCAGCTCTTCGTCATTGATATCAGCATCTTTAAGAACGGCATAAATGGCTCGCTTTGCTGACTTGATCATCGATTCAAACACACCTCCAAAGTGGGCCCTTGTGGAGGATTCCAATGCCAAGTAACGCCAGGACTAGACGTCATACGCTGAAGCTGATCGTGATCCAGTTGACTGACCAACTCCCTGATTTCTTTCTCAGCACCTACGAAGTTCGTAACATTGTCACTTAGCATTTTCGTTGGCCATCCTTTCCTTGCCGTCATTCGCACGAATGCGTTGAGAAACGCGTCGGTTTCTAATGAGGTCGCCATCTCCAAATGGCAGCAGTGCGTTTGCAAGCACATAAATAAGCACAGGTAACGTTTGGCACGAGGTCGTCCACGCCCTTGCATGGTAAGATACGGTCCTCCAAAATCCACGGCGCAATTAGCGAACGGTTTTGTTGTCATCTGGAGACGGATTTGCGGTAATGGAGCCATTTGTTGTTGGACTGGCTGGACTTTAAAACGTCTTGCACATTCACGGCACTCTCTGTTCACTCGTTTGACCTCCTCACGGACATGGATGACTAGGTACTTCTCTCGCAGATGGTTTATGGTGTAGTTCACACCCATCTGATGGCCTTCGCTTTTGTGATGATGTTGGACGATTAATCGCGTGACATGATTCCTCTTTGGCAGGATAATTGGAAATTTGATATCATCTGAGAGGTCATCGGAATGTCGCAGCCTGGTATTCGAACGTAGAATCCTGTTGATAAGGATTGGGGTGCTGGGGAGCAGCGGAGACTTTCGCGGAAGGGTCTGGTTCTTTCTCAATGCTCCGATTTCTTTACTGAATGCTTCACCTTGAGCTTCCCTGATAATTTCTCTTTCGGCGATTAACAGTTCTGCTGGCGTTAGCTCTCCAAGTACTCTCTGATTTTCTGGTTTGCGGCAGTTGCTCACGAATCGTTGTACCCAGCTTCTCACACGCACCAACGACAGTCCAATCTCTAACGCTCCTTTCGGTTTGACTTTGTACCACTTTGAGTACCTTGTGGGGTCTAAACGCCACTCTACTTCTTTCAACTTGTCTGTCTGTACGTCGCGTTCATTGGTCGACAGCTGAACGACGTTGTAGCTTGTTGAACTCTTATTGTTCTGTCTGGGCGTTGATTTGAGCTCAGTCATTGCTTCACGTGACGGTTTGTCGAACTTGCAGCCCGGCCATTCAGCTTCAGGACAGTGTAAGAAATCGGGTCCGTTCCACCACTTCGAACTCTCGGTCTGCTCTCGTGCTGTCATTCCTCTGGTGCCAAGATCCGTTGGATTCAAATCTGTCGGTACATAACGCCATTGGTCAGGGTTAGATTTGTCATGGATCTCGCCAATGCGGTGTGCAACAAAGGGTTTGTATTCACGACTCTGTCCCCGAACATTCAGGCTGTCCACCCAGTATGTGACATTGCTAGATGTCGGAACAGACTTGATTTGCCAATCGTAGACCGATTAGAGCGCCCATAAGCTCAAGCCTAGGAATGCTCACAGTTTTTAACGGAGCTAAACGGGTCTTGGATGCGATAAGCCGAGTGGTAACACTTCCATCCTCGTATTCGTGTCTGGTGTAGACGGCTGCGGCGTAGGCTTTCTCGGACGCGTCGGAGAATGTGTGCAGAGTGATAGAGCTTTCCTTTGCACTTGTGCCTTTTAAACACCCAGGAATCTTGATCTCCTCAAGGAGGGACAAGTCACTGAACCAATTTTCCCACTCTTCTTTCTGTTTGGACGGAAGCGGATCATCCCACTGCAATGCTTCTAGGCAGGCTTGCTGGACGAAAATTTTGGCTTTAACGACGAACGGGGCTAGAAAGCCAAGCGGGTCAAATAGCGCTGCTGTTTTCTTTAGGACGTTTCTCTTCGTATACTCAAAGTCCTCGGCAGGCGGTGAGTAATAGAACAGGAACTGATCGTTTTGTGCAGACCATGACACGCCCAACGTTTTCGTCACGGGAAACTGATTCTTCTCAAGATCAACTTGGGAAGCGCGATCCTCTTCGGGAACATCCTCCAATACTTCTGAACAATTCGAAACCCACTTTCGAACGTGGAACCCGGCCTTGTCACCCATCTCGGTTAACTGGCGTCTTGTTTCGATGGCCTTTTCTACGGAATCCACTGACGGCATGAGATCATCCATGTAACAATGATTCTTTACTGCATCGGCCGCCAACGGGTAGTCTTCTTGGTGGAGTTCTGCGTGTTTTTTCCAAGTGAACTGGGCGCAGAAGGGACAACAACATTCACCAAAAACGAATCGGATAAACTCATAAACTTCCGGCTCTCTGCGGAGGTCCCTATCACGCCACAAGAAACGGTGGAACGGTCGGTCTTCCTCGCGTAAGACTAGCTGATGGTACATTTGACTTATGTCGCCAACTAGGGCAACTGTCTCTTTCCGGAACTTAACGAGTATGTCGAACACGTCGCTTTGCAGCTTCGGTCCGGTTAGCGCTTCGGTGTTTAAACTCTTTCCTTCGAAGGGTGCTGACCCGTCAAACACTATGCGCACTTTGGTGTTCGCCTTGTCTGGTCGAACTACTGGGAAATGTGGGAGGAGCCACTGGCAGTCGGGTTTGGCTCGTCCTCAGGAACGCGGCGAATGTACTTTTTATCCAAGTATTCGTTAAGCCCCTGTTGATAAGCCACGGCTACTTCTTTATCCTTCATTAGGTTTCGCTCGGTGGACACCAATCTTTTCTTTGCCATAGGTAAATTATTCGGCAGCTGCAGTCTTTCATCTCTCCATGGAACGGCTACTTCGTAATGCTGGCCATTAAACTTCAAAGACTTGTTGACTTTATCCCACGCCGACTTGTCTTCCGGTGTGAGCTGCTGCTGACCAGTTGAGATAATTCCGATACTTTCCAAGTCCCAAAAACGTTTCAGCAAACAGTTTAGCTCAGAGGTGTCCTCCTCAGGTAAAGCGGACGTCGGCTCTTTCCCTTCGATTTGAAGGCGAAATGTGTGATGGAATCCAGTGAAGTGCCTCTCCGTTGCGTCTGGACTCTGAATCTTTCCAATGGCAGTCCATCCCAGGAGGCATAGTCTTGCGCACGATTCATTCGGACCTCCTGTCACTTCTTTCATCGAATACATTAGCTCGTAATGGTCTGCTCCAAGAAGTACATCGATTCGATTTCTTTCTGTAAGACTTGGGAATGGAATTCCGCGCAAATGATTCCATCGGTCTTGTATCTTGATCCAATTAACGGCTCTTAAACCTCCGCAAATCTTGGTGGAAGTCTTGGCGGTGATCTTTGTGTCTACTTGACCGTCAGTAGATTCAAGGCCAATCTCGAGGGTGCTTGACATAAAGCGGATGGTTTGGTCATTTGCTACCTTGACTGTGATAGGCTCTTTCTCGCCTGTTAGACCAAGTTCGTTAACGACATCTTCGTTTACGTATGTTGTGTCGCTTCCTTCGTCTAACAGACAGTTCACGGTGACTCTCCTATTTCCGTTCTTTAAGATGATCGGTACGGTTCGTAACGCCACTTCTTGTTCTCGTTCTTGATTTCCAAACGTTTCCATAGTAACAGATTGACTGGCACCATTCCCCTCCATGGTTGCTCTCGGTCTCTCATTTCCGTTAATCGGTGGCTGAAGGGGCGTGGTCGAAGGATGGGTGTATGATTCTGCTTCTGGTCGCAGACGAGATTGAGCAGGCGGCGCTTTGTCATAGTGAAGGAGATTCTGATGAGTTCCTTTGCATCCGTTTATGCCGCATTGCTTGCTTTTTGGGCAGGTCTTTCCATAATGGTTATCCGCCAAACATCGGAAGCACAGTCCAAATCGTTTGACCGTTTGCCATCTTCAACAGAGCGTGATTTCCGGTGCATACACAACACTTCTGATTTCCTTTTCCATTCTTGTCGCCGAAGTAGCTTCGGGAAGATCTTCTAAAAGGAAAATGTTTACCATTCCGTGGCTGTTCATTTCGATCTTGATTTGAGATTCCGTTCTTGATCTCGGTGGCTTGTATTTGATATGCCGCTTCTTCGGACACCCAATCTTTCAATGTCTCGAGGGAATCTCGGTACTTTTTCTCGTCTAGCCAGTGGTAATATTGAGCAAGTAAGCGCTCGGGGATCTTCTCGAGGATTATTGTGTGCAATGCTCCGCCTTCTAAATCCGAATTTCGGTCATTCTCTTTCAAAGTTATTACAGGTCTCTCCAAGATGTCGGCGAATGTTTCCAGTTGTTTAGCGTTGTTATCCTGGATCGGTTGGAGGCGTTTAAATTCTTCTAAATGCGACTGAACTTGCCTACGGCTCCCTCCATATTTTCGAAATAATCGTGATTTGGCCGCCTCGTATGCTTCCAGAGAATATCCTAATCCTTTAATTGCATTTGCAGCCTCACCAGCAAGACACGCTTCCAAACGTAGCATCTTGAATTGCGGCGATAATGACGTCATGTCCACACAACTGGTAAAGGCCGCGTTCCAGCGCTGAAAATCCATTTTGTTTCCAGAGAATATCAGAATTCGGATTCTTTCTAATTGCCCATGTGTTTCGCGATTTGCAGCGGTGGACCCAGGGTCAGAAACTCCGCCAGAACTCGGTGATTTCGGCATTTCCGGTGGTGGCGTTTTAACGCAGTACCTGTGGTCGAAATCGGCGAGATCTTTTTCGCTTTTATCTGACTCCTTTGGCGATTTTTCCTGCGATTTTTCTTGATTGTGTTCGATCGATTTCTTCTGTTGCGATGGGAGCTTGCGAAACTCCTCGGTAACTTCTTTTTCTATTCCCAATTCTTCTTCGATTGCGTCTTCCAATTCCTGGCGTCGTTTGATTATCTCTTCGTTGACAGCTTGAAGTTCCTGATCTTGGCGTTCTAACTCTTCACGATTCTGTTGAATCTCCCATTCCAGCCGAACCCTTCGTAAACGCGCCTCCATTTCTGCTCTTTCTTTCTCTTTTCGTCTCTGTGATGCTTCGCTATCGGCGACTGAGCTGGCACGCGATTTGACTTTCGTAAGTAACGCCAGCAGCGAGCGAGCAGGCATGGTTTCGCGATCGATTTGTTCGACCAGATCGTCTGCTTCGTCGCTGACTTTCTCCGCCATGGTTTCATCTTGTTTTTGGCGATAGGAATTCTCCAAGCGGGTCATAACCTCTAGAGTATTTTCCTGCTGTTCTTGAATTTTTTCTAACAGCGTTTTTATGTCGACTGATGAATCATCTTCGGTCAGGACGCTGGCGAGTTTGTTCAATAGACGGGTCATCTGCGTTTTTGCATTTCTCTTCTCTTGTTTGCAATCCCGAATGCTGGTGCTGCATTCATGGTTAACTGCTTCGGTTGCTTCCAAATCTTTCCCGTCCTGGGACATTTCCACTTTCACATACGCGTGGCGTTCAGGACAGGAACGCCCCCAATTCCTCAATAATATTTTCTCGTAACTTTCGTCTGTAAATCCGGCGCTCGAAGGACCAAATGTTGTGGTCGGTTGACAACTTCACGGTAACGATTAGACAAACACGACGATTAACTTTAAACGTTCCAAACTTTAATCCTTACGACTCGATTGCGACGATATTACAAACGTTCTCGACACGATACTATTTTCTAATCAAAGTGTTCAAAGTACATAATGTCTCAAATGACAGATATTAATATTTAGCGGATAACGGGTAACGCAAACATGTCACGGTCACGTACGGTCACTAAAAATCTCTTCAACAATAAGAGTACGCAAAATCACGTGATTTCTAAGAAAAAGCGGGTCATATGTTTTACCCCGAAATTCGAGAGTTTTTTGGAAAAATCTGGGACGTGTCTGTGGTTTTTGTCGCTGTTTATGATCATGACTTCGATAAGAAATTAAGCTTAGCTTTACAACTTATTCGGCCACTGGAACGTAAAACTCTCTTCACACATTCTTCTTCTTGAGACTCGTCTTGCGACTGGATCTGATTTCCACCTGTTCTGAAGATGGCGGCCCGAAGCTCGAGCACATACCAGCATGTCGATGACTCACTCCAAGTTGACTTCGCTGCAAGATTTATTTGGAGTTTTATAGCTAAACTTCTCTTCTGCTCTACTGTACAATTGTCGACGAACTGTTCTTGAACTTATGTGAATACCACATCTGTTCAAGAATCTACACCCTATAAAAACCTCAGTGCTGGCGTACGGGTCCTTTTCTGCGAGTTTCTCCAGAACTTTTTCTGCAGGTGAGTTTTTTTTACTTCTCTTGACCTGCCACCAGATCGTTTCAATGGGGTAACGTTTCCTGTTTCCTCAATCATGTTTTTCCATCTTTTTGCAGCGTTTTTGTTTCTTATCCTAGCCTCAGAAAGAACTGAACTTGACTCCATACCACCAGCAATGCCTTCAAGTACGCTGTTCCGCAGTCGAAGTGAAAATGGCTTTCCTGAACCTTTTTTGGCTACACTGCAGCATTGGCTTTTTTTTGTCTGAAAGTGGGGTTGTTTAAATCCCCCTTTTTAAATGGCATTACAAAGCAACAATGTTAGAAACAATTTTATAGTAACGAAAACAGTCAATTTTAAAATCTCTGTAAAAGAAACATTGGTGCAAATTTTGGCGCCAATTGTATTTTCCCGCCTTTTTTATAACCTTACAATGTATTATTTTCAGTGAAAAAAAATTTCCATGCGTGGAATTTAATAAAATTTAAAATTATCACAAAATTATTCGTGTAGCTTTGCTTGTTTTATTACAATGTAGCAAAACGTCAATCCAGAAGAGTTTTGTCCAGCGTACTATTTATCCAGGATAGCTGCATCAGTTTTAGAAAAAAACTGCTATCAATGCAGGTCCTCCTTGCATACGGCAACTGCGCCCGCGGTACAAAGATGAAAACTAGTACGAAGACCAAAGCCGCTAGCGTTTGTTTTGTGTTGCTTGTGTTGGATTAAAAGTGTGCATTGTTTAAAGGTATGAAGAGCGGCAAGACGATGACTAAAACCGTACTATTACACCAGAATTTATTCCTTATATCAGAAGAGTTGACTAGAGCTGCTCTACTTCCCACTGGAATCAAATTCAGAGAAACAACAAAGCCATCACGAGAGCTACAAAACAGCTAATTCCAGTAAGAATTTTTGCGCTTTTGCATGATCTGGAAAACAGAAGTTGAAGTGACATTAGCATCGTTACAAGTTGAATGGCCTTACGAGTTCTTGTTGAGAAAGAAAAAACTATCACACTCTCCCATTTTCTGCTTTAAGCCGCCCAAGTTTCGAAAGGCACGTTACGTAGCTTAATGCAACTACAACTCAAGAAATAAGTTTAAACTAAACAGCCGGATCATAAATTTGTTAATTGGTTTCTGAAGAACAACTTCATCTCTTAGAGTCGCCTGTAGTTATATATCCGGTTTTCCTTTTTGCAACGAATCCGACGTAAAGCAAAGTTTTATATTTCCAAATCTCTTTCGGTACCGGCGGACTGATGCAGGACCGCTGTGATCTGCATTTTGCTCTTTTAAAGTGACTTTCATTCCTCCGTTTTAAAACCTAGAGTTGTTCTCAAATTTGTTCCTTTTAATTATAACAATTTAAATCTTCTTGAAATTTCGTGAGAAATTACACTTTTTTCTCTCTTTGCTCTCTGTCTGTAAAAGTCGATTGATTGCAAGTTTAAAAGGATACCTTAACTGGCGTGGAAATTGAAACGAGAAAAAAATAGACATATCAATATTTGCCTAAATAAACATTGTTCCTGCAATTACCGTTCCAATCCAAGTTAATCAAGTTAATTATCCACTTACTGAAAGACGGGCTAGGTAATAATTATTGTTACTTTCCTAGGCGGTCTGCATGTTGTTTTCGCTTGGCCTGAATTTCAGGTAAGTTTTGCCTTTTGAGAAGAAGAGTTAATTTTCTGCGGCTTTTGACTACGAGCTTTTTGCTGTTACGATGACATAAGGAAGCTCCAAATTCCAAAAAGGCCTTTTCGTTCGTCTCCGGGTATGTGGAAAATTGTACAAACTTGCCTATTTCCAATTTGAAGAATCAGCTGTGTAGCGCAACCATACTACGACCGTGGATCAAATTTGTCAAACATTTATGATGTATCTCTGATCTGATGAACAGAACATTTTTCCCCAACCGATAACACCAATCTCGTTGAGATGCAACGACATATTTGACAGCAGGCAATCACAGCTGCAGGCACAGCTGCAAGTTTGTGTGAATTAAAACCAGACATGAAGTACACGATGAAAACAAGTATGAAGTGACCGAAGATCTTTACAAGGACAGAGACGGATTGTACCCGACGCTACTCAGAGCTGCTAAGTTAGCGGACATCCATGTGATAAACGAGGCCAAGGAAAGTGAAAGGGAGGGGAAGTTTCTTGTGAAAAATGATATTCAGTAGGACAAGAGGGAAACATTTTACCACCTCCTTCGTACTCAAGTCCAGTTAGCGAAGTCTCCGGCCGCAGAAAAAGTTTTGAATCGATCCTGGCTGCTCATCCAGTCCATATAATTGCAAACAGTTATGACTTTTTAAAACTGAAGTAAGGCAAGCGGTAAATTTGAAGAAAACGCTGAAATCAAACCGCACTTCCACAGTATAAACTTAGCTGATCACGCAGAAATCGAAGCGAAGAGCACAAAATCTGCGTGTCGTCATGACACCACAGTTTTTCCCGCCTACTGAATGCTGATTGGTTAATTCAAATTTGACCGTATGCAAGGCTGCTGTTAAAAACTAAAAAGGATAACTAGACTGGCAATAATGCTATTTACAAGTCAAAAAAGATAAATGTTAGTGCTTATATACATCATGATTCAAGACTTCTTAAGATTATTAGAAATCCGTGCCCCTTTATAAAAGAAAGATTGTTGTGTGCACGTAAGATTCACGTTTTCCAAAAAAAGATTTGTTCTGCTTCTTGTGTTATAGCTATGAAAATGGAAGTTGCGTAACTTAAAGTAATTCTGAAGACCTACACAGTACAGCCCGTACTGACTACTATCAACGAAACACTCTGGAAAGCTACTTTACTAAATTAGAACAAACACCACTGATCCGTTGCCAGCAACAACCTGCACCTTACAGACGACTTATTGAGGACATCAACAAGACAGACAAACAATAAAAAAACCGACTTTTTAGCTGAATAGAAGAACGGACATTTGACTGACAAAAGACGGATCGAAGAGCACCAATCACGTTTTAACAGCCAATAACATGACGGCCTAACGCTAACTAACAGATGACCAAAAACATCGTGCTTTCGTCGACAAGTAGGTCAATACCTTCCTGAGGGGGGCTACCCAATAAATTTTTACACGGGGAGGCGCCGCCCCTAGCCTCAAACCATTACCCTTTAATATACTAGTTCTTACCAAATTGACACCCCTTTAAGATACCTAAAACAAACATTCTTTCGTCGCGTTTATACCTGGGCTTTTAGTTACCCTTGTTGGAATTCCAGACTTTCGAGTTTGGCGTCGTTATCTTGCCAAATTTTGGCACCCGTTTGTATACTTAACTTACGCTGCCGTATCTTTACCTTGCAGTGCACTTTGGTGACCCTTAAATATGCTAAGACAGCGATTTTCCCTACCCTTCACAGGACAATCATACTTTACCGACTTATGAATTAGCGATATTTGCTGGCAGAACAAACCGTCAGCACCCGAGTAAATTCGATTCTGGAGTTTGCTGACGTCAGCCGAGAACTCAATTCTCCGGTGCTAATCAGGAGGATTGAAAGTACTTAGGACAAGACTGGCAGCAAAGTAAGGAAGCGAAATGTTTAACAGTGATTCAACATTAAGTTTATTGTTTCTACTCAAACTCTACATTCACATTGAAAGCACCTCAAAAATAGCAAGGTTACTTCCCGTTTATCTTGTTTGACAACTGCGTATTTTATGTAGATTCTGTCAGGACTGAGTTCATTATTAGTTTTACAACAAATCATGCAGACAGTCAATTAAATCACTGTTGCCAGTCTTCTTGTCACTTGGTACACACAGCGCATGTCAATTCTCGACCACCCACATATGGAAGGCACGGGAGGGAGCCACATCTTCCTTCAACAGGATACAGCAAGGCACCATTCTTGTTGGCATGGCTACCAGGAACATACTCTGGGTAGCTGTCAACACAGATGAAGTCGCTTGAATGTGGGTGGTTGTGACGTTCAGTCATCAGGTACCCATGATACTCCTCGGTCCATCCAGATGGACAGTCATTCCGTGCGGGCATCATCAGCATTGAACCACGTGACTTAACATAGCAGACAACACGGGGTGCATCATGTTCATGAAGACTATTCTTAAAAGGGTTTCCGCTTTACTGACTGACTTCATACTCAGTGCCGTATATGTATCCCGCATGCTGGTGTCCATCTTGGTACTTGTCATACTTTGGATTGTGTGGGAGGCAAAGGTAGTTCGCTCCACCACCAGAGTGACCTTGCTCTTCTCCACCCATTAAACCTTATGTAAAAAGAAACTTAGCAATAAGATGATTTTGTAAAAAAATATTTCCAAGAGATTGCCACAGTGAATTTGCTCATTTGTAGGCATATTTATCGGGGAGATATTACAGCGGTCTTTAATAGTTTTGCAACATTACTATAACTTGTCGTCAGTTGTCTTCATTTCCGAAAGATTGTTCGCTTGAGAATCATGTTGATTGTAACGCATAAGGTGGGTTGATAGTAATAACCAATTATGCCACACAGACAAATGTAAATGCTTGATTGCGTTCATATTCATGAGTCGAGAAATCAAGGTATGTAAAAAAACTGAGATATGAGTGTTTTACATTATTTACCAACTAAATGATTGTAAACCTTTTTTAATTAGGTAAGATCTTGAAAGGGTCAAGTGACTCATGTTTCTGGGGTGCCAAAGAGTTTTCTTTTTCTCTACAGTTCGCATTCATTTCAAGGTTTTAATATTTGTTATTTGAGAAACGTTTTTTGAACCCCTAGTAAAGAAACCCTCTTCTTGGATCCTAGTCATCCGCTTACCCATTTACCTTTATAAACTATCTGAGCACCGCTAGGACATGTGGTCCTTCCCCAGCGAACATACTTCACGCCAGACTGCCCAGCTCCGTTTTGTCCCTTTTCCCCTTTGGCTCCTTGAGGTCCCTGGGCTCCAGTCCTACCAACAGCTCCCTGGTCACCTTTAGGACCAGGAGGGCCTGGGATCGGCTTGTTGGTGCCAGCCTTGCCTGGTTCTCCTGCAATAAAATGATCTTCAGCGGTTAGCTTTCTTAGAGGTTTTTTCTTGGGATAGAATAGCTAACTGTTGTTCTTTTGGTTTTGGTTTTGTTCGCAGCCTCAGCTTAAGCATACGTCATTGACAGCAAACAACAGTACAACTGTTTCGCCCATTTAACATAATGAAAATTGCAAGGATGATTTGACTGCTTTGTCAGTATTAAGTGGCTGTCTCCCTAAGGTCCTCATAACCCAAATTGGTCACAAAATAGATTTCCTTCAAATCTTGTATGTGAATTACACTTTGTATGGGTACTTTAAAAACACTTTTCGTTTGGGCTCTAAATGCTTTCTTCGACAGTTTACAAGGGGGGTCCCCTGGTGGACAAAAATGGACATTTTATTGCTACAAAAATGCCAATTTTCAATAACTTTGGTAACTCCTCACAACACTTAAAATTTGATGCAGGACAAAATTCTACTGTTGGTTGATAAGTACAACTCTTCCTTATGCTACAGTGTTACTGGCATTTCCATGTAGTCGTTTTGAGTAGTTAAAACAGTTCCTTTTATCAACCCAATTTCACAACTTTTAAAAAAGTAGGAAAAATGGGTAAACAAAAATACATGTTAACAAAAAGTGAGACCTCGTATAGCAAATTCCTTGCAGTCATGGCAAGTTAAAGACTTGGTCTTGGTTATAATAAAATAAAATCGTGCGGCCAGACGGTTTAAAGAACGTGGCACCGCTTTGAAACACCAGTATTTCTAAATTATGCAAATTACAAACCACAACCTATGCGTGGAATTTAAGAGCAAATGTGATGCGAGCAATGCTCCCTTACATCAGGAAAACACAAAAATAGTTTCAAACTACAGCACGACACAAATGTAAACTGGTAATATTTCGCATATAGCTTTAATTAAATTGTACAGCATTCAAATAGCTCATTAACTATGCTCAATTCATAAGTTAAACAAGTTTTAAAGTACACGCCACTCGATGATTGCTCAATGCGCTTAGCACGTAACTTGATCTAGAAGTATTAATCTGAGAATAAATCAATAAAAGCAAGTCATATTGAGTATATCACAGCTTGTGTTATCCAAACTAATCTAGCGAACGCTTAATGCCTTGCAAAATAATGAAATCAACGAAGGGCATCTTGTTCTATTTTCATTTGCACCCATTACCTCAATTATTCTGTCATCTTCGATCAAAAACAGATCCGTGCATTTCAGAGATCATCTTAGAAGCGTCAAAACAGTTGGTTTTGAGAAAATTCTTCGTTCAAAAGCCTTCATTTAGACCAAGCTTTCCATTCATTACTTCTCTCGTGTTAAATTTTTCAGGCAGTAGCCGCTGACCAGTAGCTACTGTTAACAAAGAGACCTGGTACTGCTCCGTTTTTTACTCGCGTTTCTCTTAGCTATCTTAAATTTGAATGCAAGATCGCTCATCAATGAAGGGTGAATTCATTTGAAAATAAGAGTTGGAGGTCTTGAGGGAAGATGCAAATCTTTACCCCTAAAGGCTGCAAGCACATAACCACAGTGTGTGACGTGGTTGCTATTTTTTTTGTATTTTTAACAAGGTCAAATAACGTGATTACTCGGACTTTGGGAGCGCATCTTCACAAGTTTGAAAATAAACTTCTAGTTTCATCCAAGCTGTTAAATTCTGGAATCTGACCCTGGCGAAACGTCAGTAAAGCAAAAATATTACTACTTGTCCTGCATCAAATTTTAAGTGTTGTGAGGAGTTACCAAAGTTATTGAAAATTGGCATTTTTGTAGCAATAAAATGTCCATTTTTGTCCACCAGGGGACCCCCCTTGTAAACTGTCGAAGAAAGCATTTAGGGCCCAAACGAAAAGTGTTTTTAAAGTACCCAGACAAAGTGTAATTCACATACAAGATTTGAAGGAAATCTATTTTGTGACCAATTTGGGTTATGAGGATCTTAGGGAGACAGCCACTTAATACGTTTTACTCACAGTTTTACTGTTCTCAGTAAGATAAGCGATTTCCTTTGTTTACCTTTCGGTCCAGGTGGTCCCTTTGCGGTATTTTTCCCATGTTGTCCTGTAATCACAAAAGAAAAAACGCACCAAATACACAACAGCAAATCTTGAAGATGAGTAAAGTCAGTTTCAAAGTTGATTGCAATGGTGGATTTGGGATAATTTCTGTGATGCACACTAGCCAACCGCATAAGTCATAAATGTAACTGATTCGTACTCAGGTGAGGTAAGAGTAGAACTAACAGAACCAGAGCGAACAGAGCATGTACTTCAAGTTTCTCATTCTCCACATCTCTCAAGATATTTAAAAGCGTAAAGACACTATTAACTGCTATAATTGACTGTTTTGAATGAAAAGACATTTACCATAGCAAATACATTTTTAATCAATCTAACATCAAGTGACAGTTAGGTAAGAATATTGACATCACAGAAGCGAAAAATTGTTGATTTTTTTTATCTTTCGTATACCAACCTAGAAGGTAAATTATAAGCGATGCGTAAGAGTCGCTTGATCTCGGTGATAAGCGCAGCCATCTATCAAGCCTACAAAAGGATCAGTAAAGATACAGGAAGATCAGACAGTTGAACCGTTCACAACCGCAAACCAAACATTGATTCATTAAATGTGCGTCTAACGTTTGACATTTTTATTGTACTGGTGTGACCATTCATATGAAAGTGTTTAAACAATACTTTATTGGTGTGATGCTCTTTGCTATAGGATGTACAAATTGGTTCCAACATTTGTGTCTGTGGATGAAAGTGTGCCCACTTAAATGAAAGCTACTGAGCAGTCGCTTAGTTTCGTGGTGTTGTTTATTATGCTGTACACCAATGTTCCACCTTTTACGTCTTAGGATGACATCCTAAAGTGAGACTACTCAATTGAAGGAAGCTGAGACACAAACAAATATTCTAGGCAAAGAAAAACACCTACGCCGAAATTGAGAGCATAATCGTAGTAACTGGAAAGGTCGCTCCAGTCACTGAATCAGGTTCAAAATAATCTGTTCCCAAAAACTGCAAAGAAGGTAAGAGGGACTCAACAGTGTTATAGTAAATAATTAAAAATCGTTTCATTTTCAAAACATACCTCTTCTCCAGTTCTTTCATGCTTTTGTTATGCCTGTGAGAAAGCCGGAGCATAAAGCTCTTAGGATTTTCTCAATGCCTTTTGTATTTAACTACTACTAGCACTGCATTAACAACTGTGCCAAAGGAAAAATTGCATGTAACATACATACTGAGCGGTCAGTGTAGTTTAACAGCGCTTGGGGATTTTGGCAGTAAATCTCCTTAGCACTATAAGCTATTAAGTTGGAAATTTTCTTTCCACGAAATTGTCCACGGTTCAATTGTACTCGAAAAGCATTTCAGTTTGACGAACTGAAAATGAAAGGAATTTTTTTACCATGACACGAAAATTAGCGGTGCGATATTTGTAAAGAAAACTTTAGTTTGAGCATAGAGAAGCAGTTATTGAGTTCTAGTTCACCAAACTAGAGATCTAGAATGAAATTGAGCGAATGGAAACGTTTATCAAAGTAATACCTTATAATGAATTTGGCATGGTTTTTCCATAAATAAAATAGGATTCAGTTATTCCGACCTCAATCTTATCCTAAATAAACGGGAATTTTCAAACTGAAAAACGGCTGTCTGATCTAACATTGCGTACGTTTCTTCCACTTCTTCGAGCCGCTTCTCAATGTCCGACAGGCTGGGGGTTGCATTATTGTTAACTGATCTTCGCTCTCGGTGCAGCAAGGATTGTTTTTCACCAGTTTCAGCGCCATCAGCAGGCACTCGATTGGTGTTTCGATCTCCTCCTCGACGCTCCCCTTCTATATTTTCCTCCATGGCAGAGATGTGAACCAGAATGGAACAACACATCAGCAGAACAGCCACGAGACGCAGGCCGCCGCGAGGTGTTATAACTGAGGAAGACAATTTCATAGCGGACCGAGTAAGCTTTCTGTACTTCGAATGACTTTGAATTTTAGACCAAGAAGAACGCAAACAATCTTCTTTCTCTCCTCCACAAGGAAGTTATTATGTGCACTCGATGGAGATGGGCATTGGGACACTGGCGAGAATATTTTCGCGTTTCAGTGACGTAGAACCAAATACCCCAAAATAACTGTCAAAATAAACCATCTTAAATCTATTTGCGACAATTAAAAACAATAAAATTATTTGGAAGAAATAGTAAGTTCGCAAAAACTATGGACCACAGAGAAGCCAACAATCGGCGCGATCACTCGATTTACTCTTAACTCTATATAGGTGTACATAAATTTTACTCTCTTTTTAATTAATTTTAATGACAGAAACATATACATTTCCTTTCGTTATGTTTGTAATGCGCATTTGATGATGTATGTATGTTAATTTGCGCAATATTAAGTAATAAATGTTATTATTATTATTATCAGTCCGGGACATATCCAATTCTGGATATATATTTTCCTACGATGTGATTGGACCAGACCAAATCAAAACAAAACAAGTTTGGCCGAGAGAAACTGGGACCAGCCATGAGGCGATTAGAAAAGTTTTGCCAAAGCGGCCATATTGAAATACACAAAATACATACAATAAGTTCATTTATTGACCACATGTATAAGTACATTTACGCTACAAGATCTCTACAGACATCTCCTCTTTGTTCTCGCACTCCATAAGGGTCTGGCGAAGTCGTTCCAACACAATCTCCGCGTAAATCAACGGTCCGAAGATACGAATAGTGGCGGGGATATATGCCCCACCGCCGGCCTGCTTGTTCTTTGCGAACTTCTGGGTGGACGAGGGCTTTACTGATAAACGAGGCTCTCCATTTACAGTCCTATTTTAAGAGAAATAAACGAAAATTGCGATTAAAGAAAAGAAAGGGACAGGACTGTCCTATCTATAATAAAAGGCAGTAAATTAGGATAACTTTCAACTTACCCTTCCATACGGGTGATTTGGCCGCTCTGGAACATTCCATGAAGAGCTTTATTTAGAAAGTATTGGACTCTACCAATCTGGGACCCTTTCACATCCTGCAGTGTCTAAGACTTCCTCTGTGACTTGCTAAAAATGACTGTTGTCCGCAGCTCCTCTGGGATACTGCGCATCTCACTTGGGAGGAAGCAAACCAGTGCATGTGGATCGTACTCGTTGTCTTCTCCTCGGATAATCAAAGGTGTTCCGACAGGAGCTTTGATCTTGAAATGATGATAACTGGAAAACAAAGGCCATTTTAAAGAAGGTTGTTGAATAAAAAAAGTACAGTAGAAAGATCCAAAGCCAGCTGTAAGAAACAGTAAAATCACCGTGCGTGAAAGGGTTGTCCAGAAATCAGTTGTGAAGACACCATTGAAGTCGCAGTGTTTGCCACGAACGCGCGCGGTAAAACCGTAACTCCATTTCTACGTAATTTAATCTATAAAATACTTATAAAAACGACAAATTCCTGTACACTTACCCTTTGATTTGTACTCCGTGGATAGCAATGTTAAAGTTCTCCATCAGGCCAAAGAAAGTGCTTCAGATGAGCTACGATTTTGACGCAAAATCTAACACGTGGATTGACAGAGCCGTATTTCAGTGCATGCAGTTCAATCTTTAACCAGTGCTTCCGGTAAGCTGTCCAACAAACACTTCGCAAATTTATGCAACCAATAAGAGCTCTTTCTTCATCAAATAAGGTTAAAACTTGTTCACTTTTGATCACGCGGCAGCTGTGTATTCCTATTCTCGAAATACACTACGAATTGCGACTTTGCCACCGACATGAACGCCGACGATATGGATGTTTCGCTAGATGTAATAGCTCATGAGAAAACGAATCATACTACCCTGGAAAATTCCGTGAACGAAGATCAAAACGCTGTGTAAGCAAACTGTTATGAAAAATCATTCATGTGGTTAGTTTATTTTCCGCGCAGTCACAGTAGATTGATATATTTCTCGTCATGTGCTTTTCAGGGAGACCAAGCAGAAGGTTGAAGTTGGGAAAAAACAGAGTCGCAGGTCTAAAGCAAAAATAGCCTTTGTGGAGAATGCCAAGTCCAGGGCATGCACTAATTACAAGCGAAAGGCAACTTTATTCAGTAAAGGCCTTGAGCTTCACGCTATGACGAAGGCAGAAGTGTTGATCATCGTAGATCAGCCCAATGGGCAACGATTTGTTTGTGGCTCAAATGTTATCCTCGACAAATATAATAAGGGTACCCTGAGACCGACCGAAAAAGACAAGAGATACGACGAAAGTACTGTAAAGTCCCCAGATAGCACTGACGTCCCTGGTGTTGAACCGCTGGATGTCACGCCGGATAAGATCGGCATTGACGAACGCCTTGCTAGTGTTTTGGGCCACGAAAGAGCTATTACTTCGGCAGCGGAGCCTCTTAGCAGAAAACGTCTCTCCTTTGGCCCATCAGAGGCTGTGCTGCCCACCCCAGTAAGGGAGTTGCTGTTAGATAGGCCTACACCTCAACTTAGTGATCAGGAGAAAGACGAAGTACCCCCCGTCCAGAGGCAAAGCAAAATCATGTTCATTTCAGACAATGACGTGGAACTTTGTGTTGGACAAGAAGAAACTGAGCAAGAACCCCACGAAAATACTGTGTTTGTATTAGACCCGTAACTAGTTTTATTCTGGAAATGCACAGAATTGTAAACAAAGAACTCTTAAAAAATTTTATTACTGTTAATGTTTTTGTTCAACTATAATTTGATAATTATTACCAAAACCATGCTACAGATATAGTGCATTTTTATGAATTCACAATTATGTGGAGATGAGCCAGAAGATGTGATCAAATAACTAATGTCAACAAGAAAAAAACAATTTCCTTAATTAAAATTCAAGACCATTAAGGTCAAAGTAGTGTTTATATTACACTGAATGCATTTATTTCAATAAAATCCAAAATTTTTTAAGAGCCATATTGTTTTACTCCAACATGGCAGCTGCGAAAACACTCTGAGCATCAACAGGTGTAGAAAGTAGCAATCCCATTTATTACCTACACTTCTCCACAGAATAACCCCCACCCCCCCCCCACCCCCCCTACCCCCACTGCCTGGAAATTCCAGGTTGGGTAAAAACTTTATAAAATTTAGCCTTGGGAGACCCAGGTTTCCCAATCAAAACAATGACAATCCATGGGGTGTTTCAGACATCTTCCTGAACCCACACATCATTTCACAGTAGTTCACAGAGTTTATGAGTAATAATTTGCAAACACTCTGTGAGAAGGTTCTGGAAAGTTCAAGAATAATTAATTTTTAACATAATTTCATGATCTCCACAACCCACCCAATGTTAAAAAAGTTGAAGCAAACAAAATGTAATTCATTTATTAACATAAATGAAGTGAATAAATAAAGAACAAATATGCCATTTTGGCTGTATGCCATTTTAGCTGCAAATTTATCCCATGGTGATTGAAAGGTACATGTCTATGAACAGATATACTGATTATTTAACCTTTTTTGATAATGCCCATTACAATCAGCAAATGGGAATGAACTTGAACCTCAGTAGTTTATGGAGCAAAACCTTTTAATTTGAATTCTGATATCTTACTCCAGGGGGGGGGGGGGGTACTCAGGTATAATAGTAATGGGGATGTGCAAAGCCCTTTTGGGGGGTTAGATTTTGGGTTGGGAAGTTTGTGGTGACTCTTCTTGAGTAAAATGATTTTAATACAGAGAAAGAAAGGAAATTTGTTGGTCAAGATCTGGGTTGTTGGGCTTTTTGGGGGTATGGATTTGGCCTATAGGACTCTTTTTGGGTATGAAGATTTGTCTTCATTTGCATATCCCTGACAATACACCTGAGTACCCCCCCCCCCCCACAACCTGGGTCAAGGCACCTACATGTACATTAAACTCAGATCACTCGCACTGTCCCTCCTCCTCAAGATAAGATAAGATAAGATAAGATAAGATAACTTTATTTATACACGGTTTTTCCATCAGTCAATTAAATTACTGGACTATCTACCTATCTAACTAACTACAAAAATTTAATAACAACAAATTCAAAATAACAAAAGAAAAGTCTGCTTTTCATGGAGGCCGTGTCTAAAATTCACTTACATGTAAGATTTAGATATTACTTTAAACATATGCAGTCTCTTGCTGTGCCTGTAATTGTTGCAGTTCTTCGACAATCTCATTATAAAACATAACAAGGTTTTCCTTTTTTGACTTGTTAAGATTTGCTCTGAAATTGCCCAGTTTCTGTGACAGGGGTCCTCTGACCTCCTCATCAGAAATCTGCTGTACTTTGTCAGAAATTCTTCGTAGAATCTCATCTTTACTGCTGTTCCTTACATCCTCTGCCACAGCTCTCTCTTCAGCTGTCACATAGAGTGTTTGAACACCGACATCTGCCCTTTTCTGCCCATCAATGAAATGCTTGTTGAAGAGGCTTAGTCTATTAATTTTTAAAGTCTCCTCGTACTTTCCCAGGTCATTATCCAGCTGTGGACCATCCAAGGAAGTGACAACATCAGAGGAACCACCTTGTAGATACCTTAACAAATGAAAGTTGAAGAGAAATGAAGTAAATAACATGCTTTCAGAATTCATGATTGTAGTACATTATTTTGTAAACAATCAACTGCCATATTCAATTATTTGCAATGCCTCTGTTATAAAGTTCATGTCAGATGTATCCTTCCAGATTCAGTTAGTGACAGTCATGTACAATGAAATAATGAAGCTGTCTCAGCACGAGCAACACCATTAACTTACTTCTCTTTCCTTAATTTTATCCTCCAAGCCAGAACTTCATCTCCAAAGTCATATTTTCTTCGTGAATCAGCAGCCTCATCTTTAGGATTTCGAAGACCAATCATGGAAAACAGCCAACTTCGCACCTTAAACAAAAATGATTCATGTGAAGGGAAAAGCTACAAAACCAAAATGCTGCCTTAGAACACTTTGAAATTAGCAGCCCTTTTTAGATCTTATTAGTACAAAGTTAAATTTTTATTATTATTATTAGTTGTTAGAATATAGTATGTAGTTAATTAGGTTTTGGTTTTAATCGCGTCATAGATCTTCTCTTTTTTCTTTGTTATGTAAAATTAGGAAGGGCCATATTGTAAACTACTGGGCAACCAGTAAATTATGTTACCCTCATTAAATAAAGTATTATTATTATTATTATTATTATTATTATTATTGTTATTGTTATTATTATTATTATTATTATTATTATTATTATTATTATTATTATTATTATTATTGAAAGCAGTTTCACGAAACTTTAAACAGTTAGGTGATAAATTTATTGGGCAGGGGCTTCCATTCATGGTTTATCCTTATTTTAACATGTTTTGTTAGTAAATGATGGCAGTTTTCATGGCCAGTCGTCCATCATGATAACAATACTTGTGCATTGTGTAATCTATAGTAAAAAAATAATTTATGAACATTCTAATCAAAGAGTAGAAAATCCCAAATTGGATCTGTGTGCTCTGTGTGTGCCCATCACAATGATGCATTTCTTTGATGTTTAATGACAGTCTATCATCCAAATCAATACAAAAAAGTGGGAGGGCAAAAACTAGTAAGAAAAACCAATGTTTCAGTGTCATCACAGCATCATTGTCAAGGCAACTAGGAAAAGAAACTGACTGTTTGAAACTTGTATGGTCTTGATGACTTTGAAACACCAGTTTTTCTCACAAGTGTTAGATTGTTTATGTTAAACAAAACACTTCATTGATTAAGTAAGTCAAAAAGGCAATCAATATAGGGAAAGACAATAGCTTACTATATAACACACACACTTGCACTATAACAGTACCTTACTCAAATTTTCAAGGTTTCTGAAAATTCTAAGCCAGTCCATTGCAACCATGCTACCATGCTGCCACACTTTTGAATCCTTATTAACTTCTTCCAAGCAGGCATCCATGTCTTCTCCCTTACTGGGATTTCCTGAAGTACTGATGGATTCAGTGCTTTCCACAAATCTTGAAAGGTCTTCTGGATAACAAGCTCATTCTACACTATAAATATATAACAAAGTTTAAAAAAAGGTTAATAAATACAGTCGTACATAATTTACTTATAGTTGAGTTCATCCACATACAGTAAGAAATTATTTATACTAACCTTATAAAGTATTATAACCCTTAGTTGCTTTATATATGTTGTGGTTCAATTTTATCTTTGGTTCAATTATATTTTCCTTTGTTTCAAAGTCATTATCATACATCACCATGACTAAAAAAAAAGGAATAATACAATTTAAACCAAGGATAAAATTGAACCACAACATACACATTACATCAAGGTAGACTAATTTATTGCATGTGCATTGTATACTGTAGTTTGCAAGCACACGATACAATGAAATGAAGAAGAAATGACATTGTTAAAAGAGTTTGATGGAGAGTTGTTGTTGAATGTTGGGAGAACACTGTGTACAGCCTATATGAAAAAAAAACAATAATTTATATACATGTACACTGTACACTAACTAAAAGTCAACTACTTTTCAAAAAGATGTGCAGCTTAAGTTCATGTATGCAAACCTGCGTCCAAGTTTACGTAAATTTACATGTACACAATATTCCATAGTAAGGAAGAAAACCACACACTGTACAGTGTAGCCCAGGTTATAATAGCAAAATGTGTTCATATATAGGTAATGTTCATAATAAGGTTTACACTTCTTGGATAGGTTACACTGTACATAGCAAAAATCTGCTCTTACCTGTCATAAAGATCAATCAGAGCATATTTAGATGCACTGTTTCTATGGAACAAAGGAAAAAAGGACATCTGCCCAGCCCTGACATATGTGCTGTTGTTCCTCCTCACACCCACGTGGAAAACATGAATTGCCATTAGATACGTCCACGTCATGCCAAAAATGTAGCCATATGTTGCATTCTTCCAGCCAACCTCTGGCATCCACTTGTAGAGATAGTCATTCACAGAAATGGGTAATTCTGCAGCAAGCCTATCTCTGATGTAAGGGATAAGCAGTTCCTTCCAAAGTCCCATGTGACAAACTCGCAACACCGACATTGTCTTGTGATGATCCGACCCCTTACGCACAAACTTTTGAGCAGCCTCAGAAACAAATCCCAGTTCACTAGCAAGTTTAGAAAGAAAAACCTCCCAATTCAAATCGATAAAATGCCTTGCCATGTTCATCTCCACATGAAGTTTTCCAATTCTAAGCACCACCCAATCAAATTCACAAGCAGTACTACACTTTTGACCCTCATGATCTTTTAAGCAATGTTCAGTTACGGTGTCCTTTGTAACCTCTTCCCCACATTCAGTGCACAACAACACAACTTCAATAACTTTTCTAGCGACTAGGTATGGCAAACCATCCATTGTAACATTAAGCCATTGACGAGCCCCTGGGTCACTGGGGTTGTACCGTTTCACGTTTGCAGCCTTGCCAACTCTTCGCAAGACTTCTTTTAATGCATCTTGAGAGTTTGGGTTGACAAATACTGGGTCATGGGCCACAACTTTTACTGGATGACTGGGATTGTTGGATGGGACATGCTGGAATTCATCATGACAATCTGATATCTGTTCTTTAAGTACAACATGTGCCTCCTCCTTATCATCAATAACAAATCCAAACTGAGTTTCTCTCACTCTGCGTCGGTACTGGTGGACCGGGGCAACAAGTGCTGTTCCCAGAATATCACTTCCCTGCAGTTCCTTCTCAGCTGATTTAAGACTCACTCTACAGTCAGGATTTATGCGCTTTCTCCTTGTTTTCTCCATTGTGGTTTGGCACACTGGACAAATTCTTCTCCCTTCTTTTGCCTTCATTTCGTCAACTCGGAGGTCAATGTCATCTTTCCATCCTTCGGGGGTCTTTGTTTGTTCCTTGAGCAACTCCTGGAGTAGACCATGAATGAGTTGTTTGTTCTGTAGCAAAGTAAGAATCAAATTGGAAATTATTCAATAAACATCAATTAATTAAAGACTAATGTAATAGGTTTGTCATTAAATTAATGTATCAGTAGCGATACACACATAAACAAATTATACGAAAGTGATTACTTAAAGGGAAGGGCAAGACAAAGGTTTTTTTTTTAAGGGTTTCTTCTTAAACATAATGTCTGCTACCTGTTGTCTACATCTGCATGTTTCTTTACATGCAGCATAAAGGTAATATAATGAAGTTATTCACTTGGCTTATTTGCTTGGCAACACCTGACCTACGTGTTATGATTATTGTCCTTATGTTCAAATAAGGTTCATGTACAGTGTGTATGTGAATTTTGGTACATGTGCAATGTTCTCATTTGTGTGTGCCTGTGTACTTTTTTACACCTCACCTCATGACGGATAACTTCTTTATCAGGCTCTGAAAGTGAACACGCCTCAATAAGCTTTGCCCTCTCCTCTTGATTCTCTTTGACAACTTCTACTCACTTGGGCCAAGCCCTAAAATAAACAAACGAAAGCACACAATTTCAGCCATGTGAATGTACCATATAAAAGCCACTGTACCTATATCCATTTATGTACATGTTAAAACTGGTCCTAGAAATACATGTATCTCATTTACATAGAACACAACTAAAATTCTACAAAAGTGCATTCAAGTTACACGTAAACCCTCACATCACACCATACTGAGTTGAACTTTCATGAATGACATGTTATATAATGCATGTAGGCAAATGCACTGAAATTGCAGTTGATCATGGCAACTTACACAATAATTATTATTATTATTATTATTATTATTATTATTATTATTATTATTTTAGAAATATTTATGTACCTTGGAGCAAGAGTGGGCTCCCTTTGCAACGTTCCATCTGCCGCAATCTCAGCTGCACACACACTTGTCAGTACACTGATTTGTGCCCTGTTGTCTTTCCTCACGGTCCACTTTTTTATCAGCACCTGGTCATTATCGATTGCGGTGAGGAGGTCACCAGAAGGAAAGTCAGGCACTGACATTGTAAGGCTGTTTAGCCAATTCCGGACTGTAGTGTGTCCTCCAGCAGGGTGCAGTTTACCATTGATGTTCAGTGCCAACTTGCTACGGGTCACTGAATATGCCAAAAGGTTGGTGGCAAACAGCAGAGGACTTATGAAGGCAGGTGACACTAATGAATACAGCTGATCAGTTGCCACAGCTCTCTCGAAAGGCTTGGTATTGTTGTCGCACAGTGATTCAATTGCACAGGTCAAAACAGAATTCCGTGCTTGAACCCACCCATGTGGAGTCACTTGTAGCAGTGCAGGGAGATGTCTGTAAGTTTGAGAACAGGATGCAATGTCACCCTTGACATTTTCCTTCTCTAAACTAAAAATAGAAGAAGTTATTAGCATCCTGTCATCCACAGTTAAATTCTTGATTGAGGTATCCATATTTTCTCTATCCAAAAAAATGAAATCAAAGTGCTTAGAGAGATTGTCAGCACACACTAGGGCCAACTCTCTGTCCATTACTTGAATGGTCTGCATAAGCGTACTAAATTGCTGACAACTGTCCTGTTCATGTTCCGTTTCACTCTCCTCGCCACTTTCAGTTTCGCTTCCGTCCATTTTCTCATGATATGGCTGTTTAGCCAACGTTTGCGATGGACGTCCAGCGTTCCTTTTCTTTCTACAACATGGACAGTCTTGATCATCGTGTCTCCTCCATAAAAACGGCTGCTTTGTGGTGGAAACAGAGCTTGGGTCCGCGGCGCCGCGTACTCTATACAGAAGCCTTTTACACGCAGGGCATACGACAGTAGGGTGAATTTCTTCCCTGTCAACATCGACATTTATTTGAAATCTTAGCCATAGTTCCTGCTTGAAGGATTGTTTGTCGGCAACATCAATCTTTCCCTTTATTTGATTTCCACAAAGACGACAACGAGTCTTCAGAAAAGATATATGCTGTTCCATATGGTCACAAACTACAGAAATGAAAACCAAGGATCAGCTTAGAATATGATACCCACAAAACGCTCGCACAGTGAACCAGTAATGGCGCCGAAATTACACACTAACAGATTTTTAAAGGCTGTGCATATGAACCAAAGTATCGTGCATATGCATTCTGTTTAAATAAGCAACAAGCAAATTTACTCTAGTTTCTGAAAGTAATTTTTTTGAAAACCAAAAAAATTATTACAAACCTGAAATTTGCAAGAAATCAAAGACCACTCCACTCGGAATGCATCCAAAATGAAACCGTTCACTTCACTTTCGGCGGATTTTTCTCAGCGTTAGAATACTTGCAGCTAAATTCAGGAATTGCACCGACCTGTGATTGGAAGTTAAAAATAGCATTCGTCACACGCTGATGGTCACGCGTAGAATGGAGAAAGTTTCGATATGAACATTTCCCAAATCTCAAATCGTTCTATTTCTTGAAGAAACTTTAAATAAACAAAGTACTTTCGTTACCAGTTCATATTAATCATTTCTTCCCTTAAAGACTCGGCAAAAATTGCCAAAGCTGGACACATACCTTTCGAGAGTCATTGCCGAGATGAATCACTACAAAATCAGTATGAGGGTTTTAGATGTGATCGTTTTTTGTTCACTCCGAAACAGTGGAGGCCTCTTTGGTGGAGTTTTCTTCACTGCGGCTTCGATATCTTTCTTTTCGATACAAATCTTTGCCGGTGCAATTCCTGTCTTCTTTCAACTCGTGCGTTATTGATAGGAATTGCACCCGAATAAATCACCTTTCGTTTTTAAACGGAAAAGTAAATTATGACCTTCCCTGCTCTAATTAAATGTTCTCGACGTTCGCTGGCCGACTTCACCGTCATTTAGAGTTCAAAACGCTCGTTTTCAACTCGGTGCAATTCCTATCTTAGAGGAAATGCACCGGATTTGGTGTCGATGTACATAACGTAGCCGGTGAAACCGCTGCCAATAGGAACTGTGTAGTCACCTTTCCGAATTTTCGCGGGAAATTCCTCTTTCTAAGCTGCAGATCACGAAATTAAAATTCTTCAAATTCAGACTCTCGATCGTATCCCAAGTTATTCAAGTGATCCCGGGTTACATCATGGCAAGCAGTTTAACAGAGGTAAGAGAGAAAAATTTACTTCAGAGTGGTTGTTAAAAAAAAATTACACAAAGTCGAGTTCATAAAAAGCGGTACCAGGAGAGCCCAAATATTATTTTTGCATTTCGATGAGAAGCAATTACAAGGGCCATTCAACACACATTGGCCCAACATAAACTTTCTTTGGGGAGGGGGTATCTGCCCTCCCCCCCCCCCCACCCCCACCTAGTGCCACCAGTTTACTTTAAATTAATGTAAGAACCTGTGTGGGGGTTATTTAATTTCAGGTTTTTAAACTGGAAGCTTTTTGGATGGGGGCGGGGGGGGGCGGGGGTAGGAGAGAGGGTGGGGATTATTTTTGTGTTTCTAATTTGTTCAAATAGTTAATTTTTCAGCCTTTGAAAGGGGCAAACTTGAGTTGGTGGCTTCTGATAGAGAATAGGGTGTAATTACAAATTGGATGTACCAAAGGTTATTAGAGAGGGAGTCTATTGCAAATTCCAACTTTTACAGGGGGTTCACATAGGGTTTTCAGTGGGGTTCCATAGACCAGCCTCTCTGAATTGACTATAGACCTCTGTAGAAAGGGGCTGGGGAGGGAAGTTAGGCATATTTTCTGAAACTGTATATTCTGTTGAGGAGGAAGTTACAAGAATTGGTGTTATAACTGATGTCACTGATAAATAAAATTAATGTAACAGTGAAAAAATATAGTTTATTAAAATGCAAAAATACAGGGAATAAAAAGGGGAGAAGGTAATTCTCTGATTATATAACAACATAATAAATTATTATAAAAACTAATTAAAACTAAAGGTAATTCAAATATTGTAGGTTATAATGAATTTCAGACCTCTTAAATCTGTCTATTTTATATCCGGGCACACAAAACAATCTTCTGTGACTTTTAGGTAAACCTAACATTTAACATAACTCTATGGAAATTAGAAAGATAACTACTCAAAATTTTTTTTTCGTTTTTTTCAAGAAATTGCAAAATTTTTTCCTTGTTTCCATAATGGTACATATAGAAGTGGAAATACTTTGTGAAGCTAAAAATAAACAACCCAGTGGGAATCTACCCCCCCCCCCCCAGGAATTCCAGTTGTAAAGGCCTCCCCTTCCCTTCAGAATTCCAAGAAGCCTCTCGTGGTATGGCTATGTATATATATTTTCTGAAATCATTGCCTGTCAGTGGCAACCAGACAAATAGTAAACACAGGTATAGTGGACACAGGTTATCATATAGGGTTGTTTCAGAAAATATTCATACCCTTTCCAAATAAGGTAACCCCCCCCCCTTCCCCACCCCCTTGCTTGCTTCATACGTTCCTCAGAAGTTTGGTTCTTGAGACCCGATTCCCCATCCCTCCGAATTTGTAATGACGTTTTTAGGGCAGGGGGCAGGTATGGATATTTTCTGGAACTGTACATTTATAGTTCAAAAATGTTACCTAATTAGATGGCATTATTTGAGCAACATTTGCAAGTTTAGTGCAATAAAATGAAATTTATAAAAAGCTGACTTAAGTTCTCTCACTCACTTGAAGCTTTTAACCCTGGTCCTTCATGTGAGAACCAGGCTTTACTTCTTTGAAGTTTCTTTTTGTAATACTTACAAATAAAACCCCCATCACTCCATGCCCACGTGTGTGCATTGCTTGTTTACCAAATGTGTTCACGTAGTTTGTGAACAGCGGTTGTATTTTGGGAAGACTGTGGTTGTGTATGCGTCATCAAAATGACTGGGTGCAATTCCTGTATTTATCGGAGTGAGGCACACTTGGCTAAAGAAAGGAACAGCACCAAGACGATCTTACGGCAACGTTTTCCGTTTTACGGGAGAATACGATACAGTAGGTAAAAGAGAGTATCAGGAGACTGTCAGAGAGAAAAAAACATACATTTGGATTTAAAAGTTTACATCTTTATTTTAGCGATGAATCGAGAGAGGTGAGAACCGGTATAAGAGCCGTTTTGTGGCGAGTCAATTCGAGTTTCCAAAGGCATATGTCGTTGCTCTTTTCATTGATGGTGAACCTTGAAGCTTTTAAAAAGAAAGAGAAAAGGATATTCAAAGCGTCGCTTTACTCTCCGCGCGTGACCATCAGCGTGTGACTAATGCTATTTTTAACTTCCAATCACAGGTCGGTGCAATTCCTGAATTTAGCTGCAAGTGTTAGAATGACGCCCGCCATCTTTCTTTTGTTTCTTGTGTTCCTCTGATGTTCCTCTCAAAATAACGCTAGGACTCATGGGATAGATAAAAGGGACTAAAATAATAGGGGCGCAAAAGTTATGTGAATGCTGATTTTCCTCTGAAGGCCCAAGACGCCATTATTGGTGACGTCATCATATATCAAGAAATGGATATGTCCCGGACTAATTATTATTATTATTATTATTATTATTATTATTATTAACTGCAAGACTTAAAATCGCTAGCGCCCTAAAATAGAGACTCTAAACATCTTATCCGAAAATTACTGGCCTGTAACTTCGCCTCAAGGCGAAATAAAAAGCTCAAATTTGCATTTTATTCAGCTCTAATTTCAACCCAAATGGCAACGTTGGATTTTCTGTCCAAGTCGAAATTCAAAATTTAGGAAACTGTGAGGTGTCTAAAATTATATTTTGATATCATAAAGCGTATACCTAAAGCATCGGCGAAGGTAAGCTATGGATGGCTCAAGGTAGTTCTCTCTCTTGAGTCTGTGGACGAAATATTAACGTTTGACCACTGAATTGAATGGTAACGGAGCAGTACTTTCCCGTGGTTCTGTTTATTATGCTGTACAAGGTGGTGAGTCTGAGACTGATAAAATCTTCAAATGCAAACATTGCAGTCAAAACTACTGAGCTATTGAGCAGTACTTCCCTGTGCTACTTTATGCTTTACATGGTGGTTCTACTTTTTGAGACTGTGGACAAAATCCTCAAGTTTGACCATTGAAATGAAAGTTACTGAGCAGTACTTTCTTGCGGTACTGTTTGTTATTATGTCCAAGACGGCTCTAACTTTTAATTCTATGAAAGAAATCCTTAAATGTGACAATTCAAATGAAAGCTACCGAGCAGTACTTTGCTGTGGTGCTGTTTATTGTACTGTTCCAACTTTTGAGTCTGTGGACGAATTCCTAATGGCGACCATTCAAAAAAAATTTCTTTGGTGTGGTGCTGTTTGTTTGTTTGTTTGTTTGTTTTTTCTGTCGGATCCGTCCGTCGGCGAAGACGATTAATTACTATATTTCAACGGGCATCAGTTACAGCAGCAGAGATGGCACTCAGTGGAAACAACAAATGCAATCAAACAGCTTGAAGGGTCGGAAACCATCAAACAACTGCCTGTTACAATCCTCTGATCGTGGAAAATTTGTAACAAGTTAGTTATGACAATTATCATAAAACTTCAATGATATGTACGTAACTGATATGTTGACTCTTAACAACGCATCTTTGTAGTTGATTTTTAGTTTGTAATGGCCCAACCTTATCATTGAGATATGTTTGAGAGAACCGATCAACAGGCAACGGATTAAATACTCCAATAAGTTGATGGTTATTTATGATAATTTTCCTCTTTGTCGTTGAAGTAAATTGACGATGAGTTATCTTTGGAACGGTAGACAGAAAGTTTGATAGCTGAACATTAGGCTAATCATTCTGGGAAGAATACTTTGTGTGTGGACGCAAACAAACAATTTGGCACACTTTGAAACCATGTTATAAATTCGCAACAACCCGTTTGGGTCGCCTGTTAAATTTGTGGCACTTGCTCTAGCTTCTGTTTTTCAATCTTGATAGGGATAAAATTATTGCTCATCGCAAAACACCCTAATACTGAAACGTCGTTAAAGGTACCGTTTTAGATACCTTTTATTTCATAGATGATGTATGACTTCCATACTGTCAGTACAAACTGTCAGGACACAAACTGTACCGTTTTGTGTCCTCATACATCATCTTCAACAACTGTTGCACAAGGGATGTTTGAGCTTCTTCGTTTGCAGTCGTTTTCGCGAACTAAAACAGTAACGACGTTCCGGGCGCTTCGTGATTCGCTTTTCTTTCAGTTAGTTAATGCATGCCAGTGGGACCTCTGTGAAAATTTTTCTCTCGACCCCTGGCACACTGAAAAATTTCCAATTTAAGACAGATTCAACTGGACCACCCAGAACCAAAATTTAATAAATATACACATTTTCCAGGTTTGACCAAGATTTGTACACATCCAACTGGTTAAAACCGACTGGGGATGTGTACTGGGGCTTCTTGTTTTCCCTGGCTAGGTTGAATTCAATGTACGGACATTTTAGTTGAAATCAGCAATGTATGGGAATCTAGCTGGACCACAGGTAGCCCAAGCGTAATATAAGAGTTTGTATGGAACATCGAACTGAGAATTTCCATCGATAAATAAATAAGCTTTAAAAAGTAAAGCTGCTTAATAAATAATAATAATAATAAACTTTATTAACGTGTCTTAAAATATCTAGCTTACACTAAAGTAAGCTAATTGGGGACACCTATCTATACCTATCTAAAGTAGTAAAAATATATAAAATATTACAATATATACAATATAAAATATAAAATATAATATCACATCATATACGGTGCGGTTCCACGCAGAGATCCAGGTCGCCCAAGCGGGCGGAAAACCGAGCAGTACCAAGCAGATCCCCCCACCCCGACAGGCGATGAACCCCCAGAGCCAAGGCAACCTAACAACCTATAATGATAAAACCCCCAAAAGTTCAGAAAATCAAAAGTCACTAATTACTACATAGAGGACAGTTGTGACATCCTTCCTCCAGTAACGCTTCGAGATTCTTTTTTCTAATAGTGTTCTTAAACCTATTTAACGAATTAGAATTTCTAATTTCTTTATCCAATTTGGACCAGGGCATCGGACCAAGGTACTTTATGCTATGTTTACCATAAGAAACGGTGTTATACCTAGGTATCACAAAATCACTATTTCTCAAATTATATCTACTGTTATTCTGTTATTCTTTTAATAAAGTAGTTAAAATGTTACCTGGGGTTGTATTTTGTACTCTAGTGAAGGTTTAGCGCCTTTGGAGAGGTTTAAAATTCTCTACCCTAACAGTGTATAAGAGAAAGACAAGGTTGGAGAATGGAGTCAGATCAGCCACCGAACCAACTTCGAAAACAGCTCCAAAATTCATGCAAAAAGTGCACGTACTTACATTTTGTCTCGCGCAGCTCACAAAGTAGTGCCTTGAGTTCTCCTTCCTGAAATCCAATGGAGTATTCCTTGATCTTCCCTGCATTACACGATCGAAAAGATGGAACACAAGTTCGAAAACCGCAATCATTTATCCGTGACCCGGGAAAGTTGCCCAGCTCGACCGTTAAAACCTCGGCCGTCACTGGGAACGAGCGTCAAATGACGGCCCTACCGGGAGAGGGCATGATATATTTGAAAATACAAACTTTTGTGAGAAATATCATTCCCTCTCCCGGTAGGGCCGTCATTTGACGCTCGTTCCCAGTGACGGCCGAGGTTTTAACGGTCGAGCTGGGCAACTTTCCCGGGTCCCGGATAAATGATTTACTTCAGAATAGTTGAGACGGTTGCGCTAGTGTTTCTTAAACAATCTCAGCGCGCGGTGAAACGTAACCAAAGGAAACGCAAACTGCTTTCAACTAACACTCAATTAAAAACCACTTAAATGCGTTAGATAATTTTCAGGTAGGTTAGATAACTTCGACTTCTTTACATATTTCTATGAAGTGGAGATATATGACTTTCTTTACTCATTTTATTCTCTTTCCGTAAAAAAACTAAAACAGGCTATTGATATTGATTTTTGTCATTTCTTTTGGTTCTTTCTTTTGACTTAGACTTCTTTCATAAAGTACGGCCTGGGAGAAAGCTTTACAGGAAATTGGCAAAGAACGAGAATGGCAACAAAGTAAAGAAACAAATTATTTATCAGTGATTCACGTTACTTTTATTGTTATTACACTCCACACTGACTCACGTTTATCATCAAGAAAGTACGATTTTCTTACTTTGCTTTTTCAGCTTTCTTAGAACAAGCGCTGGCCTATTTTAACTAGTTTCCGTTTATCTTTAGAGCAAATCATGACAGTTCATTAGATCGGTGTTGAATTTTTTCTTTGCTGGTTGTCGACGTTATAAACGGCCAATCTTCCCGTCACTTGGTGCACACAGCGCATGTCAATTCTCGGCCATCAACATATGGAAGGCACGAGAGTGAGCCACATCTTCCTTCCACAGGATACAGCAAGGCACCATCCTTGTCAGCATGGCTACCAGGAACCTACTCTGGGTCCCTGTCAACACATATGAAGTCACGTGAATGCTTGTGGCCGTGATATTCAGTCATCAGGTACCCATGATACTCCTCGGTCCATTCAGATGGACAGTCATTCCGTGCGGGCATCATCAGCATTGAACCACGTGACTCAACATAGCAGACAACACAGGGTGCTTCATGGTTATGAAGACTTCTCTTCAAAGGTACTCCGCTGTAACTACTGACTTGATACTCAGTGCCGTATATGTATCCCGCTGTCTGGTGTCCATCTTGGTACTTGTCATACTTTGGATTGTGAGGAAGGCAAAGGTAGTTCGATCCACCACCAGGGTGAGTGTAAAATTCTCCACCCATTATACCTTGTGCAAAAAGAGAGTTAGCATAACATGATTTTCGAAAATTTTTTCCAAGAAAGTTTCACATTGTAGTGCTCATGTTTATGGGCATATACAAAAGGGGAAATATTAAAGCGCTCTCTAATAGTTTTGCAACTATAACTTGTCGTCAACTGTCTTTATTTCTGTAAGATTGTTGCCTTGTTGCCTTGTAAGTTAGGGTGAGTATGATAGTAATACCCAATTACACCACACAGACAAATACAAAAGCTTGATTATTTTTATATTTATGAGTCGAGAAATCAAGGTATGTGAAAACTCAAATATAAATTTATTATTGAAGAAATTGGTACTGGATTCTGTCATATTGAATCAGAACAAATCAGGTTTCTTTCACAGGATTTAAAATTTATGTTAGGCAACAAATACACTGCCAGGCCCCAACAATGAATCGAGACCACGGATACGAGCCCTCGGTGATCCACCGGGACGTTTGGTCACCTGTTTTTCACCATCCTTAATCACTTGACCGTAAACGTCAAACAAAGATTCTGCAACTGAATCGAAAGCTTGTCCTTTACATAAAGTTTGGATCCTGTGAAAGAAACCTGATTTGTTCTGGTTCATATACAAATGTTTAACAATATTAGCCAACAAAATAATTGCGATACGTTTTTGAATTAGGTAGCTCTTGAAAGAGTCAAATGACTCATACTTCTGGGGTCCAATTCTTTTTCTTTTTCTCCACAGTTCGTGCTTGTTTCAAGGTTTTAAATTTTTCATTTGAGAAGCCCTGGATTTTTCCCTTGCATCTATGTTGAACCCTTGTCATTTACCTTTGTAAACTATCTGAGTACCACTAGGACACGTGGTCCTTCCCCAGCGAACATACTTTACCCCACACTGCCCAGCTCCGTCTTGTCCCCTTTCTCCTTTGGCTCCTTGAGGTCCCTGGGTTCCAGTCTTACCAATAGCTCCCTGGTCTCCTTTAGAACCAGGAGGGCCTGGGAACGGCTTGTTGGTGCCAGGCTTTCCCGATTCTCCTGTAATAAAATGATCTTCAGTAGTTAGCTTTCTTATCCCTTGTACTCCCACGAGTGCCTAAAATCAAAATTCAAGATCAAAAAATCCCAAATTTCATTTTGTAAAATACAAAAATATAAATGGTTCTCCGTGAAAGTACGCCGAAGAGGTTTCGTCTAAATGGTCACACCCATAGGTCTTCATCCACGTACTCAAAAGTTAGAACCACTTTACCTGTCTCCAAAACTGGAAAGGGCTACTGAAATGTTTTTTTCTCCCCTCAAAATAGAATAGTTGCCTTTTCTGGGCTCCTGTCGCTTGCTTTTGGTGCTGTGGATGTTTTAGTTGATCTTTTGGTTGTGTTCATTCGTTTTCTTTTTTAACGAACAAACAAGGAGGTTAGTTTCTAAAGAAACTGTGGTGCTGCGTCCGTGGGGAAGTGAAACACAAAACTTTGGATTTATCAACTGAGTAGAAAGGTAGTTTCTTTACGGTGTTCAATTTAATTTACCTTATCAACAAATCCAAAGTTTTATGTTTTATTTTTTGTTTTGTTTCTGAGTTTTCGCTAACTTCAGTCTTTTTTTTAGAGTACAACACTAGCGTTTAAAACCTGTCCGCTATTTATCAAATATTTAAGGTGGTCTTATACAAAAAAAAGTGAATTTCTTTGGAAAAGAACTTTGCGGGAAACGTTTACCATCATTTTATAGGGATTCACACCCTGACTTCAAACTGAATCTTTTCAGGTCACATGTCATAATAGTTAGTGATTAACCAGCCTTCTAAGTAAAAAATAGGGGTGTTCATTGTAAGCACGATATCTAACTAATGCACGGTTAAATAAGTATGAAATCAACTTAGATCTGTCCACAGATGAATTCTTTAGGAGATAAACCTCGAAAATTAAGCAGCTTGGCCTCTTTCGAATTCATTTTTATTCCTTTTTTCCAGAAAGTAAGGTACAAGGGAATAAAAAAAAGGGCAACGATTCACTTACTGAGAAGCAGTTCAAAATCGTGAGCATTTTTTAGGTTTATGACCTAGGAAATTAAGTCCTTTAATCTTGCTCAAAATTTCAGAACACTAGGTTACAATGCGCCGGAGATATCGTGCTCAAAAGTTCATTCAGTTCGAGAAATTCTGTTATTGGAGAAAAACAGTCTTAAAGATAAGGGAACGGATTCTAGACAGCTTATCCGTCGCTCATTATCCTAAAACTATTGTCAAATTCAAGTTGCCACACTAAAATACAAGCTGAACGGTAATTTGATGCAAAAGCCATCGTTTCTGTAAGATTTGGGTCATGTTTTGTCGGTTAAACCTCGGACCTCAGGACTCTCTCCTCAGTCAGGTGTTTCTCCACAGTAGTACCAGATGTCATTTTACAGAGAGGCGGGGGGGGGGGGGTAATGTTCTTCTTGAGACTTGTTTGTGCGCATTTAATAAATGTAAACAATTGTTGCTATGGCCGTTGCTATGGAAAAAGTCGCATACTGCTGATTGGATTTCTTAAATCTCGCTGTTTTAATGCTGGAAATCGAGTGAGATTATTTCAAGACAGCATTCCCAAGTGTTTAAAGTTTACAATTTTGCCATTTAAAAAAAAAGTGACTTTTGCAACCTAACATCACCTTTTTTTAGTATAAGACCACCTTAAACATATACAAAGCCGAACCACGCAGCACCATTTTTTTTAGTCTCGCTCACCAACGTATAATCTGTATTTAGTATTGAACTCCATAATACCAGGGAGAAATGTAAGCCTTTAAAGCATTTCGAAAGTGGGAGGAATTACTTCCAGCAATAAGCAAATGATCATTAAAGGTCGTAAATGCGATGGATAGATACCAGATCGTACTGCATCGGCAGCAACGATGTGGTTGTTGCCGTTTTTTCCTTTCTTTTCTTTTTTCTCTCTATCGTTATTCTTTATTGATTGATTGATTGATTGATTGATTGATTTACTTTTTTCTTCTTTTACAACCGCAATGTTGCTTTTTATGCCGTGATATGCAATTTACAATATGTATTATTGCGATTATATGTAATCAATATTACTATTATGTAATAATGTATGTAATAATGTGCGTTATTATGTAAAAATATTGTATTCTTGTATTTCTGAAAAATAAACCAAGAAAAACTATTAAAAAACAACAAAAAATAATATAAAAAAATAATCTTCCTCTAACTGAACCCTGGTACTTTTGGTTTAATAGACAGCTTTGCATGACCAGCATTCGCTTCCTCGATGCTAAGTTGCTTGGTAATAGCTGAGCCAAATGCAAAATGTTTAATATAGTTTTCTCAGTTAGTACCACGGCCTTCTTATGTAAAACTGATCATTTCCATAGCCTAAGCAGACTTGACAAATAGCAGCAAAGAACTTAGTTTCTCTGTCACTAACAGTAATCATCTAGACTGCTCCCTTCGCGTCGCGTCCCCTCGAACTTTCGCGCGCGCGTGTGTATTTCGCCTGCCCCACAATCGCCATCGCCAAAATTAGAGACTGCTCGCAGTCTAGTAATCATCATACAGTAGAACTTTCAGCGGTCAATTTTACTCAGTTTTACTCTGATCTAAAAGAAGCGATTTCCTTTGTAGACCTTTTGGTCCAGTTTTTCCAGGAGAGCCAGGTGGTCCCTTGGCGGCGGTCTTTTGGCCATGTTGTCCTGAAATCATACAAAAAAAAAATGAGCCGAATACCGTTTAATTAAACAGCATGTCGTGAAAATGAGTATTTAGTTTTAAAGTTGACTGGCAGATTTGGCATATTATGTACCACTTGTGACGACACACTGCTTAAACACATAAATCATAAATGTGAATTCTTACTCAGTTGAGTTATAATCTGTAGAATTCACTAACAGAAAATGTACCTCTGTTTTCTTATCCTCCACATCTCTCAAGATATAATTGGCTGTTCTGAAGTAAAAGGCATTTACTCCAGGAAATAAATTTTAATTAATCAATGTAACATCCAATGCCATTTGAGTAAAGAATATTGATATCAAAAAAAGCGAAAAATTGCGACTTTAGTCGAATATTTTTATCTCTCGTGTACCAACCTAGAAGGTAAATCAAAAGCGACGCATACGAGTCGCTTGATCTCGGTGATAGGCGCAGCAAGGCATCAAGTCTGCAAAAACATAATCAGAGGAAAAGGAAGATCAGGCAGTCGAACCATTCACAACCAAACCCAAATCTTGATTAATGTAAAATGAGTCTAACGTTTGAAATCTTTAATCCATTCAGATGAAAGCTTTGCACAATACTTTCTTCTGGTGCTGTTTACTAGGTGGTTCTGATTTCTGAGTCTAACAGACAATGAGACAAATTGTCAGCGCCGTGTATTTCCCTTCCTGGTTGTGTCATAAAAGGAGGTTCTATGTTTTGAATCTATGGATGATTTCCTAAACTCATTACATTCTCGTGGTTCTGTTTATTATGCTGTGTAAGGTGGTTCTAACTTAATTTTGAGTTTTTGGATGAAATCCTACTGAGTGTGATCATTCAAATGAAAGCTACTGAGCAGTAAGTTTCAGTGGTACTGTTTACTATTTTGTGCAAGGTGGCTCTAACTTTAGCGTCTGTGAATGAAATCCTAGCGTCTGGCCTTTCAAATGAAAGTTACATTGAACAATACGTTCCTGTGGTGCTGTTTATTATGGTGGACAAAGTGTTCCACCTTTTGAGTATGTCGATGAAATGCCGAAGTGTGCCCATTCAAATGAAAGCTACTGAGTAGTACATTCCTGTGGTACTTTTTATTGTACTGTGTAAGGTGGTTCTAACTTTAGTGTGTTGAGTGGACCAAAGTAACGCAAAGCCAAGTGAAAACTACTTTGCTTAATGATCCTGTTTGCTCTGCGTGGTCCCAGTGTTTGGGTTGGTGGATGGAATCCTAAAATGAGAACATCGGAATGATGCTGTTTAATATGCTTTACGAGATGTTTCTACATTTTCAGTCTGTGGATGAAATGCGGGCTACTGACTAATAAGTTTCTTATCCTGTGCAAGACGGCTCCCGGCTCCCGGCAAGCCTGAAAAAATCAGGCTTGCCGGGATTCGAACCCTGACCTCTGCGATACCGGGTATATTACGAACCAATTTAATGACCAGCTCCCAGTTGGCTTGTTAGCTCAATTGGTTAGAGCGCTGCACCGGTATCGCAGAGGTCAGGGTTCGAATCCCGGCAAGCCTGATTTTTTCAGGCTTTCTTTCCGCAACTTTATAAGTTGCGTTAATAACTGCGAGGATCTTCTTTACATTTATTTAAATAAAATTAAGGTGGATGGTTCAAGTCCTAAAATGAGACCTTCCAAATAGTGCCGCTTATTAGTCTGTACAAGATGACTGAGTCTAGCTTTTGAGTCTGTGGATGAAAACTTGAAGTGTGGCCGTTCACTCAAATTAAAGCCACAGAGCAGTAATTTTTTGTAGTGTTGTTTTTTTATGCTGTGCTAGGTGATTCTAACTTTTGAGGCTGTGGGTGAAATACTAAAATACGACCATTCGAAAGAAAGCTACTGAACAGTACACAAGCCCTGTAGTGTTGTCTATGATGCTACAAAAAAGACGGTTCTAACTTTTGAATAAGGGAATTTTAAAATCACTAAATGAGACCATGCTATTTATTAATATTTGCAAGGTGTTTCTAACTTTGACAATCTGGGGTTAAAAAGTGAATAAAATTTTTAAATCAGTGACCACTTGATTGAATCAGTCGTACTGAGCAGAATGTTCCTATGACAGTGTAATTATTCTGTTGTGCGAGAGATAGTTCTAACTTTTGAGTCTATGAAAGCTATTGAGCGGTGCGTTCCTGTGATGCTGTTTATTGTGCTGTACTATAAATGCCAAGTTGTAGTAAGTGGATGAAGTGATAAAGTGTGGCTACTCAAATGAGAGCTACTTTACGCTAGGACTGCTTGAACAACTGGTCTGTGAACGAAATCCTTAGTGTGTTCATTCAAGTTAAAACTGGGTACTGAGTAGTACTTTCCAATTCTGTGTTGCTATTTATTAATCTGTATAAGGTTGTTCCATCTTTTAAGTACAATCCTAGAGCGTAACTTTCAAACAACGCTATTGAGCAGGACTTTCCTGCGAAAATGCTTAGTATGCTGTCAGCAAGACGGTTTTGACTTTTGAGTCTGTGGATGAAATCCTTAAGTGAGACAATTCAAATAAAAGTTATCGAGAATTACTTTCCTGTAGTGCTGTTTACTACGCTGTATAAGGCTGTTCCAACTTTTGCCTCTATGGATAAAATCTTGAAGTGTGACCATTCATGTTGTTTATTATGTTGTACAAGGTGGTTCTACTTTTTAGCCAGGGGATGAAATCTTAACTTGTGACCATTCAAATAAAAGTCATCGGAATCAGCTAAATATTTAGGCTTTCATCAAAACTTCAAATCAAGGATGTTTGCTGGCTTTCTCGGGTGACTTAGTGGACTGCTTTTGGTACTCTGAAAATAGCTTTTCCATCTCTTTCGAAAAAGTATAAAATAATTGTTCCATTTTACAGATATTTGCATTGACCTACATCTCGTTTTCATCAAAGGTATTTCGAAGATCCTTGCTGAAGAAGGGGTCGATCGTAAACATATGTAATTATTTATAAATCATCGTCCTTCTCGCCAGAAATGAGATCAGATCAATAAGCAAATTTATGCTTATAAACTGCTGTTTTGAAACTGAAAAACAATGAAACTACAACAGCGTAACGTACCTTTCCTCCACAGCTTTCAGCCCCTTTTCAATGTCCGGCAAGCTGGGGGTCGCATTTTTCTTAAGTGATCTTCGCACCCGGTGCAGCAAGGATTGTTTTTCACCCGTTTCAGCGCCATCAGCAGACACTCGATTGGCTTTCTGATCTTCTCGTCGACGTTGTCCTTCCATATTTGCATCCATGGCAGAGATGTGAACCAGAATGGTACAACACATCACCAACACAGCCACGAGACGCAGGCCGCCGCGAGGTATTATAACTGAGGAAGACAATTTCATTGCAGATCAAATTGACTTTCCGTACTTCGAATCACTTTGACTTTTAGACCAAGAAGAACGCAAACAAACTTCTTTCTCTCCTCCACAAGAAAGTTATTATGTGCACTCGATGTAGATGGGCATCACATTGGAACACTGGCGAGAATATTTTCGCGTTTATGGCGCAGAACCAAATACCCCAAAATAACTGTCAAAATAAACCATCTTAAATCTATTTGCGACAATTAAAAACAATTTGGAAGAAATAGTAAGTTTTTAAAAACTATGGACACCAGAAAAGCGAAGAATCGGAGCGATCCTCGATTTACTCTGCAAGGCTTGAAATCGCTAGCGCCCTGAAAAAAGAGTCGAACGTCTTAGCCGAAAATCACTGAAGTGTAACTTCTCCTCAAGGCAAAATAAAACGCTCTAATTTGCATTTCATCCAATTCCAATTTCATCCAAAACGGCACTTTTGGACTTTCTGTCCAAGTAGAAATTCAAAATTTAGTAAACTATGATGTGTCTAAATTAATATCACAAAACTCATGCCTAAAGCATCGGTGAAGGCAAGTTACGGATGGCTCAAGGTAGTTCTCGCTTTTGAGTCTGTGTATGAAATCCTGAAGTCTGCCAACTGAAATAAATGGTAATTTAGGGAGCTTAAAAACACGACGGCAACGGCTGACGAAAACGTCAAAAATCAAAAGCCTTAATTAGCAAAACAATGACTCTTTACGTGCGTTATACTTTTTGGGACATTCCTTTGCCCTTCTGTGCACAACTACAACGTGAAGTGACCAAATTAAAAGCGTGAGCACACGATGGTGAATTTTTGTTTTCCACCCTAAACTGTAACGCTGTCCTTCCAAATTTAGCTCCCTGATAGTTCGACTACATTAGACAGATCAGACTGAATGAATGGGAATAATTGCAAGAAGTTAAAAAAACTGGGAAGTAATTTTTTAAACGTTTTCCTTGGCGTTGGCATCGTGAGTTGCTTAAATTCCCTAATGAGCAGTGCTTTCTAGCCGTGGTTGTACATTATGCTGTACAAGGTGGTTCTAACAAGGTGGTGAGTCTAAGGACGAAATCTTCAAGTGCGACCATTGCAGCCGGTAAGCGACTGAGCTACTGATTTTGGGTCTATGGACGAATTCCTAATGGCGACCACTAAAAAAATCTTCTTTAGTGTGGTGCTGTTTGCTTTACCTAATTAAAAAAAATCGGGGATTTTACCAGTTTCAAGCTTTCTTTCCTAACAGTGAAAGGACCAAACATAAACCGAAATTAAACTGCTAATGTTTTCCTGTCTGGTCACCCCGTCAGCGAAGACGTTCATTACAACAGGCATCAGTTAAACGGCAACAGAGACGGCACTTAGTGGAAACAACTAGTACAAGCAAATAGCTTTTAGTGTCGTAAACCGTCAAACCCTCAACGTCTGTTACAATCCTCTGATCACGGAACATTTGTTAAGAGACAATTATCGTACAACTTTAATGATGCGTACGTAACTGATGCGTTGACTTTTAACAGCACATCTTAGTCGACCTTTAGTTTGGTACGGTCCTACATTACCGCTATTTTAGTCCTGGTAAGAGGCCATAAGTTGAGTTATAATTGAGAGAACCTATCCACCGGTAACGGATTGATTGGTTCAATACGTTTTGATGGTTATTTATGATTATTTTCGACTTTGAAGCTTATAAGTTCACAAACGTCTCCGCAACAAATAAATGCTTCCTCGTTTGCAGTGCCTGTTAATTTTGTGGCACTTGCTCTAGTTTTTGTTTTTCAGTCTTGATAGCCTTGACAGTTGTACTTGTCTAATACAAAGGCAAAGTTTAAAAGCCAGGTTGTTTTCATGTTCTTCACCTAATATACCTTATGCAAAAAGAACGTTGACATTTACTGATTTTGTAAAAAAAAAAAAAGGAAAAATTCCAAGAGAGTGTCATTTATAAGTTCGTAAACGGCTATACTCAACAAATAAATTCTTCCTCGTTTCCGGCGCCTTCTAAATTTGTGGAGCTTGCTTTAGGTTTTGTTTTTTTCAGTCTTGATAGGGATAATCGCAACACACCCAATACTGAAACGTCGTTTAAGGTACCCTTTTACTTACTTACTATTTAGTTCATTTTCCTGGGGTGGGAGATAGGGCCGAAAATAAGGTCCCTCCATATTCCCCTGTCCTTAGCCACAACTGCCGCAAGATACTGTCTTATAGATACCTTTTATTTTCTAGATGATGTGTGACTTCTGCACTGTCTACGGTATAGTTTGTGTCCTCTTGCATCATGGACTTATTCCTTTAGAACAACTTTGAGCTTATGCGTTTGCGCTCGTTTTCGCGAACTAAAACAGTAACAACTGTAACGCACGCTTCGTGATTCACTTTTTTAAAATTAATTCGTTCCAGTGGGACCACTGTAAAAGCTTTCTCTTACAATTTAAACCACGATCCCTGGAAAACTGGAAAACGTCTAATTTATGATAGATTCAACTGGACCATCCAGTAAACGCAGCAACCCGATTTAATAAATATACACATTTTCCAGGTTTGAACATTAGATTTGTACGCGTGCATGGTCTGGTAAGACCGACTGGAGATGCGTACTAAGTCTTCTTGCATTCCCTGGCCAATCTGAATTCAATGTAAGGACATGATGAAATCAGCAGTGCATGGATAAATCTAGCTGGACACTAAATTAGAAATTATCAGATGACAAGTGTCCCCTGAAAGAAAGGTTAGTTAAGCTCTGACAGAAATGGGCATCGATCGTGTCTATAGTGATTCGTTAAAGGGGTTTTCAACTGAGGGCAAGAAAACCAAACCTTTCACTTACTGGCAAGCTTACAGCACAATGAACCAATCCGGAACACTGAGTAGCAACAGTATGCAAAAGCACATGCAACGCGTCAAGCGCAGGAAAATGTATGAAAGCAAGTCATAGTTGGTCAGTTTTAGTTTCACTTGGAATAGTTGAGAAAGTTAGAGAGTGTCTTTTTAACCAATCACAGCGCGCAGTGAAACGAAACCAAACTGCTTTTAACTAACACTCATTCGAAAACCACTCTAAAGAGTTTGGTAATTTTCAAGTGGGTTAGACACCGTTTTTGCATAAAACTATGAAGCTGCGATATATGACTCTATTTACACATTTTACTCTCGTTCCGTCAGAAAAAAAGACAAAAACTAAAATAGGCTATTGATACTGATTTTTGTCATTTGTTTTGGGTCTTTCTTTTGGTTTAGACTACTTTTAAAAGGTATGGCCTGGGAGAAAGCTTTACAGGAAGTTGGCATAGAACGACAATGGAAACAAAGTAAAGAAACAAATTATTTATCAGTGATTTACGTTACTTTTATTGTTATTACACTCCACACTGACCCACATTTATCATCAAGAAAGGACCATTTTCTTATTTTGCCTTTTCAGATTTGTTAGAACAAGCTGGCCTATTTTAACTAGTTTCCGTTTATCTTTAGAGCAAATCATGACAGTTTATTAGATCACTGTTGAATATTTCTTTGCTGGTTGTTGACGCTGCAAACGGCCAGTCTTCCCGTAACTTGGTGCACACGGCGCACGTCAACTCCCGACCCTCAACATTTGGAAGGCACGGTAGCGAGCCACATCTTCCTTCTACAGGATACAGCAAGGCGCCACCCTTGTTGGCATGGCTTCCAGGAACATACTCTGGGTCCCCGTCAACACAGATGAAGTCACTTGAATGCTTGTGGCCGTAAAATTCAGTCATCAGGTACCCATGATACTCCTCGGTCCATCCAGATGGACAGTCATTCCGTGCGGGCATCATCAGCATTGAACAACCTGACTTGACAAAACAGACAGCACAGGGTGCATCATGTTCATGACGACTTTTCTTAAAAGGTACTCCGCTGTCACTATTAACCTCATACTCAGTGCCATATATGTATCCTGCGTCTTGGTGTCCATCTTGGTACATGTCATACTTTGGATTGTGTGGAAGGCAAAGGTAGTTCGCTCCACCACGAGAATGACAGTGCTCTTCTCCACCCATTATACCTTATGCCGAAAAGAAACTTAGCAAAAGATAATTTTGTAAAAAATATTTCCAAGAGAGTGTCACAGTGAATTTGCTCATTTGTAGGCATGTTTAACGGGGAGCCATACAGTGGTCTCTAATAATTTTGCAACTTTCCGTCAATTGTCTTTATTTCTGAAAAATTGTTCCCTTGACAATCATTTGGAAGCATAGGGTAGGGTGAGCGTGATAGTAATAACCGATTATACCACACAGACAAATTTAAAAGCTTGATTGTTTTTATTTCATGAGTCGAGAAATCAAGGTATGTGAAAACTCAAACATAAATGTTTAGCAATATTAGCCAAGTTATAGTTGCGAAACGTTTTTGAATTAGGTAACTCTTGAAAGGGTCAAAGGACTCATGCTTCTAGGGCCCAATTCTTTTTTCTCCACAGTTCGTGTTTGTTTTTTTTTATTTGTGAAGCATTGGATCTATATTGAACCCTTATAATTAACTACAAAAAACACCCTATTCTTGAGTTCTGATCGCTCGGCTTGTCATTTACCTTTATAAACTATGTGAGCACCACTAGGACACGTGGTCCTTCCCTAGCGAACAAACTTCACCCCAGACTGCCCAGCTCCTTGTCCCTTTTCTCCTTTGGCTCCTTGAGGTCCCTTGCCTCCAGTCCTACCAACAGCTACCTGGTCTCCTTTAGGACCAGGAGGACCTGGGAACGGCTTGTTGGTGTCAGGCTTTCCCGGTTCTCCTGTAATAAAATGATCCTCAGCTAGGCCCTTACCGATTGTGCTAGCATAATTTTTGGCATAATTTGGAAAAACGAGCATAATTTTTGCACTTTTTTGAAAGTAGCACTGCTAGCATAATCGGCATTTTTTTTTGAAGGGAACATTACCAGAGTCATGACTTGCTTGGTCTCTAAGATTGATTATTTTCAAGTTCTGTTCATGGGTCAGTCTATTTCCATTCGTCTGGGGGAGGGGGAAGAAGGTTACCGTAATACTGCGTCGTGACTGTGCACACCGGAAGTAAAGATTGCGTCGGTCCCAGTTCCCGCTTTCACAGGCAACGGGATGCTGAGGTTCACAGTCTTCCCCATTTAACATTATTTAACAGAGTGGCCAAACACGTTTAACTGACATGTTGCAAGAACAACAGCAAATTCAAATCGGTTAGAATCGAAATGCTGAGCTTGCTTGTCTAAAGCCCTAATGCTCCGGTAACCATTTCTTGGAAAACTTAATGCAGTTTTGATATGTTCATAATTTTCTTGTATTTTTGGGGGTGATTTTTTTCTCTTTCATTGCTTAGTACTGTTTTTTTCCTCAGTTTTCTTTTAAGTAATCAGGTTTTTGTGTTGATAAATCTCAACCAAACTACTAAGGCAGGGTAAATAGAGTCTTTAACGAAATTCCACACACAACCCAAGCCACGCACAACAACCGTACATAGAAAAACAAAATGTTTCCATTCTTTATTTGTCTACATGTGCACTACTTTGCTTAGTAATAACATTAAAAAAAAGGGTTTCAAGGTCACGTTTAAGGATAAATGTTTTCTTTTTATGTTTTTTGTTTAAAGTGCTACTATGATCAAATTTTCACCCCTTGCAATTTTAGGCGTTTCATAGAGTATTTAACAAAAGATTCAAATAGCGTTTTCCGTTTTCAAATATCTATTTTAGTTCTGGAGATATTTGAGCTTAAAAAAATCGTAAATTATGCAAATTAGGGCACTGATGACGTCATTTACTCAATCCAATTTTATGTCAAGTACAAAAATTGAGATATCTCGGTCATTTTTCTGCAGAGTCCAATAAAACTTTGCAGACTAATAGTTCTACAGATGACACACTTACAGTTATAATAAAATTATGTTACCATGGCAACTAACTCTTTTCCAGTCCCCACCAATTTGTTTTAAATATTTTAGAATTTTTCAGTTCGGAAAAATGAAACCTGGGCAAGACGTCTGGTTAATCCATTCATGTGCTTGCCTGATCACGCATGTAAAGCATCATTGGCAAATATCAAAAAATAATGCCAGAATTGGCCAGAAAAGCCTTTAATATCGGTGGGATCTGGAACCTAGTATGTTGCCATGGTAACCAAATTGCTAAGTCCATATTGTGAAACACAACTAGCAGAGTGCTGCTGCAAAGAATCAGTGACTTCCGATACAAATTGGCTGAGATATCACTTTCTTCATATTTGATCTGAATTTGGTTGAGTCTATGACGTCATCACTTTGCTAATTTGCATATTTTATAAACGTAAATATCTCTGCAAAGAAAAGAGATATTGGAAAACAGTAAACGGCATTTTTCTTCTCATACAGAGTTCTTGTTGATACTTTAAAACGGCTACGAAAGGAAAGATGCGGATTTCATCATAGTAGCACTTTAAGCGTCTGTTGCTACAAGTTTTTTAGTATATAAAAGGCTGCCATTCCTAACAATAATAATAACAATAATCTTTATTGAGGAAACTTTTTCACTTACATGTGGTTTTTGAAAAGGACCTCAAAGATTAATAAAGGTGCATTTTGATTGAGTGGATAAAATAATTGCCATTAAAGTTGCCTTAACCAATATGTTATCAAATATTTAAGCTAATATAGATCGCGTTATGCTTATGTCTTTACCCCCTTTGTAAGACGTGTTCCATTTGCTTTCTGCACTGGATCAAAGAAATGTTTACATTTTTCAGGGTAATAAAAAGCATTGCATTAGTTAAGACCTGTAGCTGCCTCCCTGTTTAGCAGTAAACTTAAGCGTCGAAAGTAAGAGTTACGGAAAGTGTCCTGCCGGTGTAATTAAAAAAAAACGCCTTAACCCTCGGGCGTACAGGGGGGGGGGGGGAGAGGGGAGGCTTGAATTTCCTTGAATCTTTTCAAGATGATTTTTTATCAGCACCCGCCGTTTCCAGTAGACACATTTTGACACAAGGTTGGTGAGAATCAGTTAATATGGTTGCGAGATATCAAGTCATAAGTAGCAGGTGGTCAAGTCATTCTTCATTTAAAATGGGTATTTTTCGCGATTTAGGTGATGAAAGCGCAGGATGATTGCCAAGATAGCCACCCCAACAGTGCGGCAAATTATAATACATACCTCATCTTGAAGAGCACAATCCACAGGTTTTCTACTAAAGGTGAAATCTTTTCGAAATATTGTAACATAACGAGCACCACCGTGGGGGTGTGATTTTGCTTGTAGGTCCAAAGTTTAAGATTGGCTGGTCCGAGAGACTCTAACACCTCCCTCAAACAAGTTATGGATAGACTCAGCAGATAAAGAATTTAAATCAACGCAAAGTTTGACTTCTTGATCGATTGTTTGTGTGTGTCTTTGTTAGCGTGTTTGTTTGTTTGTTTGTGAAAACCTTAATAGTTTGACATTTTGAAGGGTTCGGGCCTTTAGACTATTCCGAATGTGTCATTTTTCCAGATAAATCAGAATGCAGTATCCACGAAATTATTGCCTCTGAAATATGGAATGTAACCATTATAATCTGGAATCCATATTACTAGAATCAAAAAACCTTTGGCCCGAAGTGCGACATGTACTGAGGAGATCGGAGTCCAGGATCCTTAAGGATCACATTACACTAATGGCTTCGGTTAAACGCTTACAAAGTAAATATCAGTTGGTCAAAGCAACTAAATCCAACGGTTCTACGCTTGTATACCAGCCTAATTATTCAGACTCAAAAAGTCTTACAACGCTAAAAGCTGAACAAAGGTAAAAATATCTTTTAAAAATGGGCTTTTTCTGGAACCCAGAAGTCATTACAATTATTACTACGTCGAGACGAAAGAACAAACAGCGAAGAAAGGCCGTCCAACTGCATTTAGGCATACCTGGAAAAGAATAAGTTAAAGCAGTTTCAATGCATTGAAATCTAAACAAAGGCATCTGCAGCCAGCCTTAAGCCTGTATTAAGTTGGAGAAAGCAACTTGGAAGGGACAATTTGTAGTGGCAGGGAATCGGGCTCCATGCGGCAGTTGGCAAACGTCGTTTTTTGACTCTTCTTTTAATGACTGTTAGGACGTTTTTCAATAATCTGAGGTCCGAATGCAGTTTGCATTTGCTTTGCGTTTGTCTCACTGCGCTCTTTGAATGGCTAAAAAGCGCTCTCCAGTTTACGTACAAACAAGAAGCAAAATCACATCCAACCATCACTTAACTGATAAAACACGTTTTCCTGCATTTGCTTGGTGTCTGATTGACTGTGAGTTGTAAGTTATGGACATCATTACATTTGGTTTGGTTTTATGACTCAAAATAAAAAAGTACTTACTTGCGAAAAACGATCACCAGGAAACCAATCAGTGCAATGATAGCGACTGAAACCAATCCAATACCAACCGCTATGAGGATAATGATGACGTGGGCATCTAGGAAAATTAACAACTGACATTTACTATATATTCTACATTTACGATGTTCTTACTCTGCAGCATTTTTTTTGTTTGTCGTTTGTTCTTTTTGTTTTTGTTTTTGTTTTTTTTTTGCCGTTTTCTAATGTTACCCACCAGGTTTTCAAACATACGTTGCCAGTACAAGAGTAGCATGTAACGCAGCACCTATTTTTGAAATATTGCAACTAACAACACGAAAAGCCGGGAAAGGGGCGAATCCTCCCTCCGTCCACCTGTAGTACAGAGGGTGTATGAGTTTGCTAGTAGGTCCGAGGGTTAAGGCCAAGCGCTTTTTCTGAATAGAATAGTTTGGTGGACAATACCTTTCCCACTTTCATTCCTTTCTCCACTTTGTAGTTCCGTGTTACCTGGGACTGACGAAGTAGGAAAATGGTGAGTAGCAGGCAGAAACATAATAAGACATCGCAACAAAATTAAGACTAAGTGTTTTGTGCTTATTTTATTGTTCTCAAGCAATGTGCCTAACCGCAGATAAATATGAAAATTCAAACTGGATTAGCCATAGTAAGTTCATTCTTAAATGTTAGCCGGTAGCTTAAATTGCACACCAGATATACATCTTGAGTGGAATTAAGACTGTAAGTCGGACGAAAACTCTCAATGGTAGTAAATTGAAGTTACATGTGTGGAGGGTTTATAGGAATTCTTTTCACAAAAGAAAAGCAGGAAAATTGCTCAATCTCCTTGTGCGCAAAAGGATTAGTTAAGCATTATGCCGAGTTCAAACAGTAAACAGAAAATTTCTGAGGGTGGTTGAAACCTCTCCCAAATTCTCCGACAGCGACAATAAAGCGACTAACAGCAAGCAAACCCAATTATAAAACGCGTGAACCTATCCAGTAGGAAAAGACGGTCGCTTCTATTTCAAGACTGGCGTGATTTGTGTGCCTTAAGTGGAACTCGACGTGAACTTAGGAAATCAGCACTTTAAATAAGCAACAAATACATTACAGCAGTTATGCGAGTACTTTTCGCCTTACAGAATCCATGTTCCTTTAAACGATTATCTCCGCCTTGTAAGAGGCCGATTACTTGAGACAGCCTGGCTCGGATATGTTTACATAGGTAGTAGAAATTAAGATTCAAAGCGCCCTATTCGTTTTCAGTTCGAAGCATTCCAATGGGAACCAACTTGAGTTGATATTTCTACTGTAGTTTCTTACCAACAGTACAGTCCTTCCCAGTATATCCTCCAACACAGTCGCAGCTGTAGTCATTTACAGCGTCCATGCAGTTTCCTCCGTTTTTGCACGGCTGTCCAGCGCAGTCGTCAACATCTAAGATAAATATAATGGTTACTATGATTCCTTGCTTATCTGCAAGTTTAGGCTTACTGAAAAAGAAAATGGCTAGGAAAGAAAATAAAGTTGTTCAATTTGTTTGATTTCTTTTGTTTGAGACAAAAGTAATAGAAAAAATGAGAGATCAGGCAGATAAAAGAGCGTTTGTATGGTGATATTTACTGGCTTATTCGATTAAGAACCTATATCGTCCATGTCATAAAATCATCGTCGTTGTAAATTTGCCACGAGCCTCCTTAACCAGCCCAGATGGTCTTTTGAGACCTTCTGCTCAATGTTGTTAATGTTTAGTACATCTACCAGTTAACAAAAGACGACCAATATTAGATAAACCAACCAACCAACCAGCCAGCCAGCCAATAAATCGACCAATCAATTGATTAATCAATCAATCAATCAATCAATCAATCAATCAATCAATCAATCAATCAATCAATCAATCAATCAATCAATAAGTTAGTCATTCAATCAGTCAATCAACATAACCTGACGCAACGCAGAAGGAATAATTTAGCAGAACTAGACTATAATTGGAGGCCCTCGGGTGTAGTTCGCGTTCAAAGTAAGTGTCGATAAAAATGTAAACAGGTGTGCATTTCGGAAATATAGAACAAATGACTGCGAGTTAATAATAATTGTGATTTTCCTCACCGATGGAACAGTTTCTGCCTGTATATCCGGAGACACAATCACAGTGGAAATCATTCACTCTATCTGTACAATTACCATCATTCTGGCATGGCAGTTCAGCACAGTCATCAATGTCTGAATTTAACAAAAAACAAGAAAAACAGTGAGGAACAGATGCCTGGCTTTAAGATAGCCGTTTCAAGTAGTAAAGAACGAAATAACAAACAAACGAAGAAACAAAAACAAAAAAAAAACAATCAGCAATGTGACATTGCTTTCAAGCAAAATGGTAAATATGTTAGGCACCCAAAATAACCAGCGGATTTGGAAGTCACATAACTGAGGAATTCATATAAATGCTAACAAAAACAATTCGATTCACAAGGAGCTTAACACCTCAATGTCTATAGAACGATCAAAGCAACATAAATTACAAGAAACATTCTATGTTCTCACCGACGGTGCAATTTTTGGCCGTGTATCCAGCAAGGCAGTTGCAGTGAAAATCATTTACGTCATCCGTGCAACTTCCACCGTTCTGGCATGGCTGTCCAGCACAGTCATTAACGTCTAAGAAAAAGCCATAGTTTGCAAAGATTAAGATGTTTGCAACATCTAACGTTTTTTAATTACTTCATACGCACAAGTGTAGTGTTTTATACTATAAATTGAGCAAAGCCAGATGTTTCAGGCCTACATCGTGGAGAAAAACGAATGGGAACATGGATTGCAACAGAAGAAGGGATCATGTCAGTGGTTAACCCACCAGCCAACGTAAAAAGGCCGGGAAGTGAAGCTGAATGTTCCGATTGACTTCGTAATGTTTGCTATCTGGCTTTTGCAGTAGCTGTTCGTTCTCAGGTATATTAAGGACTGGGTCATTTGAGGTACATTAAAAAATGAAGGGGGTGGTCTATCTTAGTAAGTATGCAACCTATTGACACGAAATTAAGCAAAAAAATGAAACTTGTTACGAAGGCTCATTTTAATGAACAGCTGTCACAATAGGGATCACGTGACTAATTAAGGTATTGAATTTCGATATTATTCTCTAGGCGAGCTGCAGGAGAACTTATGCAAACCTAACTTACAAAATGACTTCTTAATAATTTTCCTTCCATTAAGTTCTACGAAATTAACTGGAAGGCGTGTCCAGGTCACGTGGTCATTGAAATGTCATGATTTTGCTGTCATGCAATAGTCATAAGACCCTCATCCAGGGTAGGGAGACCACCTTTCCAGTTACATTTGGAAAGTACCTCATAAAGGTAGAAACGCAATCACTGAAATGCCAGGTAAACGTATTTTTTCCTAGTGTGCAGAAGCCCTAAAGAACAAAACCGGAAGTAAAACCTTAATTGGTCACACAATGTGTTACCATGGAAATGTCAATGTCAAAAATGCTATATCAACAGAATAAAGGCCATGGCCAAGTCTGATACTTATCACATGTTTCCTTTCGAAGATGCAACAACCCCATTACTTTCTGGATCAGATACTTGCATACCCAGTCCTTAATAGCGGAGCTCCGCGCGGCGAAGCCGCGCCTGCGGAGCCCCATAATCATACTAAGAGGCGTGCTGGTAAATTGTCATGGTCATGGCAAGCGGAATGGATCACGGGCGCGCGCGCCGTACGAACGTCGCATTTTATGTCTTTCTTACATAACGCAAATTTCGCCCAGCTTCCAGCCAATGGCGTGCGAGGAATCGCGTAACTCTTTTGACGTGGCAAACTGAAGATTGGCGTGATCAGCTTCTTCCATTAAACTTCAACTATACCGAGAAAAATATGACGACAGAAGAGCAGAGAAGAGACGAAGAACAAGAGAAAGAGACAGAGAACGACAACGGGAAAGGAGGAGAAGAGCTACATAAGAACAGCGTCAAGTAGAGAGGGAACGAAATCGCCAAAGACGAAGGAACAGTAATGAAGAATATCTTGCTGGTAACGAGAAAGACAACGAGAAATAAGACGGAGAGGTACTGAAGAACAACGCCAGAGGGAAACTGAGAAACGGCGACAGAGAGCTGAAAACATGTCAGGTACATTTTGCTTGATTGTAAATTTGTAATCTATATTAGCCTGGATTTCAGGCGTCTCCTCAGGTTAAATCTATATGTGATTGGAAATAATTTTGTACGACCGAATAATCTACATCTTACGCATCTTACGTTTTTGTATTTTATTCTACAGATGAACAAAGGGAAAGAAATCGCAATAGACACAGAGAACGGAGAAGGAAATTACGCCAAGAACAGCATGAAGTTAGAAGGTGTTCAGGTAAAATCAAATTCCGTGCTTTAGCAAAGTTTGTCTGCCAAAAAAATGCACTGTGTAACAAAAAGAAACTTTTCGTCAAAACTTAAACCGCACCTTTTATGTCATTTAATACTATTCGTAGAAAGTGAAAATAAGAGAAAGAGAAAAAAAAACATCACAATTTGAGGGGGTAGTACAAAGCAGGGTAATTTGTCGTGATGGTATCATATTACAAGATTTCTCAGCAGCGTGGCCGAGAACTTGAAGTGAAGTCAATACCTTTTCCACGTTAGAAATGGAAAGATAGGCTAAAGGAACTCGACTGCCGGTCCCGACTGCCTGTTAAGTAGAATATGAATGTCTTAGAGAGGAGAAATTTGGATTTCTTTGGCCCCGGATGCTTTGAACCACCGAATATTACGGTATGGTACTTCGCTTTTATTTAGAAGGATCCCGCTCCGGGATCGCGCTATCTCTACTCGCTTATTTCCAATTCCCCGTTATCTCGAACAAGGAGAAATTTATTTTGCCTTTGGTCATAAATATAATATTTCCAGTTATTTACTTTTACGACGATAACCCGCTTCGGTTATCTCAAATTCCTGGCAACGCTTTAAAGGATTCCAGTGTGTTCTGTTTTCACGTACTGTAGCCAGGCAAAGGAGATAAACAGCTTTAAAAGGATGCAATGAAGTAAAAGACGAAAAAAAGTACCAACGTGAATCGTCAAGATGTTAACTCATTGAATAACAAAAGAATAACAAAACAGCACATATTTGTTATATGCCTCGTCCTTTTTAACTCTGAATTGAAAGAATAAAAAGCAGTCGTTGTTTACAATATTCTCGGCAAAAGCAGACCAAATTCCATGCAAGTAACGAATCGATTAAAGAGCACATCCTCGTCTATGAATCTATTGAAGTAGGTCTTAAATATTCTTTAAACCTAATTCTGATTTCTGAATTAAATTGTTTGCTTGAACTTCAATTGTGTAGCTTCAGTTAAGACTTATGTGTGAACTAATTTTTGTTTATGACTAAGCCTTTTAATATTGGTTTCCAGAGGGCGACTGCAATTTGCCATTTTTTTCCACCTCATTACCTACATGTATGAAATAAAAGCACTGCATTGTGGAAAGTGCTTTTTACTATTTTTGTCACTCATTGGAATGTTCACGTTTTATGAAGTTCAATTTATTACTACATGCATTTTTTGGTTTTCTCAAAAATCATCGTATTCCCAGGGGGGGGGGGGGGGGTCCAGATATAAGCAAAGGATTTGTTTTAATGCAATTGACACATTTATACTGATGTGTTTTTGCTTTTTGGCAATCTGGCTTGTTTAACTGACAATTGTCTGCTGGGATTAGTTAGAACATGTTTGATTGCTCATTCGATTGATTGATATTCAAGTGCTTTACCTTATCTGCATTATAGCAATGAACCTTTAAAAGGGTGGAAGACATAACCACTTTTTAGACAAATGGCTAAAAGAGTCTGGATAGCTGCAAACGAGGGGTTCAGGCGATGATTTGTTAATGATTTGTAAGGATTCCACAAAAGCTGGAAAGAAGAACATGTTCACGAGTGGATGCACAAATTTCTAACAGTGGGTGCTTGAACGTCTCATGAATCAGATGGATCACAAAAGTATAGCAAAGCATTGCTTCAGCAACAACATTTCAAAGCCAGAAGTGACAATGCTCGCAAAGTGAATGATGTTTCCCTTAATAATTGACACTGAGTATAAGTACTATTCTGTTCACCTGCTCTTTCTGTCACAATGGTCAAAAATTGTGTTGTGAATGCTTTAATAATGTATGTTACATACAAAATTAGTTACCGGTATTTCATGTTGTCAAAAGAAAAACCAATAAAGTTAATATTGTTTTAAGGAGGAAAGTAATTTGCCAGTCGCTCGTACTCATGAATTTTGCACTCCAAGAACTTAAAATTTACTTCAATCGATGAACTTGGAGTTGAGAAAGGGAAAGAAAAGAAAGGTGCTCCAATGAAAGTATATTTTATTTTTATTGTAACTACAGTGTAATTTCTATTCACAGTCCTCTATCAGGCATTTTTAATAAAGCCTCGACTTTTAGCGGCCCTGGTCAGTTTTAAATTGCCACTGGCGACTGGGCGACTGCCAATTTTAAGCCCTGAATTGTTTTTTTTGTTTTTTGTTTTTCACTGATCCTTTTTTTCTGTTCTAGGCATGTTTGCCAGCAGTGATCAGTGACGCAGCATTTTCTAACAGTGAAGGTACGTGGAAGATATCAGTTATGTAATTGGCCCAGCTTACGTATCTAACTGTTCAGTATATTGAACTGGACTAAATGCAGTAATTGGGTTAATTTGGGTTCGGTAATTGAACACAATTATTAACCCAAAATATGCCTACAGCTGTGTTTGATTCCATTCAATTTCTGAAAGGAATTAAGCGCAGTTAAACAGTTTTAAAATCATTCAAATACATAGATTTAGCCAAGCCTAAAAGCAGAGCTCCAATTTTTATTCGGCAATCCTATTATTCACAAAGGAAAATAAAAATTGAACCAAGGATAAAATTGAACCAGAACATTTACATGAGTGTTCCATCAAGTCTTAATGGGGGAACTCTTAATCTTATCAACATATTGTTGCTATGGGAAGCTCCTCAGAACCATCATATCTTAGAAACCCTATTAATTCCACAGATAAGCTGCTTGGCCACATTTGTTTTATGGGAAAGGTTTTCAAGATTTTCAAGTCACAACCATATTCAGCATGTCACTTGACCTGAACAGAAAAAATGCTTAAACTGAAACAGCATACAGTTTTCGGTAAACATTGCGAACATTTAAAGATTATCAGGATGCAAAATTTGAAGCAACAGCTTCTAGAAATTTGCTTTATTATAAACGTTATGATGGCACAAGCACGTATCTTTATACATTTTTGTGCTGTAGTTCTTCTATTCTTTGTAAGAACAGTAATTGCATGCTTTGTATTATAAGGAAGGCTGGGGCGATTCGCAAAAACATCAGAACTTTACTAGTTTCCTCCTAGTTTTACCGATTTTCTTTTTAATGTGCGGTTGGGGACTGGCACTAGCTATGCACGCGCAATGTCGAGTTGTGGAATTCATATGTTCATCCTCATTATTTCACCAAAATAGCAGCATGAAATGCTGCAAAACAGCATATGACAAAATACCATCAACAAAAATCCCTTAGCAACAATTTGTGAGATGTGTAGTTAAGAATCTCCCTCCCTAGAGTTACAAAATTCTTTTTTCAAGATGATGTGGGATTTATTCTGGATGGCTATATGGTTAATTAACTTAAGGTGGCTGACAACAGTTTTCAGAAGAGAAAGATAACCTTTCTAAAACTTAAGTTTAAAACCAACAGGAGTTTTCTTTTGGGTCATTTGTTGCTACAACTGTTAAAAGAAATGATATTAACCCTCATTATCCTGTAAAGAAAATATGAGAAGCTTAGAAAATATCAAATAAAACAGACCGAGTGCTAGAAGGGGACTGGAAACTAGACTTTTTAAGGGCTTTTTTTCTCAAAATCTAGCCGTACGACCCTACCTAAAATTTTCAGGATTTGGAAAGTGGCTATAAATAAACAGCTATGCAAAAGAACATGGAAATCTGTAAGGCCGAATTTTTGCTAATGAAGAAAATGTCGAATTTTCGCTTTTTTCAGAATTTCTAAAAATCTCTCTTACAGATTTTGTTAATATTTTGTCTACAGGTGAAACGTACTACTATGAATTGATTCTGCATTTTTTACTGTGGGTTATACGGTCAGTTTTCGAGTAGACTGGGGTCGTGAGCAAAACTGAGCATGCATGCAACTTAAGCGCGCGCCGAAATAACAGGAATTTTTAAAACAACTTCTCGAGGTTTTTGTCAAGGTTTTATAGATTTTTTATACCGGTAACGCTCACTAACTGCTTCAATACGTCGTCCATTGATGACAAAGAATGGAAATAGTACGCCACGAGCGAGCACGCGCGAAAAAAAAGGCGTCAGAGAGTATTTCTCAGGGCGCGCAATTGTGTCTCAGAAAAACTGTAGTAAGCCACCTTAATGCAGAATGAACCAAACAGTTATACCATGTTTACACGATACCGGTATGGGTATCCATGCCAGAATAAGAATTTTAGACCCACTACCACTACTGGAGTGATCTCACCCAGGTATGACTTGCACTGTTACCAGATTTTGTGCTGTAATCATGTAACAGAGAAGCAAAGGGAATTGGGATGAACTTGTATCAGAATGAAAACCTTACATGTACAATGTACTGGTGTCATGAAAACACCCCCTCAGACTGAAGTTGAGCAGCTCTCAAGAATGTTTAACAACATCCTCAGATACCCAGGGGCAGGAAAACTCTGATTTCATTAAAGCGGTGTATACTTAGTTTAGTACAATTTTGTTTACATGAGACTGGTCTGAAAGTCAGACTGGCATAAGTATTTACATGAGACCAACCATCTCTGAAAACACAGTTTACTTTTTATCCACCAGCTTGGAATGCTTCAATCCCACTTATTTAAGGACATTCGCGTGACAAACTTCTGCAACACAGATTTTTTAAATAGTTTGGCTACAGTCAGATAATGAGTTACCTATGTCAGAAATGCAAACCCAATTTTGACACATCAGTCCTCGTAACTCGACATGGCCTCGGTGCTTGTTAGTTGAAAAAATATTTAAAATGATTCGCTGTAGACCCACTTTCCTAGTCAAATTTTATTTAAGTGGGTCTGTCAAATAAATAATTTGAACCGGTGTCATCCTTTTAGTTAAACTCAACCTCTAGATGGACTTTTACGAACTCCGTGCAGCTACAATAATCAAGGCTTCTGATATTATGCGTTGGTGTGATTTCGCACAATTGATCTTGAATCGCATCCAATCGTATAATCCATGAGAAAATCTTTTAATTGATAAAAAATGCATAAGCTGGCCAAAGTAGCAAACATAAAATTCTAATTTAAGGCTATTTAGCATTGGAAACATCATGCAGAGCCTCTGAAATCTTCAATGTTGTTGTGAATCTCATGACAGTACGTGTTCTATGAGAAATCTCCTCCAGAGAAATCGCATAATTTGCCGCATAATAAACCTTTTCTGCTGCAAAATGTGGCCTCCTGGAAATTCCGCAGTATTGCCCAATATTTTTCGCACCCTATAATAATAGCAAAATTCGATGATGCGAGGGCAGAAAAGTTGAAAAAATCAAACTTCCACAATACAGATTTTCTTTAATTTTTCACAAAACGTAGATAATCGACAAAGAAAGTGATCTATCAAAAGAAAATATGGGGTCACCGAACATTAAAGAGAGTTGAACCCGTGCATAGATATTAAAGTGGCCACTAGTGCTATATATCTCCACATTTCTTCAAGAGCGCGCGCACTCAATGCATGACGTGGCATGACATTGCGAAGTGGATTGCGTGCCCAGTAAGGATGCGCAGAAACAATTAGCGCAAATGTCCTTAAACAGGCCTTCTGAAAGTGTGCGAAAAATATTGGGAAATAATGCGGAATTTCCAGGAGGTCACATTATGCGGCAGGAAAGGTCGTATTATGCGGCAAATTATGTGATTTCTCTGGAGAAGATTTCACATAGAACACGTACTGTCATTAGATTCACAACAACATTGAAGATTTCAGAGGCTCTGCATGATGTTTCCAATGCTGAATACCCTGAATTAGCAATTTATGTTTGTTATTTTGTCCAGGTTATGCATTTTTCATCAATTATAAGATTTCTCATGGATTATGCGATTGGATGCGATTCAAGATCAATAATTTTGTGTGAAATCGCACCATCGCATATTATCAGAAGCCCTGCTTAAATGCGCATGATCGGAACAAATACCTTTAAAAAATTGGGGTAGTTTTTCATGTGAGCGTGCGTGTTCAGTGCCTGACGTGGCATGACATTGCCATTTGAATTGCTTGCGCAGTATGGATGCGCAGAAAAAATAGTGCAAAAGTCCCGTTAGAACCTCCCTAAAGCCATGGGCTTACTTTGGGCAATTGAGGTAATTAAAATCTGCTTTGTTTTCCATACAGGTTCTTATTCCATCAACCTGATGTCAGAAAAATATGGCAGTTTATTGCAAGGCTTTGGTTAAGAGATTTGTACTCTTAGCTACATGTATGTTCCCAGGCAGACATTATCAATTAAAATAAAAAATTTGAAGAGCAGTTTAGAAATAAGGTTTTATGTTTGTCTTTTTCTGCAAAATATTTTAATGTTGGTGATTAGTTTGACTGTATCCACATACACTTTATTCCCTCAGTAACACACCCATACACTAGGGAGTACCCTACTCCCCCCCCCCCCGCCCTCACGCACTCACACACAACTAACTTCCCTGGAATAATGATTCAGACTTATTTGATTGAATTCACTTTACAGGGAAAACTATTTCAATTGGTTGATTCACCACAGTCTGGTCCCCTCTTGTCAGTTCCCTACCTGATAGGTTTCAGACTATTCTGAAATGATTTATGAAGAGGCTTTTCTTTTTATTTTTCTTTGCTACCAGATTATGACAATCAGTAACTGCTCATTGGTGACATTAGATGCAGTGTAAAGGTTAATGATCAAACCAAAAACAAATTAAACCACAAGATTTACTATCATCATGATCAGGGGTAGTAACAGAGTAAGTCATAATCTGTGCATCAAATTAAGTCACTAATGATTACTGGACCATTTGTTATTCGCATTGGCAACACTGTTAGTCACAGATTGGTTAATTGATTGATTGATTTTTAATTGGCTGATTGACTGATTCATCAAGCAAGTGGTTGATTGATGACTGATGGGTACTTAAAGAGATTGAATTTAAGATAATTAAAGTCCCTGGGCATGGTACATTATTATCTCACTATAGCATCAGTTTACCACATAAGGAGAAAACACATACATGAGAGTTTAAGAGTGTATTGCACTGTAGAAAGCGTATTGCACTGTAGTGTCCCGGTTTCAAATCACTCATTGAACAAATCATTTAAAATAATAGGCAAATATTGTAGTAGAATAATAAATATCATTCAGTGGTTTTACAGACAATACTCGAGGACATTTTACTTATTGCTTGCATAAATTTTTTTCTCGCACCATACTACACAACTTATCTGTCAAACCATCGAATAAGGTGGATGTATTCTTTAGCACCTTGTCTATACAATTTCTCTCCTCTGACAACTATGCAAAAATGTAAATAAATTAAATCGTAGACTTGTGGCAGAGAAAAGACCGAGGCAAGGTGAACAAAAATAATTATTGCGCCCAATATTTAAGTTCACAACCCAAAACTGGGGCTTATTCAGAAATATTGTAAAACAGGTTCATAACTGCCATCCATCCCGATTTAATGGGAATTGTCCCGATTTTTGAGTTTCAAAACCTAAAAAAATCGGGACATTCCGATTTTCAAGAGGAAAAAAAGACAATTTGGAACTGGGTTGTTAAAGATTGGTCTTGACTCTTCTATATCCTATTGTTTTGTGCAATACATGTGGTGCTAGAGACCATTAAACAACACCTGAGAATTTTAATGCTAAAACAGTACAGGACAGGCAATACTTTTAAAACTTAATGCAAAAACCCTGGAGCATCCTGGACCCTGCTCAGTGTTGCCAGGGGGCAGGGCACTACCCCAGGAGTGGGGTGGGGTGGTCCGTATTTCTGGTCTTATAAGGTTGGCAGGTATGCAGGTTCTAATTTGATGAGAGGTGTATTTAGAGTCTATTTACTAATAATCAACTAAAATATAATGTTGCTGTCAGGTCCCACTTGAAATAATAATAATAATAAATAAATAAATAAGTAAATTGGAGCTCCGCTTTTAGGCTTGGCTAAATCTATATATTATACCTGAGTTCGTCTCTTCGACAGGAAGGTTGGTGAGAGTCGGTTATAAGGGTTACTAGGTATGACATCATGAGTAGCGTGCAGTCAGGGAATTTTTGAAGAGAAAGGTTATTTTTACTTGTCATCTGTGATAACATGTTAAAGGTTGTTAGAACGCAGCAAAGTGTGCACATGCCCCTGTAGCGCCATAACTCCCAATATTAACCTATTATTGTAGAGCACGTGACGGGTAATACATGAATGATGTTATCGTTTAAAAATATAGCAACAAGGAGAAAAAAACGCTTTAAAGGGATTGTTTCCAAGCCTCACTTGCACCGGGCTGGGAGTGTGAGCTTGCTAGGTCATTTTCTCACACATTTAAGCAGCCTAATGCAACGCAAAGGATTTAATGTGTCACGAGTTCACGCAGCCACAACGAAAAAAAGTCAATTGAAGTTTTGCAATGGAAATCGTTCACTTGTTTCTTGTGAACTGTTAAATTACGGAAGTGTTAACCTTTATAACTCCATTTACACTGAGAGATATGGTCTGCTTGGAACAAGAGATGCTGCATTATCCAGAAACTTAAAAACAACACAGGAATTAGATGGGAAGGTCTCTTCCTTAAAACCGTGTGACTTAGACATTAAGCGAAACAATGTCGACTGATCATACTTTGACAGTTGAGTTAAATACCTCTAAAATGAAATAGAGCGATCTGCGTCTCTGCAAACACATTAAAAGTACACACACACACACATTTTACTGAACGTTTTTTGCTGGTTGCCCCTGAGAATACATATTACTTCATTCACGTCGATCAGACACGATGGTCAATCAGCGAACATCCGTTGTTTAACGTTCGACTTGTTATATATTTCTTACCAATACTACAATTCTTTCCTGTGTATCCAGCAACGCAGCTGCAGTTAAAATCATTCACTTTGTCCGTACAGCTCCCGTTATTCTGACATGGCTGACCAGCACAATCGTCAACGTCTAAAATAAGGATAAGGCTCAGTTATCACAGATTCCAGCAGTGAAGGAAGACTTTGTGTTAAACTGACATAGATGCTTGATTTTGTTTTTTGTTTGTTTCCTTGTTTGCCGGTTTGTTTTTGGGGGAGGAATTGTTAGTGCACTAACTATTATAAATAATTATAAGAAAGAAAGACTTAGAACTTATCAAAAATAAAGACAGAGTTACGAGGGGGAAAGTGGGAATTAGGATTTACCAACTGAAGGCCTCTTTTGCGTTTGCTTGTTTTGTTGTTGTTGTTGTGTTGTTTTTTCAAAATCCAACGGTACTACGCACCGTTAAATTTGAAATTTGTGGAGAGTCGATAAATAAACACGTATGCAAAAGAAAACGATAATTTATAAGACACACGAGAAATATATATGCAGTCGTACTATTTTCAAAAATAGTTACACTATGGATCACTGCTGTAAAAAGATCTCAAATTGAATTGGGCCAAAAACTCGAGTGTTCGGGTGTTCTCGGTATTATTTGAGTTTGATTATTCTTCTCGCGTTTTTTTCTTTTGTTGAAACAGACGAAACGCACCAAATAGGTTTGTCAACGCTTGCAATACTGTCTGGAGGCATGCCTGTCAAGAAGAATTCCTGCGCTGTGATAGGCTAATTTGTGGAAAAGGTTTCTTCGCTTCTTATGCTACCTTATTATGACTTATGAGTTAGCTTAAGAGACCCCGAGTGACTCATAAATACTGCCTTTCTTAACCCCACCTTCCTCCACCCCAAGTCCCTTAGGCCACTGCAGGGAAAAGAACGAGACGTGAACGACGGCAAATAGTTAATAATGATTCATGTTACAGTAATTTTTCTCATCGACAGAACATAAACGACCAATAGTAGTAATTAAACAGAAGACTTTTCCAAAATGTGAGGTAAAGATAAGTTTTTTTTTCAAAACATACCAAAACGGTTGCAGGTACAAAAAAAGGTATACTCGAGGAGAGAACAAGTTGTAAAGACTGCAAATAGTCTGTCTAAGTTATAATGAAAAAAAGGAAAGTTGACCAACAGGTGCCAAACTAATATAACAAGCCAATATTTGTTTCATGTAATTCAACCAAAGATAAGTCAAGCTTTACACAAAACATGAGATAAAGAAAAGTTTTAAAAGACCTACAACAAAAAGAACAACAATAAGAAATCCAAAAGCAAGAAAACAAGAGGAAAAGTAAAAAGGGGTTGTAACGGCTTCAAGAAGGCAACAGTAAATTTGATTTTCCTCACCGATGGAGCAGTTTTTTCCTGTGTATCCGGCGACACAATCACAGCGGAAATCATTCACTTCATCTGTACAATTTCCACCATTCTGGCATGGCTGTTCAGCACAATCATCAATGTCTGAGGTATAAATAAAGAAGGGAGTGCTGAACGACAGATGCAAAACTAATATAACGAACTTATAAATGTTTTAAGTAATTCAACCAAAGATTAGTTCAACTGTCACGAAACATAAAACAAAGAAAAAATTTATAAAACCTACAAAAACAACAACAACAACATTAAGAAAACAAGAGGGTAAAAAAGGTGTGGAAGATTCAAGAAGTCAATAATAAATGTGATTTTCCTCACCAACGGAACAGTTTTTGCCTGTGTATCCGGGGACACAATCACAATGGAAATCATTAACCTCGTCCGTACAATTTCCGTTATTCTGGCATGGCTGTCCAGCACAGTCATCAATGTCTGAGTTAAAATAATAAATAATTAACAACAATATTATAATTATAATAAGAACCTTCCCAGAATGCTTTGCACCAGAAAAATTTCAATGCAAAATAACTTGGTTAATTTGTGGTCGAAGAGAATGCTGTACCATGTGTTATTTACAACTTCGTGAAAGTTATCCCTCATATTAACGTTAGGGTGATGACGTCATTATTCACGTGACTATGGAAAAAAATATGTTTTAGCTCACTGCAAGAACAGACCTCCATTAATTCAAAAGCAGATAACGTGCCCTGATAGTCATTGGAATGGGCAATATGGAAATTGCCAGTTGACATCTGGCATTTGAAAGTTAAGGTGGCACAGGAGCATTTCCCAGGGGACTGGTAAGGAGTCAGTAGCTATGGTAGTTTAAGGGGGAGAGAAACAAAGCTTGGCTGGTTAATAGAACTTCGCATGAAAGTAACGACCATGATATGCTCACTGTTGTGACGTCATTGGTCACGTGACCAGAGCTCACAGAAAATTCAAATCACTTTAAAACTGCTCTAAGCTCAATAAATTTAATTCAGAGTAATATTGCAGAAAAAATTGCAGGTTATTCAAAAACGTCCATTATTATTTTTCCTTTTGAAAAAAGCACGATGAAAAATGAACCTCAAACTTTTGATAATCCCCTGTTTTGTGAGGTTTTAATACAAATGTAAAAACGAATCAGCGTATTTGGTTTCGAACTATGCTCTTTCTAACTACGTTAACAGTTTTTTTTAAAAAATTCGTTTTCATATAGCTTAGGGATGTGAATTTGCAGGCACGCGGAGTACTGGGCACCAATGTCACGGATTGCTCAGGAAGACTGGTGCACACCTTTTAGGCGCGGCGGCAAAGCTGGCGACAAAAGCTGAAAAATGGGGTGAAAAGGTGTTTTAACTTTCTGTGGTCCATTTCTGCTGAGGAATTGTTAATGGTTTCTCGGAAAGAGGACAGCACTTCATTTTTCGCTGCATTGCTCATGTCATGTACGTGTAATTATAGCTTTTTATTGTCTTCGGTAAACAGCGTAATATATTAGCAGGGCTTTACCGATCGATCATCGACTAACTTATCGTTAGTCCAGTGCTTAAATAATTTGTCATTTTCGTTCCGGTAGCAAAAAGCCGAAAGATAGACACGTAGGTTGGTAACTAAAGTTTATTAAGTTTCATAAGCCTTAAAATAAACGTTATATGTAGTGATGTAGTTTTTGTACACTCGTCTGTGAATCGTATGTTATTTGTTGGCCAAGTAAAAGTGTAGCATCGCATCCTTTATGTTTTCAGTAACTTTAATTACAGCGTTGCTGTTAAAATTAATGTTTCAAACAGCTATTGCTCAAAGCAAGAAGGTCAGGCTATTCTCCTAATGTTGATACTGGCAGATAAGCTTAAATTATTTTGTGTAGCATCATTTAAGCTTACGTGTTGTAAACATCTCATAACAACATAACATAACACATAACATACTTTATTTTATCTCCAACTCCATTTGTTTATTAGCTGAGCTTTTCTTCACTGCTTGCAAATTATTTATATACATCTAATGTCTCACGAATGTTTCTTAGATCAAGTAAGGTTCAAAGCTATAGTTGGCATGATTTGATGACAAACAACAAATTTAAATTTCGAATTAGGTACATGTAAAACTTTTATTGAAAGTTATGTGTTGATCACTTTTGGGAAAATATGCTTAAGAAAATCGAGTTCAAAGCAGGTGGATGTAATTTTTTTGTCCATCTCATTCTCCACTTTTACTGATTAAGTTATTCCATAATTTGTAGGGTAAAAAATTAACTTCAGTGCTTGAATCATTGAATTGCAACTCGGGCCAGTATCCTTGAGTTCCAACCTCGTCCCCAGGGTCTTCTCACTTGCTCGCTTAGTATAGTGGACCAGGCCATTTAGATAAAGTGGCTTTCAAAATCCTCTAGTCTAAATCAAAAAAATTAAAACCATATTTACTTGAATAGACCCCTCCCAACCCGGGTGAGAAGTAAGTCTCCTATCCAGGGATTTCGCCAATAATCATGTGGAAAAAGTACCACATACTGTAGAACTCTCAGTAAGACTGGAGTCACATGTCAATAAAAACAAACCCCAACTTTTAGTGGCCCTGGTCAGTTTTAAATTGCTACTGGCAACCAGGAGACTGTCAATTTTTAGCCCTGAAGTTGTTGTTTTCACTGATCCTTTTTTATCTATACTAGGCATGTATATGTCAGCAGTGATCAGTGATGCAGCTTTTCTTACAGTGAAGGTATGCACATGGAAGATATCAATCATATAATTATCCCAGCTTACGTACTATCTTACTGTTCAATAAAATGAACTGGGTCAAATGCAATGATCGATTTAATTTGGGTTCGGTAGTTGAACACAATTAAACCAATAATATGCATACAGCAGTGTTTGATTCCAATTTCTGAACCCAGTCAAACATAATTAAGCACAGTTAAACAGTTTTAAAATCATTCAAATATATCAGATATTTAAACCATCTGCCTTAAAGTGTGTGAGAACAAGCACAAATTTCTGTAGTGTGGAATTTGACCATGATCTGCTTTATATTGTCATGTAAACACATAGAAGACTGGGTGGCTGAAACAGCCTTTTCAGAAAAAGAAAATTTGGCAATCCTAATACTCACAAAGGAAAACAGAAATTGAACCAAGGATAAATATTAAATCACAACATTTACATGAGTGTTCCATCAAGACTTCCATTGGGGTAGGTGGTGAAAACCTTATACCCACTTAAGCTACAAACTCCATTTTTCACGGTGATGTAAGATTTATTCTTGATGGTTAAAGAGTTAAAACTTACACTCAAACGAAGAAAACCGTGAACGCTGAAAATATTCCTGGAATGTGTGTTTTGACCAATCGCGCGCGAGACCTTGTAACCGCAGAAAACGAACGGGTTTCTCAGTCACGGAATCGAGTTGGTTCTCGAATTGTTTTGAAAGGCCTCAAGATTTAATCTTCATCTTTATCTTACAGGAATTGAAATTACTATTCCTTTCTATCTGAGAGCCACATGCACTACGCAAGCGAAAATATGTTTGAGCGCTTTTGGAGAATAAAATTTTTCGACATGGCGGGCCAACGATTAGTGGTTCCGGCATTTCAAATAAAAGCAACTCAAGCGGCAGTTGTTCACCTTGATGTAAAAATTGCAATGTCCTCCGTTAAAATTCGCCCAAAGCTGCTATTATTTCTGATAGCACAGCTGACTCGATTTATTTAGGCCGAAATCGTTAAATCTTGAGGTCTTTCGAAACAAATTGAGAACCAAATCCTTTCCGTGACTGAGCAACCCATTCGTTTTCTGCGGTTACAAGGTATCGCACGTGATTGGTCAAAACACAATGAACATTCCAGAAATATTTTCAGTGTTCACGGTTTTCTTCGTTTGAGTGTAATGCAGAATGAATCAAATAGTTATATTACCATGTATGGGTTTCCGTACCACAGTGATTATTGTGACCCAGTACCACTACTGGGGTAAGCTCACACAGGTATGACTTGAACAGTTATGAGATTTTGTGCTGTAATCATGAAACAAATACAGAGAAACAAGAGGAAATCGGGAGGAACTTGTACCAGAATGAAAATCATGCTGGTATTATGTAAACACCCCCTTAGCCTAAAGTTGAGCAGCTCTCAAGAATGTTTAACAACATCCTCGGAGACCCAGGGGCAGTAACGCCCTGATTTCATGAGACTGGTACAAACTCAGACTGGTACGATTTTGTTTACATGAGACCGGTCTGAAAGTCAGACTGGCATGAAGTGTTTACCTGAGACCAATCTAAACTCTGTTTGTGTTAATATGGTCCGCAACCATCCCATCCTTAAAAATCCAGTTTATCTATGATCCAACAGCTTGGAATGCTCCAACGCCACTTATTAAATGAGCATACCCAAAACAAATATCTCAGACCAACTGGAACCCTGTTCATGCTTAAGTGGCTCCCCAGTCTGATTTCAAACCGTTCTGAGTCATTCATATTGGTTCAGCAGCAGTGATGAGTTAAACCAGCCTAAGGCCCTGTTTACATGAGTGACTTTATCCCGGGATGACTTTTATCTCATCCCGGGGTGACTTTCATCGCGGTGTCTGGTCATTTACCTGTAAATGTTTATATGATTTGGAGCTGAAATGTGTTCACCTTGGGACGATTTCATCCCGGTCTTCAGCACCGGGATGAAGTCGTCCCGGGGTAAACACCATTTCAGCTCCAAACCATGTAAAAACGTAAAGGTAAATGACCAGACACCGATATGAAAGTCATCTTGGGATGAAATCACTCGTGTAAACACAGCCTAAGATGATAATTATTTTATACTAGCTTCATGTTTTGTATGTTTCGTGTTAACAGAGGTAAGCATTTGGAGTCGATCTAAAGTCGTACCGGCCCAAGTTGGTACCATTCTCATAGACTACGAGCAGTCTCTCATTTTTCTCTGGCGCGTGCACACCGACTGTCCTACTATTGGTAATTGCGATAATTAAAATCTGCTTTGTTTTTCTTACAGGTTTTTATTCCATCAACTTGATGTCAGGAAAATATGGCAGTTTATTATGAGGGTTTGGTTAAGAAATTTGTACTTTTAGCTATATTCCCAGACACACTTTATCAATTCAAATAAAAAATTTGAAGAGCAGTTTTGAAATAAGGTTATATATTTTTTGTCTTTTTCTGCTTAATATTTTGATGTCATTGATTAGTTTGACTGACCCCTCAGTACTACTAAGTGGATGATGTATGAAAATGGAATGAATCCTGGAGTACACCTTTTAGGGCTCTGCTTCAAAATATCTGATGAGCACACCCTGCCCCATATCTTTTTTGGGGGGAGTATCCCCCCACCCCACTACTATCCCAGGAATGAAGAGTCAGACTTATTTGATTGAATTCTCTTTATGGGGAAAACTATATGGATTGACTGATTCACCACAGTCTGATCCCTTTTTGTCAGTTCATTGCCTGTTAAATGATTTAGGAAGAGGCTATTCCTTTTGTTTTTCTTTGGTACCAGATTATGGCAATCAGTAACAATGCTTATTAGTGACAAATTATCAAACCAAAAAGAACAAAAGTCTCAAGATCTACTGCCATCATGGTCTGGGGTAGTAAAAGAGTGATTCATAATCTGTGCATCAAATAAAGTCACTAGTCATTACTGGACCATTATTTGTTATTCGCATTGGCAACACTGAAGTCACAGATTGATTGATTGATTGATTGATTGATTGATTGATTGATTGATTGAATGATTTATTTTTAATTGGCTGATTGACTGATTTATCAGCCAGTTGGATGAGTGGTTGATTGATTGACTGATTGGTACTTAAAATAGATGAATGAATTGATTCACCTGAATTACATGTAAGTAATTATAGGCATAATGCTGCACTTCTTCGCATCTTCCTCTGGCAGTAAAATAATACCCGGCATCAGTCGAAACGTAAAATAATTTGCAAGTCCCAATGTCATGACATAATTGTAAGCAAATAATTTATTGTAATTAGCAAGTAGTAGGTAAGAAGGCGTATTAGAGTCAGGACTATTAGAGCTTTTAAAGTAATTTAAATTATATTTCATATCAACTCCAGTAAGCTACTCCTTCTGAGTAACTACCACTATTGGACAGTCAAGAAAGAAAGCAATGCCCTGGGATGTTTTAGGATTCACTACTTCCTACTATTGATTAAAAGTCCCGGGGAATTAATACAAGTTAATAAGGTACATCATCATCATCATCATCATCATCATCATCATCATCATCATCATCATCATCATCGTCATCATCATCATTCAACTATAGCGTCATTTTACCATATAAGGAGAAAAATATGAGTATGAGAGCGTCTTACACTGTAGAAAACGTATTGCACTATAGTATCCCGGTTTCAAATCACTTATTGAATAAAGCATTTATTGCATATTTAAGTTTATATTACCTACAACCAGAGGCTTGTTTAAAATTTGTGAAACACTGGTTCTAATTTGATGAGAGGTGTATTACTAATGATTAACTAATAATTATAATATTGTTTTCCCGTCTCGCTTGTAATAATAATAATAATAATAATAGTAATAATAATAAAAGGGAAAGATGAACCTGAGATGCAAAACTGACACAAAACAACCAATAGCAGTTTTAAGTAATTAAACAGAACACTTTTCTAAAATGTGAGGTAAAGATAAGTTTTTTCAAAACATACCAAAACAATTACACGTACGAAAAAGTACACTTGGGGAAAGAACGATTTGAAAAGACTGCAAATAGTCTGTCTGAGTTGTAATAAAAAAGGGGTGTTGACCAACAGATGCAAAAACTAATATAACAAGCCAATAGCTGTTTCAAGTGATTCAACCAAAGATAAGTCAAAACATGAGGTAAAGAAAAGTTTTATAAAACCTACAACAAAAAGAACAACAACAAGAAAACAAAAAGCAAGAAAACAAGAAGGAAAAAAAAACGAGTTGTGAAGGCTTCGAGAAGGCAATAGTAAACTTGATTTTCCTCACCGATGGAGCAGTTTTTGCCTGTGTATCCAGTGACACAGTCACAGTGGAAATCATTCACTTCATCTGTACAATTTCCACCATTCTTGCATGGCTGTTCAGCACAATCATCAATGTCTGAGTTATAACAAAAAAGGGGATGCTGAACGACAGATGCAAAACTAATATAACGAACCAATAGCTGTTATGAGTAATTCAACCAAAGATTAGTTCAACTGTCACGAAACATAAAACAAAGAAAAGTTTTATAAAACCTACAAAAACAACAACAACAAGATTAGGAAAACAAGAGGGAAAAAAAAGGTGTGGAGTATTCAGGACGTCAATAATAAATGTGATTTTCCTCACTGATGGAAAAGTTTTTGGCTGTATATCCGGCGACACAATTACAGCAGAAATCATTCACTTAATCTGTACAATTTCCACCATTCTGGCATGGTTGTTCAGCACAGTAATCAATGTCTGAGTTACAACCAAAAAAACAAAAAAAGGGATGTTGACCCACGTATCCAAAACTAATATTTATAACCAATAGGAAAGTCGTTTTAACTAATTCAAGCAAAGAACATCTACAGTGTACAAAAAACATGAGATAATAAACAAAAGTCTTAGAAAACTCACAAACAAACAAAAAACAAAACAAAAAACAAAAGAAGACAAGTAAACAACAAGAAAGAATACGTTGTGAAAGCTTCAAGAAGTCAATAGTAAAAAAGTTTCCTTCCGATTGAACAGTTTTTGAAGTGTAAGAACGAGTGTAAGAACGAGAGGAAAGAACGAGTTGTGAAGGCTTAAAAAAATCATAAGTGAAGAGACATTTTCCTAAAACCTACAAAAACAACAACAACAACATTAAGAAAACAAGAGGGGAAAAAAGGTGTGGAGTATTCAGGAAGTCAATAATAAATGTGATTTTCCTCACCGATGGAACAGTTTTTCCCTGTGTATCCGGGAACACAATCAGAATGGAAATCATTAACCTCATCTGTACAATTTCCGTTATTCTGCCATAGCAGAATAACGGAAATTGTACAGATGAGGAATTTGTAATTTTTAAAAAAACACATCGAAGACAAATGGAAAACCGCGATAACGAACCATTAGCCGTTTTAAGAAATTCATCAAAAGATTAGTTAAACTGTACACAAAAGATGAAGTAAAGATAAGTTTTTTAAAACCTACAGAACACAGACAACCACAACACAACCAAGAAAACAAAAAGCAAGTTAACAAAAGGAAAGAAGGTATTATGAAGGCTTAAAGAAAGTCAATAATACATGTAACTCTCCTCACCAATGGAACAGTTTTTTCCTGTATATCCGGCGACACAAGAACAGTGAAAATCATTTACTTCATCTGTACAATTTCCACCATTCTGGCATGGTTGTTCAGCACAGTCATCAATGTCTGAGATGTAATAAACAGAGGTAATGTTGACCAACAGACGTTTAACAAACATCGAGGAAAAGACAACTTTTTTTGAAGTCTCAAAAAAAATAAATAAAAAACAGGAAAACAAAAGCAATTAAACAGAGGAGAGAACGACTTTAATTTTGAAGGCTTTAACCCTTTCCCGTCCGCTTTTTTTCTTTAAAAAAAAACAATTTTTGCCGTTAAAGCGGTTTTTTGAGTGCTATGTTACCAAATGCCACTAAACTTTGCTACAAAAGCGTTTTCTTACAACTAAGCTAGATTTTGAACCAGCTTCTTTTGTAAATTGTACAATATTTTGCTTTCACGCATGCGCATAAGCCAAAATGTGGAGGTCTCTTTTTTGCTGATTCATTTCCATTTTTTCACCCTTCTTATGCTTTCCTTTTTCCTTATTTTTTTGTTCTTTTTATCTTCTACCTTCAACCCTTTTCTATCCACTGGAAAAGTTTTGGCCTCAGCCCCTCAAAAAAACTGGAAATGGAACATTGATCAACCAGGTGACTCGGCCTGTTTTACCACCAATCTTGCACCCATAATTAGACACGTTTTTCCTGGTATACCTCTGCCCTAATTTGGTCGATATTCAAAATAGACATCTGTATTGATGGATCTGTCCCAGCCGTGTTGCCTGCTGATCAAAACAATGCGGTGTCGTCAGAAAATGATGACGTCACAAGTGGTTCAATGTCTCCCGACGCCAACGTCGAGAAAATACGCCTCTTGACGGAAAAGAGTTAAGAAGTCAATAATGAAATAGCAAATGAAACTTTCCTCACCGATGGAACAGTTTTTCCCTGTGTATCCGGCGTCACAATCACAGCGGAAATCATTCACTTCATCTGTACAATTTCCACCATTCTGGCATGGCTGTCCAGCACAGTCATCAATGTCTGAGGTATAAATAAAAAGGCGATGTTGACCGACAGGTGCAAAACTGATATAACGAACCAGTAGTTGTTTTAAGAAATTCAACCAACTATTAGTTAAACTGTAAACAAAACATAAAGATAAGTAAAGATAAGCAGGTAAAGATACGTTTTGTAAAACCTACAAAAACGGTTACAAAACAAGAAAAGTACACACGAGAAATGAACCAGTTTTGAAGGCTACAAATAGTTAAATACAAATGTATTTTTTTATTAAAGATTACTTAAAGTGTACACAAAACAAGAGGTAAAGACAATTTTTCCGATACCTACAAACAAAAAAAAAACAAGAAAACAAAGAGGAAGTAAAAAAAGGGGGGGAAAGAACCACTTGTGAAAGTTTCAGACAGTCCAATAATAGATGTGATCATTTTCCTCACCGATTGAATAGTTTTTGCCTGCATATCCGGCAACACAATTACAGCAGAAATCATTCACTTTATCTATACAATTTCCACCATTCTGGCATGGTTGTTCAGAAAAAGGGATGTTGACCCACATATCCAAAACTAATATTTATAACCAATAGGAAAGTCGTTTTAACTAATTCAAGCAAAGAATATCTACAGTGTACAAAAAACATGAGATAATAAACAAAAGTTTTAGAAAATCAACAAACAAACAAAAACAAAACAAAAACCAAAAAAACACAAAGTAAGTAAACAACAAGAAAGAATGCGTCGTGAAAGCTTCAAGAAGTCAATAGTAAACAATTTTCCTTACCGATTGAACAGTTTTTGAAGTGTACGAACGAGTGTAAGAACGAGAGGAAAGGACGAGTTGTGAAGGCTTAAAAAAATCGGTAGTGAAGAGACATTTTCCTTACCTATTGAACAGTTTTTCCCTGTGTATCCGGTAACACAATCACAGTGGTAATTATTCACGTCATCTCTACAATTTCCACCATTCTCGCATGGCTGTTCAGCACAATTATCAATGTCTGAGTTAAGCAAGTAAAGAAGTTGAGAGAACGAGTTGTGAAAGCTTCAAGAAGTCAATAGTGAGTAAAATTTTCCTCACCAATTGAACAATTTGTACCTGTGTATCCGAGAAGTCAGTAGTAAATGTAATTTTTTCTCACCAATTGAACAGTTTTTCCCTGAATATTAAATTTTAAATTTAAAAAAGGGAGACGTCTACCGACAGATTCACAACTAATATAATGAACCAATAGTCATTTTAAGTAATTTAGCTAAAGGATCATTGGATAGACCAAATAAAACTAAAGGTTTTATAGACGTTTACTTCACAACATGTTTATTCGACCTCGTGGTTTCTTACTACACTCACAAGCCCTTTCGGGAATAGTACTTCTCCAATTCTTATGGTCAGCGGCCGCTCAATTCTTTGCCGCTCCATCCTTCCCCACCAGTGAGTCCACAAGACGAACGACACACACACACACACACACAATAACAAAAGGAAATAGGTCCTACGCGAAACGTTTCTTAGTAAACGGCACTGTTCAGCAGTGTCCAGTCTTAGCAAACTCCTAGTTTAAACAGACTCTTCTAATAAGCACAACTTAGCAAATGGCCGCAACAGAGTCCCGTTCGGGATCTTCACCTCTGCTGTGCGCACTCTACCATCACTTGCGGGGAATGTATTTGAACCGGCCCAAGGGGCCAATGTGAGCGAGGGGCGTCACCTTCTTTATCAGGATCAGGTCACCTTCCTTCAAATTTCGTTGTTCTTCATTCCACTTTGGACGGACCGCCAGGTTAGGTAAGTACTCCTTATTCCATCGTCCCCATAGCTTGTCAGCGAGTGCTTGGGCCATTCTCCACCTCTTGCGACTATTAGCGTCGCGCTCCTTAAAATAGCCAGGTGGGGAGCTGGGTGATCAATAACTCTTCCTATGAGGAAGTGCTTTGGGATTAGTGCCTCATAGTTGTCCGGGTTGTCGCTGACCTAAGTAAGTGGTCGACTATTGAGTATAGCCTCCGTCTAATGTGCTGATGGGAGAATCACTTGGTACTTTGTTTCAAATGGTATCGGTGCCTTGTCTAGGCGACCTCCAACTCCCATAATTCCGTCTACAAGAACTGGCTATAGTGGAAGCAATTAACTGTTACATGGGAGAGCTCGGCTGGTCTGGATATCCTTGTAGTCTTCTTTCAATGATTGAATTTGGGCCAGCTGGCACAAGGCTAAGGTGGCCTCTGTCAGATCGTCAGCATTTAACACGTCGGTCTGTCGCTCTGGGGGTGGACTCCGTTTCTTTGCTTGACATCTTAACTTGAATTTGTACCTCACCCACCAGGCGTATAGCCGAACAAGCCTTCTCCAACAAGATTACTTCTCCCATTCTTCTAGATTCATAACCGATGTACTCGAGGTTGTGAAGACAGAAGCTTTCAGTTCCAGCTAGCTTCCATCAACTTCTGGGACCGCTTCATTACTCGGCCGTCGCTCTGAAGGTAGCGACAGAAATTTAGGGCCACTGATCCACCGACATTCCGGAGTCAAATCAGAGATTTCTATTCCTCTTGTGCAGTCACTGGCCACATTCATTGCACCAGGGATGTGATGCTACTCTTTGACGTCTGAGTTGGAGACGATTTCAGCAACTCTGTGTGATACGTACACGCTGAATCTTCTGTGGATGTTGCTTATATAGTGTAGCACGATCTTGAAGTCACTCCAAATTTGTTTCGTCAACTTCAGATTCGATTTCTTCTGGTACATAGGACTTCAGCCTAGTTGCTATGACTGCAGCCTGCAGCTCCAGACGTGGTATAGTTAAGGTCTTGATTGGTGATCGTCTTGTCTTGCTGATAACGAAGCTCACATTCACACGTCCCTGAGTGACCGTTTGGAGATAAGCGACCGCTCCGTAGGCGATTTCGGAGAGAGGACATCAGAATAAGTCCTACCTTTCTCATCCATGATGCTGCCTAGGTAGGCGAACGTGCTCACGGTCTCTGTTTGTTGACTATTTACAAATAGTGACATTTGGCTGGTGGGGTTTATACCCATTTGCTTGGTCTTCTTTGTGCTGATTTTCAGGCCTATCTTTCCTAAACTGTTATTAAGCAGTTCAGTCTTCCGCCTCATATGCTGAAAGGTGCTTGTAAGCAAGCATCTGTCATCTGCGTACTCAGGATCGTCAAGACTTGTGAGGAGTGTCCATCTTATCCCTAGTTGTTGTCTGGCTAAAGACTCTTTCGTAACCCAGTCCAAAGACAAAAAAAACAAGAAAGGTGACAGCAAGCAGCCTTGTTTTACCCCAGAGTTCACCAAAAAGGGTTCTGTGAGGGATCCCTCATGGATCACTTTAAAGTCATTGTAAAGTGCTTTGATCAGGTTAATAATTTTCTGAGGTACACCATTGTGATTGAGTATCGCTCAAAGGCTCTCACGATGGATGCTATCGAAAGCCTTTTCATAATCTATGAAATTAAGATACACTGTAGCTTGCCATTCAACACACTGCAACATGATGTTTCTTAGGGTGAAAATCTGATCACTACAGGATCGTCCCTTGTGGAAGCTAGCCTGTTCAATTCTCAGTAACTGATCTACGCACTGCTGCATTCTTCTCAAAAGAATGCGTTTGAACACCTTGGACACTGGTGACAGTAAGGTGATTCCATGCCAGTTGTTACAATCCGCTGTATCACATTTCTTTGGTAGTTTAACAATTAAGAGTAAATGTCTGTAAGAACCAAAGATAATCGGAAAATTGCGGCCACAGCTCAAAATTCGATTCTGCCCATACTTTTTACATTGATAGCCTTTGGTACCAAAGTAAACAATACAGGGTTTGTTTGATCAAATATTCGCTCGTTTGAGAGAAATTAAATAAAAACCGTTGGGTCCCGAATAGGGCCAAAATTGAAATGCGATGGGTCGAAATTTAATAATGTTCATAGCGTTGTCGCGTTAGTTGAGAATCAACTGCAAAACTTTCTGTGCGATAACTTTGTATTTGGCCCTTATTCAATTCGTTTATGATAGAAACAAGCAGCTACTCTCTAGTCGTATATATGTTATGGCCCCTTACTTGAAGACACTTGCCAGCTTTTTTCGAATAGCTGTTAGGTAGCCTAAAACAACTCCAGAAAAAACCTGTCGGTACGCCAAGATAAACCCGCAGAATGTACTTTGCATACAGTGTAAGGATAGATGTTAAGAGCAAATGTCGCTAAGGTTTGAGCAAAATTGGAAATGGTCAAAATAAACTTCCCTTCATTTTTTGTGTGAAGTTAGTCCTTCGGATGGAAGTAATCATGATGGTATTTTTTTCATTTCTCGTGATAAACCGAACTTGGTATCAGGGGGGGAAGTTCATGCCCAAAAATGCAATTTTTTGGGTGCTTTAATCCCCGAAAATGGACTTTTTGTTAGCTAATATTATCAAAGCACAAGAGACTGGTTGAAATTCTTTTCACATCCCAGCAACCTATTATCATCCTTCGACTTTACAAAAATGTTATTAGATTTTTTCTTTGTTCCCGGGGGGACCCCTAGCCCTGCATTGTTTGTAAGGGGGGGAACTCTACTTTTGAAAAACTGAAAATGAGACATCTTTGACTAAAACAAAATCTAACTGGTATTCACATTTTGATCAAATTCGAAGTTGTAAATAAATATTTGATCCTTTTTTAATCTTTTGATGCTTAAAAGTCCACGGGCACTCAAGTGGTTTTTGCAGGCATGTGATTTAAAACAGGCACCTTAGGCAAAATGACAATTTTCTACTATTTTAAGTGGCTACTTGTTAGAACTTAATGAATGCTACAGCAGTTATATACCATCATGCTGTTTCTTTATCATCTATAGATTGCTATTATTTCCCTTTTGTAGGATAATATTACGCGAATTGAGAAATATTACTTTTTCAACATCACACTTACGTTGGTGACTGTTAATTTATGCGAAAACAGTACTCAGTTAACCGGTTGAGAAGACTGTAAATATCAACTGGATAGTCAATTAAACTAAATAAATAAGCTTTATAAGAAACAATTGTTGTCTGACATACCATTTTGTAAAGAAGTCAGTTCAAAAGCGGCCTTAGTGCCAACCTCAAGTCGCGCTGAATTCAGAGATCCTTGAAGGTTCCATTTCGGTCACGACGATTATTATCGCCAGATCAAGAGTTCAGTTCTCATCCTTGCAGCAGCCGCAAATAGTTTCGTTTACAAGGATCTTCTATCCAGTTTGCTGCAACCGCCAACAGATCAGTGAAAACACTAACAGCTCCCAGAGAAGCAAACATCACTCGATACTCAACTGCTCTCGCCGCCATGTTGGATTTCCTGACATGAGTACTTCGAGTCTTTCCGGTATCCATTTTTTCACGCTGCTCAGAAATACTGTTTAAAGTCAACTGGCTTGTTCTTTCAAATTTTTAAGGAAGTTCAAAGTATTTAACTATCACATTATTTCATAACATTCTTCTTACTCGTACACGAGAATTGAAAGATTGAATGTTTACGATTGTTTGGTGTACCGCTGACTGGAACTTTATCTTCGGCTATTTAACTTTGAGCTAGGGCCTGGGGGGAAGGGGGGGGACTCCCTATAGTGGGCTACACGGGAAGTCCCGGCCGGAAAGTGGTGCCTTTTTAAGCTCGCAGTATACTAAAGGGTAGGGAAAATTGCCATTTTAGTATATGAAAGGTTCACAAAATCGGCTGCAAAGTGGAAGAAATGGTGGCGTATAAAACTTTATTGAGGACCCCTATCCCCTGGGACTAAGAACCCGTACGGATTGTGTCAAGGAATGTAAATTAGTATACATATCTCCGACTTCCCCAAAATGTTAAGATGGTAATGTTTTTAATAACACTGCTTGTATGCAACACAAGGTTCTTCTGCCACTTTGAAAACTTATAACAAGGGATAAGTACTACATGTGTTGTAACTTAACCAGGCCCTACAAAACTCCTATCCTAATCTCCTTTTTAAGTGGAGTTATCTATTTATGTTGGCTATTGTACGTATACAAGCAAACCTGGTAAGCGGACCATTTGGAAAGCATGCTTACTCTCGCTTATGATTTAAAATTGGGCTTTGATCAGGTAAGAATAAGGTAAGAAGACCGCAGAGAACTCCGCCATCATCGAGGTAGCTCTCCAACAAGTGGGGATTTTGTGCCCTTCTCAAAACAAAGGAAACATCACGAAGAAGCCGATCCTGAAGATGAGAATGAATAATAACATGAAGAGGACAGTGACCACCACAATAGCTACAACTTCAGAAGAGGAAACCCACTGAGGACGCCTCATTGTTCTCGTGCCCAGTGGATGGATGTGTGTGAAAACGTAATTTCGATCTTCCTCACTGAGGCAACGGCACTGAACATATTGAAACCGGAGATCACAAGATCCGACCTGATGGGAAATCACTGTATGATAAAGCGAAACAGTGCTGCCCACGCAGGCTGCAGGAACTGGTCTTAAAGCAAACCCATCCTTAAAAAACCCAATAAAAACCCAACCAGGCTAACATACGTTGGCACAGGGGTTTGCTCTTAAGTTTAATAAGTCAAGATCATCCTCTAACGAAAAGCAGAAAGATTTTCTAAATAGAATTTTACGAAGAGGGGGAGAAGACAGACATGAAAGCAAAGCCAGAAAATGTTGCAAAGGCGATGACGGGAACTCTACAAGATGAAGACAATGAGCGCGTGTTTCAACTATCTGATTTTTTAACTGCCCAGCAAGTGGCCTCCTATTTTAGCAGAATGCCCAACTTGCAAAAAAACAATGTCTCCATTTAATGACGAATGAAGAGAGTTGGAAGAGATTGCGTCGTACTTAAGACTTGGGTAAAAATGACTTCGTAGAAGCCGCAGTTGAGCACGCCTCCAGCTGCTGCGATAAGCAATAAGATTCCGGTCAGCGGTACACCAAACAATCGTAAACACTCAATCTTTCAATTCTCGTGTACGAGTAAGAAGAATGTTATGAAATAATGTGATAGTTAAATACTTTGAACTTGCTTAAAATTCGAAAGAACAAGCCAGTTGACTTTAAACAGTATTTCTGAGGAGCGTGACAAAAATGGATACCGGAAGGACCCGAAGTACTCATGTCACGAAATCCAACATGGCGGCGAGAGCAGTTGAGTATCGAGTGATGTTTGCTTCTCTGGGAGCTGTTTGTAGGTTTTTGGTTGATCTGTTGGCGGTTGCAGCAAACTGGATAGAAGATCCTTGTAAACGAAACCATTTGCGGCTGCTGCAAGGATGAGAACTGAACTCTTGATCTGGCGTTAATAATGGCCATGACCGAAATGGAACCTTGAAGGATCTCCGAATTCGGCGCGACTTGGGTTGGCTCTAAGGCCGCTCTTGAACTGATTACTTTACAAAATGGTATGTCAGACAACAATTGTTTCTTATAAAGCTTATTTATTTAGTTTGGTTGACTGTCCAGTTTATATTTACAGTTTTCTCAACCGGTTAACTGAGTACTGTTTTCGCATAAATTAACAGTCCCCAACGTGTGTGTGATGTTGAAAAAGTAATATTTCTCAGTTCGCGTAATATTATCCCACAAAAGGGAAATAATAGCAATCTATAGATGATAAAGAAACAGCATGATGGTATATAAAATTTGCCCAAGGTGCCTGTTTTAAATCACATGCCCTGCAAAAACCACTTGAGTGCCCGCGGACTTTTAAGCATCAAAAGATAACAAAGGTTCAAATATTTATTTACCACTTCGAATTTGATCAAAATGTGAATACCAAATAGATTTTGTTTTAGTCAAAGATGTCTCATTTTCAGTTTTTCAAAAGTAGAGTCCCCCCGCCTTACAAAGAATGCAGGGCCAGGGGTCCCCCCGGGAACGAAGAAAAAATCTAATAACATTTTTGTAAAGTCGAAGGATGATAGGTTGCTAGGATGTGAAAAGAATTTCAACCAGTCTCTTGTGCTTTGATAATATTAGCTAACAAAAAGTCCATTTTCGGGGATTAAAACACCCAAAGAAATGCATTTTTGGGCATGAACTTCCCCCTCTGATCCCAAGTTCGGTTTATCACGAGAAATGAAAAAAAATGCCCTCATGATTGCTTCCACTCGAAGGACTAACTTCACACAAAAAATGAAGGGAAGTTTATTTTGACCATTTCCAATTTTGCTCAAACCTTAGCGACATTTGCTCTTAACAATTATACTTGTATTTTTGGGGACAGTTAAAAGGCTTGCGAGTAAACTTCGTTGAAGTTTACCAATTTCACTGATTTGCCAAGAGCCGCCATATTGAACCTGAAACGAAGCTCACCAAAAAGGTTTTATGTTCTGTCAACAATGCCATTTTCAAAAATAAAAATACACATAACTGAATTCAGTAGAAAATATTCTCCCACCTCATCGTCAAAAACATTCAGATAGGAGCGAAAGGCGTCGTAAATTTTTGCCGGTTGACATGCGAGCCGATAAACAAACATTGAGCCGACCTTGAGAATTTTGGTGATGCATGAAGTTCCGTTTCGCTGATTTCTCCAGCTCTATAACCTCCCGGTTCAAGTATCTTATTTTTGCCAGTTTTCGATAATGTAGTTAAACAAACGTATTTCCCGACGAAATTCGCAGATTAAACAACAAATGGATATAACTCACCTTTGAAATCACCTTTGGAAACTATTGTCCAACTATCTCGCAAAATTCAATGTCGCGTGTGCAACCTTGCCGACAACGATTTTACCACTTTTTCCCTAGTACAAATCAATCGTGTATTAAGAAAAAGAATCACATCCATTAATGATTTACCGGCAAGTAAATGTGTCTTGCTACAAAACGACATTTCATGTTTGTGATCGGCGCGATCGGCTTGCGTGACACCACTGAAGTTCCGAATAATTTATGTCACGGAAAAAACACAGTTTCAAAATGTGGCTTTAGTGACGAAAAAGAAATACTGTGAAATTAAGGGTAATCGAGAGCAAAATGTCGATTGAAAATCAACTCTAAATTTGGTTATAGATTCTTTCAAAGAAAGGATTATTTTGCTTATCCGTGCTAAAACTGACAATGTAAGGAGCGGAACATTGCTTTATCCTGTTAATTTGAGTTCTTAAAAGAAACACAAAGACTAGTTAGATTCGAAACTCAGTGCAAGCGTCTTTCTGTCGGCTGATAAGCGGCGGTGACAACCTTGCAAATTTCAACGTCTTGCCTTGCATTCCAATATGGCGGCCGAATAGTGAAAAACTACCAACTTAAGGAATGCTTTGTTGCAAAAGTACCGAAGATCCCAAGAAAATAAAACGGCAGAAAGTTGAAACTATCCTTAAAAGTATCTTAGGAGGTTTCCTGGTTATATCTGCTACGTACCACGGGCATTTTTGGCTCGGTCTATTTGAGGACCTTACGAGCAGTTTTCCGAGTGGCCGTAGGTGCGCTTGTCAAAAAAGTCATATTATATTTTTAAGAGAGGATAGTGAACGGTTTTTATAGTAACATAACTTAAGAAGCATCAATCGAATAGGATTTATGTGAAAACAATTCAAACTTTGTGTTAAGCTTGCCCAGGAACGTTTCGAATGCTGACAATTTCGAGGGTTTTTTGAAGGAAAATGCCGTTAACCATTTCAAATTTATTTCTCGCAAACGAATGAATATCTGAGTAAAAGAGTATCATTTTCATATGTGTGGTACTTAAGCCTACCAATATGCAAAGCATTAGCCAAATCGAATTTTGAGTTGTGGCCGCGGTTTCTTCGATGTTTACTGACATTCACTCTTAAACCCTCCTGCCAGTCAAGAGATATCCTCTCAGTTTTCCAGATCTCTTTAAACAGGGGTTACAGCATGTCAGTGGTGGTGGTGATGTCTGCCTTGAGTAGCTCTGCAGCTACATTGCAGAACCTGCTGCCTTGTTGTTTTTGAGCTCTTTAATGGTTATCCTGATCTCATTGGGGGTGGGTTCGTCTGTGTTTATTGGCAGTTCTATAGGATTTGGTCTTAACCTAGGAGGGTTTCTTGGGCTTTCTTTATTCAGAATGCATGCAAAATGTTCTGCCCAGCAGGCCAACTGCCCATCTTTTTCTTTTATTGTCTCTCCATTGGCGTTCTTTACTGGCTTATCATGGCAACGGGTACTGCCGCTAAGTTCTTTAGTGATCTTGTAGGGCATTCTGCTGTCGCCCTTGCGTGCTGCTACCTCTGCTTCCTCTGCTTTCCCTTCAATGTAAGTTCTTTTGTCCCGTCACACCCGACGCTTTACCTCCCAGTTCTTTTCTGCATACTGATGCTGAAGCTCCACCATCTCGGATTGGTGTGCAGAGATCTCTTCTTTTTTAGTTCCTTTCTTTCATCTAGTAGGCCCCAAGTCTCCAAGGAGATCCACTCCTTCCTCTTTTGTCTGTTATAGCCTAGGGTTTCTTCTCCTGTTTTTGTAAAGGCACCTCTAATGTTACCCTAGAGATCTTCAATATTAATGCCAGTTTAATCCTCTTGCATTAGCGTATCTGCAATGACCTCGTACCTATTTTGGAGATTAAGGCGGAAGTTGTTTTGGGTAGTCTCATCGTTCAGATGGTCTACTGCAAACTTGCTTCTCGTTGATGGTTTTGAGACTCTCCTCAGTTTCAGCCGGATCTTAGCAACCACAAGATAGTGGTCACTACCCACATCTGCTCCCCTGTACACTCTGGTGTCTAACAGTGAGCTTCTCCACCTCTTGTTGATAGCAACGTGGTCGAATTGATTTGTTGTTCTTCTATCAGGCGATACTCAGGTGTGAATATTTCTGTGTGGGCATATTATACCACCAATTGCTAAGTTGTTTAGGCCTCAGAAGTTGGCAAAAAGTTCACCGTTTTCGTTCATCTCAATAGGCCAAATCTTCCCATGTAGGACTCTCTCCCTTGATTATTACAGCTAACCTTCGCATTAACGTCAATTCCCCTTTCAGTGTTGGGAAATTCGCTCTTCACTGGTTCGAGGTACAAGAATCGCTACTGCTCTTGTGCTCGTAGAAGAGCTATACCTGAATCTGTTTGTGAGCTAGTGAAACTTATTTGGAACACAGTTCCTTGGCCTTCGGTCACCCTGTCAAAAAATGCATCAACAGGTTCTTCAACTGCGACAGCTTGAGCTGAATAATGACGAGAGGTTACATTGAAACCAGCAAAGTAAGGAGTTGATGTAATTCGGGTGCCTGTACCCAACTGTGTTACAGGACCTGACTGAGAGTACTTAAGTGGAAAATGATGTTGGGGTAAAACTAGTAACGTCTGCTAAAAGGGCACCACTATGATGAATTTCTCTACCTAAATCTTCTGAAAGGGCAGGTCCAGAGGGAGTTGACCAGATAACTGAAGTTGTTAGAGGGGAGACGTGTTACTCGTTTGAAATGACCAAGGTGTAAGGGCAGGTCCAGGAGATGATAACCAGATAACTGAAGTTGTTGGAGGGGCTAAAAATTACTACTTTGAGATGTCCCAGATGTTGGCTGGGACACAGTCACGGTCATTGTGCTTAATTCAACACAGGAACTTGAAAGATTATCTTTACTTTCATCCTCAGTAATTGCGTGGGAAATGCGTACTAAATAATGTTTCAAAGATGGCGAAGTTTTGTTAACCTAACGGGTTTGGTCGTTGTTGTCCTTTCCTTCGATAGCTTCTTGTCTCAGTATTTCATGCTCGAGCTGAGCTACTTCTGCTTGGTTTCGGGCAGAAATGACCGCCATTTCGTCCTCCCTTTTCTTTCGTAAGAAATCGAGTTCCCGCTTTCGCCGTTCCAGTTGCAGCTCTAATTCCTTTTCGGCCATTTCTTCTCTGAATTCTTCTTCACGTACTTCACTGTCTCTTTTTACTCGTTCCGCTAGCTGTTTTGCTTGAAGGCTTGCGATGGCAGCCTTCATTCGGGCTACCTTTGTCCTCTTTGACGAGGATGACGAAGTTCTCGACGGTTTCGACGTGACAGAATAGATCTAGCTTACCGAGTCTTCGGGAGTCACGTCAGGGCTGACACGAAGCGGTGATATCACACATTCGTCCACTAAATGCCACGAGTCTTGAGTGTTCATCATTCGGCGGCTGACTTGTATCCGGCTCGAGGAGACCAATTTTGGATAGAGAAAATAAAACTAAAGACTTTATAAAAGTTAACTTCACAACATGTTTATTCGACCTCGTGGTTTCTTACTACACTCACAAGCCCTTTCGGGACTGGTGCTTCTACAATTCTTATGGTCAGCGGCCGCTCAATTCGTCGCCGCTCCAATAATTAAACTGTACAGGAAAAATGAGGTAAAAGAAGTTTTTTTATAAAACAAAAAAAAGACTTCAACAACAACAAGATATGAAAAGTATTATAAAACCTATTTAAAAAAAGCAACAACAACAACTTTAAAAAGAGCAAAACAAAAAGTAAGTAAATAAGTTGAGAGAACGAGTTGTGAAAGCTTCAAGAAGTCAATAGTGAGTAAAATTTTCCTCACCAATTGAACAATTTATACCTGTGTATCCGAGAAGTCAGTAGTAAATGTCTTTTTTTCTCACCGATTGAACAGTTTTTCCCTGTATATCCGGTGACACAATCACAGCGGAAATCATTCACTTCATCTGTACAGTTTCCACCATTCTGGCATGGTTGTCCAGCACAGTCATCAATATCTGAGTTAAATTTTTAAAAAAGGGGGGACGTCTACTGACAGATTCACAACTAATATAATGAACCAATAGTCATTTTAAGTAATTCAGCTAAAGGATAATTAAACTGTACAGAAAACATAAGGTAAAAAAAGTTTTATAAAACAAACCAAAAAAAAACAGTTCAACAACAAAAAGAGAAGAAAAGAAAAGGTATGATAAAACCTATTAAAAAAAGCAACAAGAACAACAACAACAATAAAAAGAGCAAACAAAAAACCAAGCAAAGAAGTTGGGAGAACGAGTTGGGAAAGCTTGAAGAAGTCAATAGTGAGTAAAATTGTCCTCACCAATTGAACAATTTCTGCCTGTGTATCCAAGAAGTTAGTAGTAAATGTACTTTTTTCTCACCGATTGAACAGTTTTTCCCTGTATATCCGGCGACACAATCGCAGCGGAAATCATTCACTTTATCTGTGCAATTTCCACTATTCTGGCATGGTTGTCCGGCACAGTCATCGATGTCTGATTTCAAAATAAAAAGGGAAGGAGATATTCAAATAGTAGTCGTTTTAAGAAATTCAACCAAAGATTAGTTAAACTAGTACTTTACACAAACAAGAGTTAAACCAAGTTTTGAAAACCTGCAAACAACAACGACAACAATCACAACAAAAAAAAAACAAAAAGACAAAGAGGAAAGAACGAGTTGTGAATCCAACGAAACAATCGGAGTGGAAGTCATTCACTTCATTAGTACAATTTCCACCATTCTAACATTGCTTACAGACTGATCAGCATAATGGTTGAGGACATCGGAGGTGCACTGGCTAAAATAGTTGATATAAAAGTAAATCTAAGTAAAGTAAGTCTTGGACTGCAAACGTAACCGTTCCGAACAAAAACCAACCCTGCCATATCTTTTTGATAAAAGTCAAAGTGCAATTTATAATGTTCTTGGTTTGTAATTAATAACTGCATTCATCATATAGGGTTTTGCAACCCATGCAAGTTTTTCCAGGGTTAATGCTGTTTTTGATAGTATATTTTCTAAAGGTCGAGGTACTTGTTCATGGAAGGTCACTGTTTTTTTTCTTTGTGTAAACAGGCATAAACGATATATTATGATTGACACAGGACATTTTGTATAGTGCAAGAAGGAAATAAATAGGCGGTAAATTTTCTTCCTGATCGAGCAGTCATTCCCTGTGTATCCGGTGACACAATCACAGTAGAAATCATTGGCATGTATTTAAAACCGGAACGCCGGAATACTTAACATGGAACACCGAAATACTTTTAAATACCCGGAATACCAGAATACTTAAAGAAGAAGGTCACTCCAGAAACGGTGTATTTTATGAAATCGACCGCAATAAAAAGATAACACTTAACTGAGTCACTGACCGTGGCTTCTAATCCCACTAAAATTTCTTTTCAAAGAAGTCCAAAATTCAACACTGCGCGTCGCCATTTTGAATCGTCTTTGGGGCTCGTTTTTTAGAGCCTAGGTTAGCCGACCGCTGGTCTCGTTGTACATTTTGACGTCATGGACAAGCGGCCAGGCTGCTAAGTACGATTACAAATGACAGCGTGCATTGTTGAACTTTGGCCCTCTTTGAAAAGGGATTTTAGTGGGATCGGGTGCACTTTAGAGGCTAAAACCACAGTCTTTTCAACTTAGTGTTATCTTTTTATTGGCAATTTCATAAAATACACTGTTTTTGCAGTGACCTTCTCCTTTAAACGCGGAATGCCGGAATACTTCAAGTTTAAATGACCGATTTCATATACACGAGATCGCTGGAAAGACGGAAAATTTAGGTTTAGCCACGCTATATAATTATCGTTACCTTCTGACCCCTGCCAAAGCCATTTTCCTCACTATCCCCAACCCCCCCTCCCCCCTTTGCCGTACGTTTCCTGCCAACCATAATTATTATAATTTTTTATTCCTGGGCTTTTTCGCGCTGGCATCGACATTGAGGACTCTCCAGCAAGATAAGCGTATGTAGCTGAAATTTTCTCTCTTAAACTTAACGCGTTTGAAGTATCATTTACAAAGTAATAAACTGTGTTCCCTTCCCTTTAGTCCCAGCCAAAACCTGGAGAAAAAGAGGTAAGATATTGAATCTTAACTGGTTTTATAACTGAGTTGACAACTATCAGGCAAATGGTGTGGATTCACGTGATGACAGCAAAACTGAAAATATCCAAGCAGTATAAATGCTTTTGATGACGAATAAACTGTTTTAAAAACACCTAAACCAAGAACCTTTGCTGTTTGTTTGTTTGTGTTTTTGTGAGCTTGTGAAGACATATGGATTGTTGAATCTTTCACTTGGGGGGAAACACTGGTAAATCAAAATCTACTTGAGTGGAACTCTAGCAAGCGCCATTTGAAACGCTTAAATAAGTCAGGGTTAATATACATTGTACACCGTATTTTTCGCGCCTTTCTTTCGATAGGAGAAGGTTGAACAATTGCCAACGTCTGGTAAATCTGATTTGCATACGAAAAAAACAATTTAAAAAGCCATTCAAAGGAACTTTACTGTGGTTAGCCTGTATACAGCCGCCCGCTCTCCTCAAGAAAAAATCGGAGAGGGCCCCCTCTCTGAGGTGTGTGAGTTGTGACGGCGTGTGATTATAGTTTGTGTCGTGAAATAAGATGCGAAGGACCGAGAAAGACTCTGACCTCTCAAAATCACAGGAAGTGGAAGTGATCTATATCTCCAAAGACGCAAATTTAATATACTGAAGGAACCAAAACAATGGAAACAATGATCCTAAACCCAAGAAAATCAATTTAAGTTTGCCAAAAAGGGAGCGCGAGTTTACTTGACGTACACCAGCCTCCCTGCAAAAAGTTTAGTCGATTTATCTCCGGTCATGCACACCCAGCAGTCACTGATGCCTAAGCGCAGCTGAAGCTTTCTTCTTTTTTCTCTCGCGAAGCAAGTTTTACGGATCACCAGTTTGTTATCTATTTGGCGTTAGGGTAGAATTACAATGGTGTTGGAGGGAAAGATGAACGATTTCTTATTTGGTGCCCTTTTTAAAATTGGATGTTGTGTTCTTCTACGTTGCGGATTTTTTGTCTCGTCACGCAACGCTCCTCAGAATACCCTAAACAATTCCTCAAAAGCTGTTGAAGATGAAACGAAAATCGGGGACAACGAAATAATTAAATACATATCTTGCAAACCAGTATAAGGAAATTAATACAAAGCTTTTAGTTGCACTGCATTGCCAAGAGATGTGAAGCAGGCAGCTTTCGTCAGTCCTTGCGTTAGATTGGCGAATGAAAGACATCGTCAAATTCTGTTCAAATCCCTGACATTTGTTTTTGTTTTTTGTAGGGGATCCAACATTCGGCTTCGGGCCCTTCAGTGTCGCAGACACTCAGTACGAGCACCTCCTACTGGCAAACTGGCGAAGTCAGTGGTAAACACCGGTGATAGTTAGCCCCCTCATCAGAAGAAAGAAAAGTCATCATACAAAGTACCAGGTGGATTACATGGTAGATGAACAGCCCTAAATGAAGAGCTTGCGAGCTATTGGAACAGACGATAAAACGGCAATCTCGAGCTCGTTAGCTTTCAGGAGAGATGCTTTTTATTGGTTGTGTTGTTATGCGCAATACACTTGCTAGAATTGAACTGACTACAAAATGATTGCCATGGGAATTGCTGAATCCTCGCGGAGGGAGATCTCTGCAGACATTTGGACAGCAAGAAGAATCTCATCTTGAAGAAGGTATTATCGATGCCGATGACGAATACGAGGTTTGACGTTCGGCTTGGTCAGCTGCAAGGAGTTTGGGAGCAAAGAGAAAGGATTTCCACCGGTGGTTCCGATATGAAGCCGATGTCATTGAAAGGCACATACTAAAACCGGTTAGAGAAAAGGCTGGGTTCGGTGACGTCCACTTCACAACAAACCGCCTGGAATGTGTCAACAGCATACTAAGCCACGAAACCACCGCGAGGACAAGTTACCTGAGTTCGTGGTTAAAACAAAACAGCTTGTGGAACAACAACGAAGAAACGTGCAGTGGACTGTCACAAACAGGGGGCCATACCGCCTACATGAAAGTCTGCAGTATCTTGAGCTAACGGAAGAAACCTGGGTCCATTAATGGATACTGTGGAGAGAGTCATATGTATTTATGGTGCTGTCATCTGACGTCAGTCTCACCAAGGCTTGTGATGGCTCACACGTAAGTGCTACACAAACTAGCCAGGCGAGCGCAGATGCAGTTAATGTGTCAAAGGATGAAAAGAATGCCCTTTAACTTCCCGTAAAAGAGACGAGGTTAATGAAGAAGTTGTCGATTTGTTCGTGCCGTCGCAGATGCTTGGCGTTAGTGCAGAAGAGTTAACCCTTGCAGTTACTACCATACCTGTAGAAGGCATGTGGCAAAAGGAAGAATGGCTACCGCATGGTGGCAAGTCGAAGAACTCAGGATCGACCACACTTTGTCAGCCCTGGAAAGGCAGAAGGGGGTTTAGGTGTGACCGAAGTTGTCCGCAGTGAAAGGGCCTTGCAGTTTGTTCCCGTGTCTTGGCGGCAGCGCAATCAGCTAGTAAACTTCTGTCGTTCGTACACTGGTACCAGCACTCCAAAGTCCAGAATAAACAAGGAAATCTTACTTCCCTTGCACAAACTGGCATGCCGGCTAATCCAGGAAAGAGAGGCGTGCACAGCAGTGCACGTGTGAGATATGAACCCATTCCACTCGGACCAGGTCACAGAGAGAAAGTACGAATCACAACCGAAGACTACCAGCAGTTCCAAAAATCCACCTACAAACAACGAACCCTTCCTGTTGAAAAAAGTAACGAGCAAAATAAAGATATGTCAAGGATGTCGAACATAAATTCCTGGGCAAAGAGGAGACTTCTAGGCTCCACCCTTCGAACTCTGTGTTGCCAGACTCAAGCGCAGACCGTATCGTTAAGTAGACGGACAGAAAGGATGCCAGCTCGTCAAAGTAACGCCCATTACCACGCCGTATTCGCTGTATCAGGACCGTGGGAAAAGCGCTAGTAGAGCCAGAGGATGTCAAGTCTTGCCTTGAAGATCTTCACCTGCAGCATCTGTGTGATAAGTTCGGCGTTATACTTCAAATATAAACCATGTTATAGAAAGAGGACATGATTTTCTGCTTAGACTAAGTAGTGGATAGGACGCTAGAAAAAAGGGGTGAGTGGGCCGAGTCGTGCGAGTCTTAAGGAGAGGACCCTCAGTTCCCCTCCCTAATTGCAGTTATAAAATGGGGTTGGAAGGCCAACGCGACTCCTACTTCACGTCTTTGTTCGCCGCGCCTTATCGCGGTCTTTTGACCAATTTTGCTTCTTGTGTTTTTGTAATGGGTTGAGTTTCGAGGATTTTAATATGGTGACTGAATTGAGCCGTTACAACTTAGGCGTCACATTTTTTGAGACTTTGATCGCGAGGTCATATCTGATCAATTTTCTGATAACCTGTGGATTCTTGTAGCTTGCGCGCACTGTTTGTTATTCTAAGTTAAATCTGACCTCTGATCGTTTGTGTTTAAGCGACTTAATGTAATTTCTATGCCGCTCTCGGTATATGGGGTACGTTGAATCTGGCTCGTTTAGGAACTTGATAGAGTTTTTTCAGCCTCTCATGTTTGTATCTGTGACAATAAAGGATCTGAAATATTATCTGGAACGTGATTTTGACCTAGGACGGGGCTCTGTCTAAAAATATCGCAATGATGTTACAAAAACTTGACATGCCAAACACGACTCCTATTGGTCAAGGAATTCCAAGGAGGAGCTAGAAAGAAGCTACTACTTCAGTTTCTTGATGAAAAGGGTCTATAGATCACACTCCGTGATGCGAAACACAACATCCTACAACAGAATTATACAAACAAGCCAAGCCCGGCGTTACAAACATCAGCAGGGGAACTCCTTGCCCAATAGGAGTCGTGTTTGGCCTGTCAAGTTTTTGTAACATCATTGCCTGTATATATTGGCATACAAAAACACACAGACGATAGACTTGCTAAGAACAAGAGGAAAGATATAAGCTCCTAGACGAAACTCTCAGTTTCAAGAGGAGCTTACTCACACATGTTTGACTGAAGCAGAGTTCAGCCATCTATTACACGTTGCATAGCTAGAAAGAAGCTACAACTTTAGTTTCATGACGAAAAGGGTCTATAGATCACACTCCGTGATGCGAAACACAACATCCTGCAAAAGAATTATACAAATAAGCCGAGCCCGGCGTTACAAACGTCAGCAGGGGAACTCCTTGACCAATAGGAGTCGTGTTTGGCCTGTCAAGTCTTTGTAACGTCAGGCTCCCTCCGATAGGTAATTTTTCTTTCGCCCTATTCCTCAATATAACGTCTTGTGGATTGCATAGAGGAACGAGAAGTCGTTTTTCTGCTGCAAGCACAGGTTTCTTGGTCGCCGCTAGTGGGCAAATAAGTAGACCATTGCAGAAAACCGTTCAATTCTTATATTAACAGGCGTCCAAAGTTGTGGAGGAATAAATACAAACTACAGGTTTCTCCTTGCCTCTTAACCTGTTTAAAGTTTACGCACGTTTCCAAACTTGTCAAAACATTGGCATGATTCTATTGTTCGCTTGCCAGTTAATTGTACGCTACAGATTTATGGATTTTTTCTAAAATTCTTGAAGCCAGAAATGAACAGGAACACACGGCAGAATTTACAAAACCTTCATTTTACTAACAATCTTATCAGTTAAAAAGAGCAATAAAACCTACTTGGTACAAGAAACGTTTCTATGGCGTTAGCAACAATGCGTGACGATGCGTACGACGAATATAGGAAAAGTGAACAGTTTTATGCAACGGTTTCCTTATTCGCCCGCCATCGCATGGGTTGACAAGGGGGCCTCTGCCAACAAGTTATGTAAAAATTAGGAGAAAAATGCTACAGAAAAAGCAACAAAAATATCTTCATAGTCCTTAATACTAAGATGTTGTTGTTGTTGTTGTTTGTATGACCTGAGAAACGGCTGTGACTAAATAAGGCACAAAATCCCTGAAAATAGAAGTTGGATTGTTGGTCCCATAGTGGCGACAGTTATTTGAGTATTGTTGAGTTAACTTGAAATGTAGGAAAAGGTGCATTGTATTGTTTTCAAGGCCATGCAACGTAGGCTTGTGCAAATTATTTCTGAAAGCCTCGTATTCTTTTATTTCAGAAAACGTATTAGTCTAAAACGTAACCTGTTGTTATAGATTTAGTATTCGTCTTCAGAGGCACCCTGAAACGGTTACATAAATAGATAATCTCCAAAAGATCTCCAAAAGTATTCACGATCTTGTGATGAAACTTGGCACGTTTTTAGCACGTCATTACCTTAACAGATTGAGATTGGGCTTATGACGTGTCGATTATGACGTTTCATGACGTCACAATGACGTCACAAAGCAGCCATTTTGAATTTTGAGCCCCCATCTTGAATCCCGAGCATGCAGTCATAAAGTTAAGAAGGACGACATCGAAAACATATATGAATTTGTTCTAAGAAACATATTTAATCAAAAAAAGCACTTAAAAGTAAAGAACTATCTTCTTTTTACAAACGAAGGGGAACAAAAATTGAAACAAAGACTAAAAAAAGACAAAATAGTCAAAACACATCAGTCCTGAGTAGGCGGTTGCTGTGGAAACGTCAATCATCACAGACACAAGAAAATGTTCTCTGATAAATTTCAGGAAAAGTCACGAGATTTGGTGATTATTCGTCTAGCCGTTTAAAAGTTATAATTCGTTAAAGTCAGCGCGGGCACAACGTGCCCCCACCCCCCAAGGCTAAATAGGGTTAATAAACAAACGAGGACTTAAAATCAGCTGACCGAAAGTGGTTGTATTTCGTTTTACATCGTCTGTAGGTGGGGTACATGGATTTCCTAGTGGACAACATCGCGTCAATGCTGGAAGACCTGACTCTCTACATGTGCAACAAAGAAAGAGGAACGTCACAAATCAATCATACAACTTGCAAACATGACCTCATCATGTTTGCACCTCAGCCCAGAGTTCAGCGATAGGGCGAATAGAGTATCACAAGAACCTTGCTTGCCAACAGCTCGCGATAAACTGCTGTAACATTGCGAGGACTAGCAATCAAAACCATCTCGCTGCTGTTACAGTGGTCGAGGAAAATGACGGTTGGCGACAATTTTTGAGTAATTTTAATTCGGTCGTCACTCATTCAAAACGTGAGTACAGTAGAGTACATTGCGATTGCTATCGTTCTTTAACTTTTAAATCAAAGGTTGGACTTTTCAAAAGACTAATGTTTCTATTACATTACAAAAGAAATGGGGTTTAACATACCTTTGTCGAAGGACAATACGTAAACGATGGCGTCTTCACGCCAAACGGTTCCCAAAGAAAGGCTTGGGAAAATAGCACTGATCACGAATGTATTTAGAAATTCTACGGCTATGGGAACTTTAAATAACCAAAAACAACTGCAAAAGAAACGATTTGACAATGTCGACCTTGAAGAATGAGAAAAATCCAAGCAAAATCCTGCTATTTTAAGCGCCAAGAAGAACCTTTTCAGAACTATCAAGAACAAACCTATTGAATTCCACGCAAAGCATCATGGATGGACCTTTCCTTCTTCCTTAGACTTAACCTTAACTTTTTGTCTTTTCAGCGATCTTGTGTATATTAAATCGGTCATTTAGAGTTGAAGTGTTCAGGCATCCCGGGTTGAAGTATTCTGGTGTTCCGGGTTTAAGTATTCCGGCATTCCGGCGTTCTGGCCGGCATTCCGGGTTTAAGATACACTCCTCGTTTTTCTAGTGATATGGATATGTGGACTTCGTAATTTCTGTCTTAGGGAAAGACGGGAAGTCCTTCTCTGAACTTTTTCTAGTTCATTTTCCTTTGCAGAGACACGGCAACGTAAAAAAAGCAAGGGTTGGAATAAATAAGTTGAATGAAAAATGATTGTTCAGCCTACGCATCCTCATTTTTTCTTTGCTTCTTTTTACCTTGGTTTTTTTATTCAGTTTTGCTTGTTGTGTAGCGGGCATAATATGAAACGAAAAAAAAAAAGGCCTTGTACGTTTGCAATGAATCCAAACCGAGCAATTAGGCTTTTTAGAGCTTGCCTTTAAGATCAATTCAAACGAGGGTTGACAGAAGGTAGACAGCCTGACTCAAAGTGTTTTTACTCAGTACAGGGTAAATCCCAAAAGCCGATATTTCACTCAAATACATCCGTCTAACTTGCATTTTCAAATTCTTAAATTCTTGGCATAATGATAAATTGGAAAGAATATGCCGGATCCAAATATTTCCCTGACATTTTTCATTTTTCGAAGAGTGCATATCTGCACGTTTTGATTATCATTACTGATTTACTTTATTATTATTGTTATTATTACTTCTTTTTTTTTCACAAGACCTACTTTTTTTCTGATCCGTCCTCTTTGGGATCTTTTTTTTAACTTTTAATGACGTGGGCGATCTGAAGACCATCATTAACCAAACTCCTACTTTTGTAAATCAATTAAAAGACGCGGATATTTAACCTACCGAGGTATAAGCAAGGTCATACCTGCACACTGTGGTACGGAAAGAGTTGAAAGAGGTGGATGGAACTCCTGACTGGGTTTTTGATAGGTACAAGAGAAAATAAGGGGACAGAGAGGGATTCTGAGGGCGTTGGCTGGGATATGTCAATTCCACAAAAGTTATTTATAGACTGGCTTTTGAACGGAAGCCTGTTTCCCGAAACGTCCGCATCAATACCATTTCCCTTGTTTTTCGAAGTCGTTTTCATCGACAAAACGTAAGACCACTTGGTCCGCCATTACAAGCAAAATTTTGAATGGTACTTCAAACAACAGATCGAGGTTGCCTTTATGTGGACGTCCTGAATTCAGACTTCCGTTGCAAATGGCCGTCTAAAAATAACTTTTCCGAACTTGACATATCCCAAAGCCTGGTCTGGCAGTGTCCCTCTCTGTCCCCTTATTTTCTCTTGATAGGTAGTAATATTTTGTGCGCGTCTCGGGAAGTTTCGGGAAACTCGGGTTTCTTAAGGACGGTGCCTAACAATGTATTTTTCTTTTCTGCAGTTCATGACTATGCGGGAAAAGCAGAGCTTAGCAAGAGCTATTGGAATCCAAAAAGAAAATTGGGGGTAACCTCTCAAATGTGATACATTGTTTTGTATTTTAAAGCTTTCTTTTAACGAATTTGAGTATAAGAATATCATATATTTGAACTGTGAAAGATCATCGCAGATATGTTCGAAAAAACAAGCAGGCTTGTACGGGAATCGAACCCATGACCCTGCAATCACCCTTGCAGTGCTCTGCCAACTGCGCTCACAAACCTGAATTTTTTTTTTGGATTTCCTTCTTCGCAACTATTTAGGCTGCGAACATAACTGCGATAATCTTTCACATCTTCGCTCTTTCTCCTGCAGTTCAAATATATAAAAATCCCGCAGGTGAAAAATATGATTTTCATATATTCACATTCGTTGTTTATTCATCACTCACGGAATTACTACGAACTAACAAAAAGACAAGCTCCCAATTTTGGCTTGTTAGCTCATAGGTAGCCAAAGCCGGCTTTAATTAGTTATGACTGAAAATCAATAAAATTCTGTGAAATTAACGGTACTTCTGGTAATCCATAGTGAAGAAGCAACTATACCCAGAAAAAGTTCCATTTTTCCCAACGTTTGTCACCGTAAAACGGCGATATTTTGAGCTTCTTGCACAAGAAATTAAATGTCAGTATTCGACCGCCGACCTCTGCTCACAAATATATGCAGATACGCTAAATAAATCGGACAAAACAAAATCTACTGTGTCGGGGAGCCGTGCACGGTAAGCAAGCGCAAATAGCCACGCTTCAAACATGAAACGTCGTACCCCTATACAGTAGACTTTGTCATGTTCGCGTTATTGTGCGAATTGACCAATGAGAAGAGAAATGAAGGGTGAAATTAGCATATTTGTGCGCAGAGGTCGGCGGTCGAATGCCGACATTTGATTCCTTGTGTAAGCAAGCATGTCCAATACACACCACTTATTCACGTCGTGAAAGTGGTGATTCAACTCGTACCAGTCGTACGAGTCGTAAAACAATGGTTACAAGTGGTTCGATTTGTTCAAGTCGTGATATGGTATTTTTCAGTGAAAAAAAATGAAGAGTTACTTGTCGTTGCATCTCATTAGGGCAGGGACCCACTCAACTCGCACGAGTTGTACGACTCGTTCAAGTGGTGAAACGTCATATCATTAAGAAAGACAGGGGCCCAGTCAACTCGTACGAGTCGTTCAACTCATTCAAGTGGTGAAACTGCATCTCATTAAGAAGGCAGGGGCCCGTTCAACTCGTACGAGTCACGACTATGCCTCATTCTTTAAGCGTATGACCCCAAAAGATTCGTTGCATAAAACAAACCGAACACCGAGCTCATGCGCATACGCGGGTACACGAAATAGAAGACGATGACATGTCTATTAATCGTTCTATAAGCGTTGCGCAAACTGATTACAGAGTTCTAAAAGCGAACTGTTATGTGGATTACCCCTTCTATTAAGGCCTCGTGAAACTGTCCAAAGGAAGACAACTATAATTTTGCCTCGTTATTTAGGCTACGTGCGAAGCGAGCGACATACACGAAAGACATACGTTCGAAGCGAGCGAGATACACGAAATAGAAGACGATGATATGTCTATTACTCGATCGTTCTCGTCGCGCAAACGGATAATAGGGTTGTAAAAGCGAACTGTTATGTCGATTACTGCTTCTATTGAAGACTTGTGAAACTGGGGCCTCGTTAATTAAGCGAACGTACGAAGCGACCGAGATTCACGAAAGAATTACGTTCAAAGCTAGGTAGAAGGCGGTATAATGTCTATTACACGTTCTATAAGCGTTGCGGAAACTGATAATAGATTTCTAAAAGCGAGCACGAAATAGAAGACTATAACAGGTCTATTACTCGTTCTATAAGTGTTGCGCAAACTGATTACAGAGTTCTAAAAGCGAACTGTTATGTCGATTACTGCTTCTATTGAAGCATTGTGAAACTGGCCAAGGGAAGACAACTATGATTTTGCCGTGTATTTAGGCGTTCGTACGAAGCGAGCGAGATACACGAAAGAATTACGTTCGAAGCTAGGTAGAAGGCGGTAATATGTCTTTACTCGTTCTTTATGGGTCGCGCAAACCGATAATAGCTTTCCAAAAGGGGACTGTTATGTCGATCACTCCCTCCAATGATGCATTGTGAAACTGGCCATGGGAAGGCAACTATGATTTTGCCTCGTTATTTAAGTATCGAAACGAAGCGAGCGAGATACACGAAAGACATACGTGCGAAGCGAGCGAGGTACACGAAATAAAAGACGATAATATGTTGGCAGTTATTAACGCAACTTATGCAGTTGCGAAAAGAAAGCCTGAAAAAATCAGGCTTGCCGGGATTCGAACCCTGATCTCTGCGATACCGGTGCAGCGCTCTAACCAATTGAGCTAACAAGCCAACTGGGAGCTGGTCATTAAATTGGTTCAAAATATACCCGGGAAAGATGAAGATGAAATTAGGAATATATGAAATTCATATATTTGAACTGCGGAATGAAGAATTAAATGTAAAGAAGATCCTCGCAGTTATTAACGCAACTTATGCAGTTGCGAAAAGAAAGCCTGAAAAAATCAGGCTTGCCGGGATTGGAACCCTGACCTCTGCGATACTGGTGCAGCGCTCTAACCAATTGAGCTAACAAGCCAACTGGGAGCTGGTCATTAAATTGGTTCGTAATATACCCGGGAAAGATGAAGATGACCTGGGGCCCGTTTCTCGAAACTCCCGATAACTTTCCGGGCCCGGTAAGTATTTTTTGGAGCTCATTTATTTATCAGCCAGTGTTAGTTATTGGTACAAACTTGGCGATTTGCTTTAGGAAATTATAAAGATTAAAATTTAGCTTTCAAAATCAACAAAAATTGTATAGCTATTGGAGAATATTGTGCACCTAAAATGGTTTTCGGGCCCGGAAAGTTATCGGGAGTTTCGAGAAACGGACCCCAGCTCCCTAAGCCTAAAGATATGTAAATTGAGGCCGTAGATCGGGGCAACTTCCCAAAGCAAATCGATGCGCTATGGCTGCTTCGATTTGGTTTTGAACGTACGCGACGATTTTCTCGCTCACAGGAATATTATGGCAACCAATCAGATCGCTAGAAGAACAATAGAGCCGTTTGGAAACAATAACAAACGGTCGCAAGGCTGTTTGGGTGAAGGTGGGACTTTAAAGGTCAGCGGACTTCAAGGCAATCGTCCCAATACCCCGTTACCGTGTGCAAAGAAAATGAGATTGTTGGCCGAATACCACTAGAAAGGTCTCAATATGCTAGCAAATTTCTGAAACGAAGGACCAATCATAGAAAAGCCATTGCTAAAGGGTTAAGCCGTTAAAGGGTTAAACCGAGGAGCAGGCTATGGACTGAAACGGGACAACGACAGTTCTGTTCCGTGGCTTATGGAAAAGTTTGAATGCATTGGCCAAATCTCACGCCGAATAGCAACTTGTTACCACATACCTGTTAAATCTTGTACAACATTGTGCAATACTGTACAAAGCAACAATTCCTGTTTATCTACAGATCAAGCAGTCGTTGTTCAGTTGTGAACTCGCCGTCAAAAATTGGCTGAACTTTTGTGACATTTGACAAAATGCGGATTTTCTAAAATCCTCTTGGGTGGTCGCTTATCGAAAACAGAAAACAAAAGAATATGTCATTTTTTTGTTTGGGCTAAGAAGTGGTCATGTTTGCTCGGTATACCTTAGAAGAGACTCTTCACCCTTGTACCAGGGTGGGGGTATGATTTGCTTGTATTCCGCTGCAGAATACACTTGTATTCTGCAGCGGAATATACATCACTGCACCTGTTTTGTACATTGTAACTTAAAACATTGGTTTCCAGTTTCCGTTTGTTATGAATCGTAGATGTACATGTCTATGAGCCAGTGCAAATTACTTAGTTCTCTTTTACAAATGTTAAAAAAAAATCTGAATCTCAGCCCTGGTGGTGTTCATAGTAAGTTTTAATCCCAACCTCAACAATAAAAAAGGTTCTTAGAAAACAAGCGGAGTGCAGTGCTCACATTTCATGTTCCAGTGGTGGAGAGATTTTTGGAGACAAACTGCTGTCCACTTGCTCTGTAGTCAGGTTTTACACGGATTTTGTTTTCTACCAACCGAAAGTCCTTTTATCTTGGGTAGAGTAACGAGCCTCGATGAATGAAAGAACAGATTAGTTCTGTGGTTTGCAGTGTCTTGGCAGTAGCTGAAAAGGTTTGTGTGTGCTAGTCTTGGCAAGATAATTTAATTGAACTTAATTTAATGTTCGATAACACAAGTGGCACGAAGTGTATTAGGTTTATGTAAACATTCGCTGACTTTCGCGGATGTGACACAAGGAGTCGATGGACATAAATTGCTCATTCGACCGATTAGTTGGGAGACACTGCCCCCTAGACAAGTCAAGTGTCAGATAGAAGTGCGATATAATTCTCCTTCTTTCTTGTAAGAGGGACATTTCGGGGCACAAAAAGGCGGTGGGGATCAATGCTGTTGGACCCGAAGTTGAATTAATATTAGCACGCGCGTCGATCTTTACTCCCCACCCCCCTCCGGCCCGTTGAGGAACAGTAGAATTGTTCAAGAGATCAGGCAGAAAGGTGGAAAACAGTGGAATTCTAATGGGGTGAGGTTGAAAACAGAAGAAATTATTAATGGGTATGGTTGAAAATAACGGTAATATAAGGGGTAATATTGGGAATTCTTTAGGATTCAGGAAGCATTTCATGGAATCTTGAGCAGTGATCATATGGATTCTTATGGGTTTCAGACATTTTCCATGGGTTTAGGGGTAAGAGTGAAAGAACAGTCATCAACAGGCGGGATGCAGATGTAAGCGACCACTTTCTTGCGCCAAATCAGATATCAAGTTGTTGCACCGTTTCTCCTTAGAAAAAAAAAGAAATTCTCAAGAATTTACAGGCGGCGGATAGTCTCTCACGCTCTCCCCCTCCCCCCCATCCCCTTTTCGTAAGGAAAAAAAGGGTTCTTAAAAAAATAAATAAAAAATAAAAATAAAACTTTAGTAGTTCGTGGTTTCCGGTGACCTGTTATCGACATTTTGCACTTCCGGTATCTAAGGAATTAAATGTATGTAAGCATATTACCGGTGACAGATGAAAGGTCAATTCAATTCAGGGAAATTCAGATATTCACGAGAAGCTAGTGACTTCTTTTCTGAAACCTAGAAAATGGACACTATAATAAGAAATTCTGAAGAATTTACAGGCGGCCGATGGCAACTCTGCCCGCTCTTTCTCCGGTGGACCCTCTGCCATGTACACTCTCTTAAAATTCCAAGGAGACCCAGCACGTGAATCTGTGTGACCAAAACAGTGACTATTTGAAGCAATATTCTAACTAATGTTGTGACACTATCAGATATTTTGGGTATACTGAAGAATTTACAGGCGGCCCATGGTGATTCAACGGCATCCCCCCTTCCCCCACTAAGGAGACAGCCCTGGGAGACAACATGTAAACGCCATGAAAGTATGATGCAATATTTTGGCTATGTTGTAATCGGCTGGCACAAGTTGCGACGAACTGTGAGCTGCGTGCTTGCGAACGTCCGATATGACGTAATCGTTTAGAAACAAGATTTAATATGTCTGCAGCAATTCGGGGTAGGTAGAAGGTGGGTAGGTACTTTATTAAAATACTTTGCAGCTCAAAGAGCTGAATTGCGTATTCTACATTTTATGATACAAATTTACAAAATTTAAAATTTAAAATTTATAATATCTAAAATCTAATAATAATAATAATAATTATAAAATTTAATAATACTAATAATTATAATTATAATATCAAAAAACTATATCGCTAATTATAATAGCATTAAAAACCTAGTTATTCACTTTTTGCATTCACCAGAAAGCATGACGCCACAATAAAACTGTTTTTAAATCTGTTTGTCTTACACAGCGGCAAGTTAAAGGTGCGCGCGTACCTTAAAGTGTACTTACAATCATATAAGGGTGGCAAAAGTTTCTTAAGTTTGTGGCCGCTGTCGTTACAGATATTCTCAAAGGTGTGCTTGCAAATATCATCGTGATGCTTCGCTACAGTTGGAAGTTTCACTAGCGCTAGAGCATGCTGATACTCAATGCCGGGGTAGATGATTCGCATCGCCCTCCTCTGAACGCACTCTAATTCGTGCGTTAAGTAAGCCGGCAGAGAATAATGGAAGACAGGTACGGCATAATCAATAACGGAACGCACACATGTGACGTAGAAAAGACAGAGATCTTTCTGAGAAACTCGGGCTCTTTTGAGCTGGATAAGAAAATAGAGCCTTTTGGCTGCCTTCTTTATCACTTCTGTGATATGCGCGTTCCAAGATAGGTCAGGCTTAAAATGGTTACCCCTAAGAGTTTAGCATCGCTATTAAACAGCCTTTATACACTCTCCTCCGATAACTACAGGAGGGAACTCGCGACTGACTGAGGCAAACGAAATACGTAGCTCTTTACATATAATTCTAATGTAGTTTGTCAATACAATCCCTGAAGTTTTCTGTGATCATAGCTATAAAATTCAACTTGAAAACTCTTCAGCAAAGGTCATGTCACGACAAGAATGTCTGGTACTTGAGAGATTGGTTTTCAATCTCATAAAATCGACGTCATTATAACAGCAAGGTCATTGTTCAGAGGCCGAGCGAATCCAAGAAGACCAAGTGAACTGACGGATGACTGCTAGCGACAAAATTCTGAAGAATTTACAGGCGGTGGATAGTCTCCCCCACCCCCTCCCCTTTTCCTGAGGAAAAAAGGTTTCTTAAAAAAAAAAAAAAAAACCTTTAGTAGTTCGTGGTTTCCAGTGATCTGTTATGGACAATTTGCACTTCCGGTACGTAAGGAATTAAATGTAAACATATTACCGGTGACAGATGATTATTCGAGAATGTCCGGTATTTAACAGATTAGAAAATATTGTAATCTTATATATAATACGTGAGGCGGATTAACTATTCTCCACTCATCACGGCAAAATGGCAAAGTTACAAAAAGCCACAACCACACCATTTCTATACTTTCCCGGCAAGGATGTGCGCAATTTGGTTTTAAATCGAAAAGATCCACTTTGGAGAATTTACAGAAAAAGTCGCACGTTTCTCTCACTAAGCGAACACCGCACCATGTTGTGTGAAAACATCGTGTTGTAGGGTTGCTCCAAGTCCACCTCTTCGACTGATGTTAATTTGCCCTGTGTTTTGCAAGTAAAGCTAGCAAATCGAGCTTCCATAAGGTTGCAAAGCGACCGAGCAAGCGACGAATTCGCGAGAGGCCTACGAACCTGAAAAAAAATTACAGGACTTGGGAAAGTCAATCGTGTTGTTAAGTGGTGAATTGCTCACGGGCACCAGCTAGTTTATTTTAAATAAGTGTGCAATTACTGATTCATGTGAATAGTTTTTCGTTTTTTTTTTTAAGTTAAGTTTGTTTTTCATTTGGAGAAACTACCAGCAGTTGCTACTCTAGAAATCGGAAATTTTATCGAAAATCTAGACATTTTATGTTATGTTTGATTCTCGGGTCCCTGCCCACGTGCCACCGGAAACAAACCATCGTCGCACGAGTTGCCGTCAACTTCGTACAGCTTACGAACACGGGATACGAGTGCCAGGAGGGGATGGTGAGGGGTGGAAAGGGGTCATACTCTCTTCTAGTCCTCCTATTGTTCGCGACTAACGATATTAGAAAGATCTTACAAAAATAGAGGGCTGTGAGCAGTTTATGTTAGCAATGTACATGTCAGTTGTGGTCTTCAATCGAGTCATCAGAGGAAAAAAGCACCACTAACATTTCAGATTGCGTGACACACAGCAAGTCTGGGAGTTTGTTTTGGGTCTTTTGGATCTACCATGTACTCCGTTCTTCTGTCAGAACGTTTTGATTTTCTAATGGAAAAGGCGCCAAAGCGGCAGGAACATTCATGGACACGCGTTTCTCGTATTTTGGAGAAATCCACAACCATTATCTTTGAAAGGTAAGCTAACAATGAGGCTTCTTACAGAGTTTCCAGGCCAGTTCACTGCAGTTTGAGGTAACTTGTGAAGGTTATGTTCGAGTTTGACCACTATTTATCCAGGATGGTAAATTGATCTTTGCAAGTTGTTGACATGTTAGCGTTGTGGTTGTGTCAAAATGGCTCTCACTCTTTTTTGGGAGCAATGAAATATACCAAACTAATTTTTATATTCTGGGTAAGGACAACACTTCCAACTATTGCAACCGAATGATTGAGTCAATCTGAGCTAAACCGGACATAGAACTGATGTTTTGAAAAACAGCTCTTAAATCTGCGATTTTCAAACATGTTATAATAAGTAATATATAATCTTACTTTAAGGTTCAAATTGTTCGTAAATGTGTCTTAAGTTAATATCTGAACTCGTTCAAGTCTAGTTTCCCGTTGCACTTTTGAAGGCCAAGATTCTAGTGGTCGTGAAAATCGCTTTTATTTCAGGCATTTTGAAGCAAAGTACGGCCGTAACGGTTTTTCAAAAATTTTCTGATATTAAAAAAAATAATTTGAACAAAATAACTATCCCTCGACAGTGACTCACCATTTTCTATCTGTGGACCAAATAGGAAGAACCTTGATTTTTGACTGATGACCACAGTTTCGTAATTTCACTCGGCGTTTTCTTTAGAAATATGTTTTTTTCCCTATAGTCATAAACTGCCAAAAAAATACCTATGTATGAGGAGGCACCGTCCTTAATTAATAGACAGCTAGCGCTTATTACGTCCTCGAAGATGGCGGCGTTTTCACTGATTTTTGGTTTAAAAGAATCCTTCGTCCTCACAGTATCCGTACAGGTGATGTGTTTTTCCCGATAAATCTTATTTTAGTGCTTTTCAAATGACGCTTTCTGAGCTTGCATCTATAATTTGTGAAGCACTGTACCAATTCTAACGAGCGAGTTGCTTAGAGTTAATTTCCCTCGTCGTTGTCGCTTAAGTTCCCTAGAAATTCCACGAAGCTTTCATTTCCATTTTGTGCACTCAATTAGAAAAACCTATCGTCACAGTCTTCCACGCATTCTAACGAGTCTTTACCGATAAGTATCCAAAAATATATATTTCTCGAAACACAAGTAGAACCTTCCCTACCACCTTACCGAGGCTGCAGTCCTTTCCGGTGTATCCTGCTACACAATCACAATGGAAATCATTGCCTTCGACTGTGCAACTTCCATTATTCTGGCATGGATTCCCAACACAGAAACCAGCACCTGTGGATAACAAAGTAACGTTTATTAAAGTTATCCACCAAAGAATCTTCTGCCCCTTTCTATTCGGAGATAAGCTACAGTACTTCTACCTGAAATACATATGCGAACATGTATTCTAAAATATATATTTATAAATCTACAACCAGTTCAACCAAAATTGACGGATTTCTTTCAGATATTGATTGATTCAGAACAATTTCTCGGAGTCCACAGTGCTTATCGACGGGAAAGAAATGTACACTGACCTTTGCGCTCAAATTTCGCCTTTCCGCCATCGTAACTTTTTGTTTTGTTAGTGAGACCGCTTTCTTAGCAACAAGCAGCAAACAACAAGCCTGTTAACAACGCTTCTCAAATTGTCAGCACTATTCATCTCATCGAAGTAACCAATTGACTCCAAGGCATTTTGGCAGTCTCTAAGTTGAACTGCAAGGGACTGCAGTCCTCTCTGATTATAGGGTTTCAGAGATGGGCCACAAGTTACTTGATTCAAGTGTGCAGTAGCAATCTTACATATAGGTACCCAAAACGATCCTTTAGCAAAGTTCTTGCAGTTTGGTATCCAAGTGCAGTACCCATGAAAATGCAGCTCTTAATAGACTGTGACGTAAGACACTCGGAGAAACATTCAGGCGGGAAAGGGGAAACAAACAGACAGAAAAAAATAACAAAGAAAAAACAAAAACAAAAAAAAGGTACACTTCTTTGATCGATTGACCTTTTTTTTTAAATTAATGAAACAGCGATACAGTATGTGAATCTTCATAACGGCAATTTGAAAAACGTCCAACAAATGTCGGCAAGAATTAGAAAATCACGTGCTATGGGCCGTTCTATTTCTTCTTCTAGGCACTAGCGCTCAAAGTTACAAGATTGCTAACTTTAATGTGTTCCCCTAGTATTGCACTGACATGGTTTCTCTGTGTGAGCCCAAATGAAAATTAAGAAAACTGCAAGGTGCCATTAGTCAGTATTCACGTTTCAAGGGGCTTTAGTCGTGCGACGTTGTGCAAAATACCAGCAACAACGAAATCGAGGTAATTTAGTCCATTAGATAATGGATTTTCGGGCCGAGAAAATTTGATGGAATCCGTAGAAATGCAAAAATTAAAGTAAAAGAAAAAAAAACAACAAAAACGTTCTTCCTGTGCTGGGATTAAAAAAGGGAGAGAGAAGAGAAAAGATAGATGGACCTTGGTTTTTTGTTGGGCTACAATATTTCGAAAAGATATTTCAGTTAAACGAAACCCTGTGATGTGCTCAACATGATAAGGAACACATTAAGGGTGATGGTGCTGCTGGGTTCCAGTGACGTCATCCAAGATAGCGGCCATATCGCCCGCTCTCATGGATTTTACTCAAAATTACAAATTACCGAGAAAACGGTAAGAAATGAAAATTTTTCATTCTGGACATGTGGAATATGGCATATTTAAACACTTTGCCTTGTTCACCAAAAAAGGTGAAAAACATGTATTTGCATTCAAAAATGGCTCAACTAAACGTTGTTAATTACGTCTTTGCCATAATATGACATAAGGGATATGCCTATTGAAAAATGAAGGTGCTGATAAACCAAAAATAATAATAAGAAACCTATCTTGAAAACAAAATATATATCGAGGAAAAACCTTATGTCAGAGTGTCAAAGCATTCAAGCGTTTCTAGAACTTATGAAGCAATACAAGTACCGGTACGAGTTCACCCCGGTTCCCTCAAGTGGCTCTGCATTTGTTTACATGATACCGGCAAAAAATCCCATACCAGCTAGAACGGGTCACACTGGTTCAAGTTCACCCCAGATGCTGTAACGGAACAAGATTTTCGATGAGGTACGAAAACTCTTTCCAGTGTCATGTAAACACATTTTCATTTTTAACCATTTCTTTCCACAATGAAACTAGTACGGCCATAGAAAAAAATGTTCATGTAAACCTTGCATAAAGGTTTTATTTCGTACCGGATGAAAGTCACCCCGGTATCTTGTAAACGCCCCCTATGTAGGTGCTGTTGAATTTTTATCTATGTTAATGGCAAAAAAAATTTATGTTACAAATGTTTACCCATTCTAATTTTCGGATGTTTAAACCCTCATACAGTTGGCTTTGTCCTGAACTGAATGTCCGAAAATTTTGAGTTAAGGGTACAAATATACGAAGCCACTTCCCTGCATCCTTTACACCGGAAGATTATTCGATGGCAAATGGTATTGATGACAATCCGGTTTTTTATCATTCATAATGCTGCAGTTTATATAAAAATAGGCGTCACAACAATCACGTGATAATGCTCAAAGCTGCAAATTAGCATTGTGACGACGTAGGCAGTGTAGACTTGGACGCTGCTTTGTTAGATACCCCATACTTCACCTTTTTCAGAACAAAGCAAGCTGAGAGATTCGAGTTTGAGAATTAGCTAATTCCCAGTATTCTTTTACCTGTGTGAGATAAACGACAATCTTTGTTGTTGTTGTTGCTTCCTTATATTTTTGTCGCTGTTATTGTGCTTATTCTTATTGATTTTTCCCAAAAATCTGTTCTAAAAGTTAGTACACGTAGACCTTGCATTTTTGGTGCTAGAAAAAAAAGTTGTCTCATATTTGTGTATTACATTCTTACCTTTTATTTCTAGTATTTCTTCCTGTGTCAAAGCTACATTGTATATTCTCACTTGGCTGATCCTGCCTCTAAAATAGCGACCATCATAGCTCCTAACTCCCATTCTGACGGTATGATAGGTTCCCTGCTCAAATCCGGGTCCAATGTTATCTGTTGTCTCCATGACGCCATCGTTCCATAGCTTAGCTTCGCCTGAAATGTTGTCGTAAGATACACCAACAAACTTCCATCCACCCGCTAGACTGTCACCAGAATACAAAGGATGTTTAGATTGGTAATCTCGTTCTTCAAAGACGACTGCAAAAGCCCCGCGAAATGCATACATTGTTAATCCATACAGATTCTGTTGACGTGTATCGTATACAAAGAGAGGTCCATCTTGTCCATTATCGTATACCCAGCATAAAAACGTAATAGAATAGCGCAAGTCCAAAGCTGCCCCGGCGCTGTTAGGAAACTCGATATAGCTATTCGAGGTGCCAGAAAATTCATAAGAGCCGTCATCTAGTCCGTTTGGTCCAGGGGCAAGGAACACTGCACCTTGCAAGCCTTCGGGTGTTCGGTCTTGGAATTCTCTGGTTCCATAAGCGCTATTCAAAGGGAAGAAGGCAGCGGGATCTGGAACTTGAAAATAAATCAAATGAATCAATGTTAATTGATCACTTCAACTATTTGAATTTTCACATGCTAGAAATTTCTTCATTATAATTGGCAAAGAAAATGTAGAATATTTAATTAACCTACCAAAAATTTAAACGTGGTATTCGTAAGTACTACAAACATGCCATTAAAAATGTAATTCGCCCGATACTACGTACATTATTTTTTTTAATTTCTTAATATTTTTTGCAGTAAAAAAGGTCCTCTAGATTCGACCCCTTACCTCAACTCCCCTGAAAAATAAAGATTTTCCATTAAAAACTTTATAACGACTTAAAACCTGATCACGGCTTCCTATGGCCAGTAAAAGAGAACTTCTCCAATGTTAAGATATCAACTTGATCGCGTCTTTTAAATATTTCTTGTGGTGTGAGAATTTAATTGTTTGAGAACTCATGCGACTACCAATATGATATATTTAGGGCAAAGTAAAAAGGTAGCAACAACAATAATAAGCAAGGCATTCTCTGGAAAACAAACCTATTATTCGCACAGACACTTCTTATTTTATTTGTTGATTTCGTTACTTGGCCTTCAAAAACTCGTTCATTCATCCATGAAATGATCCACTCATCTAATCACTGATTCATCCACCCATCCATCCACCCAGCCAGCCAGCCAGCCAGCCAGCCAGCCAGCCATCTTTTCCAGCCATCCAGCCAGCCAGCCAGCCATCTTTTTGCCAGATCTTTTCTGCTTGGTCGAGAGCCGTGGGAGATGAGATTCCATACCACGGCTCGCGTTGTAAATGTTTGTCACGAATGCTTGTGATCGATTTTTTGTACACTCGCACCGCGTATTTTTTTCGTGTGGCAAAATTGTTAATTTTATTAAAAAGTCAACCACTGCAGTTGTTATATAATCAAGAAAGAAAGGAAAAAAAATGGCAAAAGAGAAAAAAAGAAGGGAACAAGAATCGGTCACATGACTGAACGAGAAAGGCGCCAAAACCTTGCGAAGAGTTACAGCGTTGGCTGCAGCGTTTATTTCCAAAACTGGATGAATAAATTAAACTGCTCCGAAGTAAACAAAGTGGCACAAGATTTGGAGAAAACATCTTCTAATTATTGGCTATGAAATGTGGGACATGTTTGATTTTTCTTGAAACATCGCTGTTCAAAGCAGACTGAAGCTGTGCAACTTCATCATATCAGCTGCGGATTTGAACCGCACAAGTTTGTAATCCGTTCGCACAACGGCACCATCATGTACCTGTTTGATCGAACTGAAGACAGAATTTGAACTTGAACAGGTGATTTCTAGGCAGCCCAGAAACGAAATTACCGTTGTGAGGAACGTCAGAATTCACCATCTTAGTTTCTTAAACGCAAGCACAAAACGCGGTTTTTCTTAGTTTAGAGGTTGCCAACGGAATGGTAAAAACAACACACAAACAACTGAGGAAGTAATTCAACTCAATTTACATGGCATCCGATTTGTATTTCAACATTTGGAGCTTTTGGAACATAGAGCTACAACGAGTGCAGGTAAACCAGTCTCAGTTTTGCGTGGTACAGCCCAAAAAATGTCGCCCTCCCTTCCTTCTTGGTAGTTTGTTCAGCACTTGTTTAGATTGCTTCTTGATTTTCTTACTGACTCGCAATAAATGCGTGACAGTTTTTTATCCAATGCTTCTATCCCATTTTACTGTGTTTTTTAATGTCTTTTCTTGATATTGTGGAGTGGAAAGCCTTCCTGATGAAACCTACCATTCAGTAAAATTTTAATGATCGACGCGACCATGAAAAAAATATAAATTGTAATCAAAACGCTAAATGCTTAAATTTCTATTTTTTCTGTGGTTAAAAAAAACAAATTTCGTCCAGTTTTTTGTGGTATGGCCTCTTATTTCCCACGATGTTTTCTCATCTAGTTGTCAACATAAGTTGTGTACTACCTCGGCTACCCCTCGGGAGTCCACAAAATTTTGATGGCTAGATGACGAAAATCGTGAGAAATAAGAAGTCATACCACGGAAAAATGGAATAAATTTGTTAAATTTATCCATCCAACCATCCTTCCCTCGGTCCGTCCGTCCTTCCGTTTGTCCGGCCGGCCGTCATTCATCCATCCATGCATCCATGCATCCATCCATCCATCCATCCATCCATCCATCCATCCATCCATCCATCCAGCAATCCATCCATCCATCCATCAATCCATCCATCCATCCAGCAATCCATCCTGATTATCTTACGCCAATAAATAAATAATTAAGTAAGCTCGGTTAGTCCAATCTCAAAGAGAGGAGAGACAAACAAAAAGCTGTTATGATGTTTAAAATTGTGAATGGTATGACCCCAGCCTATTTAGAATAACATCGAATAACATTGGGAAATCGGTATATAATGTAAGGACGTCAAGCTGGAATCTAGCCTTACCGGCGGTTAAAACAGATTACTACCGGAAAAGCTTTGCCTACACTGGGGTGAAAATTTGGAATGTATTCCCAGACAATATGAAATGTGAAAAATCCATAGGAGCTTTCCAGAACAAATTAGAATCTCTCAATCTCTCTATGGACTTTAAACTTAACAATTTACTTAAACAATGTTTCTATTCTGTTCATAAATTTTTAACCCTATTTTACCTGCGGGGGGTGAGGGGGAGGGGGGGAGCACATAGTGCCGTCCCGGTTCATAAACTCAAAAAAAGTCCAGGCAAAATAGGGTTAATATATTGACGTAAATTTGTATATATTTTTAAAAGCTTTGTTATGATATTGTTATTTCACGGCTTTTGGGAATAACTAAACTGCAATCATTGTAATTTTTGATCAATGTTACCGTGGTTAAATAAAGTTTTCTATCTATCCGTCCGTCCATTCATTCATTCATTCATTCATTCGTTCATTCATTCATTCATTTGTCCCTTCGTTCCTTTACTCCTTCCTTCGTCCCTTTACCTATTCATTCATTTTATTTCTACATGTTTCTTTGTGTTTTTTTTAAACACGCATGTATTTTTATAAGGCCTATTGTCACTGCACAAACTGTGTCATATACCTTACAAATCAACCTAATACCCCAAAGCAGCTGCTCCGTAGGTCAACAAACTTGCTTTGCCACATCTCTCTTGCCAGCAAGTAATTATCTTTTAAATATGCGCGCTTAAACATTTTGGCACGAGCTAATTACCTACCCTTCAAATTTCTGAGTGCGTGAGTGATTTAATGTAAATGCAAGAACTGATTTTTCAAGTTCGTCAGTCCATAGTTCTGTTCAGCAGTTTTGTCAGTTGCGTACCTCTTCAAAATCAAGAATTTATTCGCATAGATTTCACCACTGTTATGTAACTTTTTAGTTTATAATTGGATTTATGGTCGTGTATTTTGGCTGCTTTCTCGTTCGCTTCGCTTTCACTTGTAATTTTTGTATTTTAAGTTGTATGTATTTTTTTTTCTTTCCTTTCAGTTGAATCGCCATACTTTCGTTATATTTTCACTAAACCTCACTACACTTCTGCGCATCGTTCTGGAATCGGTTAATTTTCATTAAATGTTTAATCAAAGGCGAATTCAAATCTGGGTGATTTGTTTTTCTTCCGAAGACATGTGGCAAAAGAATATACGACTATTACATTTATTCAAATATTAAACTGTGCGAGTTCTTCGAGTCAAGGACGATGAACGCCGATGGTTTCGAGGTCGACGATGGCGCTGATGCGTTCCTTCGTTCAGTTCAATCAATCCGTATGAAAAAGAGCTTCACAGAAAACAAGAAACAATAGTTTATCGAAAACTTGCAATGAACGCTATAATATCAACAAAATGATTCCAATGGATTAGATACAGGCTTATGAACCACAGTGTTTAACAAATAGCTTATTGAAACATATTTCACGAACTTTTTTGTTTAACATTTCCTCTGTTGTTAATGAAAATTATTGACGTTAAAACCATTCAGAAGCTGGCAATGGATGCCTATTGTAATAAGCGTTAACGATGGTTCGTCTTCATGTGAAACTCCTTACTGTTCACAGATGCACATCTTGATCAGCAATGTTGCTGTCTGCAGCCTTTCTTCGCTCACAGTCTGTTAATTTCTCTTTGCAACATAAATTAGCTGATTTCAGGGCTGCTTGGGATATTTTCGAGCAGCCTTTTTATTTTCTAATGATACAATCGTCCAAAATTTTCCTAAGAGATGAGATATACATCTACCCCGCAAAAACAATTATCCAGTTAGAGTACAATTAAATTAAAATCAATTTTTTTATTATTCGGCGGGGGGGCTCATCATGGCCGGACGCAAATAATTGAGCTCCGCAGTATCACCTGCCCAAGAAGTGGTTTCAAGCAATTGTTCGACTACTTTTGAAATTCGTGTCTTTCGCTCTTTCTATCGTGATAACTTCTTATGGCAAGCAAAAATGAAACGGAGTGCGGTCTCCGGATCAGGCGTATCGCCTGACTCTAAACAAGCACGTGGCGACAACTTAAATATGGTGGCTTCTGTTTCGTTCTAACGAGAAATTATAATTATGCTTGACATTTAATACATGATGACGTCACAATGCCTTACGAAATTAATTAATAAGATCATTGAAGAAAAACTACCTAGTCGCAGACTTTGAGACACCAATGGGTACGTAAATATTGTTCTGTATTTAAGTATACTGAACCCTGGCATTTATTAACCATAAATTCTGACCTGTTAACAGATTTCGAATTTACTCTTCTGTGAATGAGATGATTAAATAAAGAGTGAGTAATTTGGAACCTTGGCAATTGATGCGACTAGCGAAACAGCTTCTTCTCCGCTTAACGACGAATCCATTCAGGAGGAAATAGGAGAGGCGGACATGGCTGAACCTAATCTCAAAGACATCCACAATCTTCTTAAAAACATCCAATGCTCTATTACTGCGATGCAAAGCAATATTGCAAAGTTAGCCAAAGACAACAACAAACTGTCGAGTGATGTGGCTAAACTTCGAAAGGACATCGCGAAGAATAACGGCGAAGTCGAAAAGCTAAAGAAAGAATTGATGAGCCAAAACAAATATGTCGCTTCTTTGGAACTGGATCTTGAACGTGTTAAAAAAGCTTCAAAGCAACAAAGGAGTGACATTGATGACCTGCAAGCGAACCTTGACGAGTTGGAACAATACTCCCGTAAAAACTCTCTCGAATTCCATGGCATTCCCGATGATGTAGGTATTACAACCGATGAAGTCGATTGCAAGGTGGCTCAGGCGGTCGGTGTGGAGATGGAACCGAAAAAAATCGAGATTTCCCATCGCTTAAACAGAAAAAAAGGAATCAAACCGATTGTCGCCAAATTTGCTAATCACAAGGACAAGGCAAAGTGTTACAAGTCGAGAATCCGTCTAAAAGATGTAACTCTCTCCACCATCTTCCCGAGCTACTCGGGAACAAGCCTGGCCGATCAGCGTATTTTCATTAACGAAAATCTAACGGGGTACCGAAGCGAGATGATGAAACTTGCTATTGAGAAAAGAAGAGACGGGAAGATTCTAAGCACTTGGTCGCTCGACGGGAAGCTATTCGTCAAAACTTCCCCCACTGGAAGACCAAGACAAATGTTTTCGATCGACGACGTCAAGGAACTTTAACTTTCAACCATCCAGTCATTATTGGCTTCACTTTTACCGTAGGGGAAGTGTAAGTTACTAACCAGTATAGATAAATTTTGTCTTCGTTGGGTAGGTGATACAAAGTTGAGTAGTTCAGATTCTTGCCCCCTGAGTTGTAAATTAATTGTTCCCCGTTACGGTTCTAATGTTATTGTGTGTTTTACTTGGAACTTTGTTTAATGTACATAGTTATTGTACACAATTTTTCTCCTCTGTGATCTGTCTTAGGCAGATTCGGTGGGGTTTGTTTTGGTTTAATTCCATCGATCGATTTGATTCTGACTGCATGAAACAGGGAGAAAAATTATCGGAAACCGGTGTATTAATGTGTCATGCGTTTTATTCTATTGTTTTGTTATGTTTTGTTTGTGCTGCCAAAGATGCATCGAGTTGCAAATGAGCAATATTTATTTTGTACGGTGGCCCACAAGTATCACGGCAAAAGTTTCAAGTCAATACTGCACAATTAAAAAAAATACGTCAACAATTACTTTAGTTTAGTCCCTTAAGTTTTAGGTAACTAACTTTATTTTGAAATTGACGAAAAAACGATTTGGTAAACACGGAAAAAGATTTTAATCGCCACGGTAAAAGTTTGAAAACTCCACGGCAAAAGTTTGTTAACACCACGGCAAAAGTTTGTGAACATCACGGCAAGAGTTTGTGAACACCACGGCAAAAGTTTGAAAACGCCACGACAAAAGTTTGAAAACGCCACGGCAAAAGTTTGTTAACACCACGGCAAAAGTGTGTGAGCATCACGGCAAAAGTTTGCGAACACCACGGCAAAAGTCTGTGAACACCACGGCAAAAGTTTGTGAACATCACAGCAAAAGTTTGTCGGCATCATGGCGGAAGTGAAATTTAAAGCGGAAATAAAGTCTCGTGCCATGATTAACAATGGCCAGTGACAGACCTACGCGACTGTCCAAAGCTTTTACAGTTTGGCTTTTACAAGCATGTCTTTAAGGGACTTTCCTTTCCTGAAAGAGATCAAGGAAGGTTCCTTGAATATCTCTCTGAGTAATAATTAGACGTCACTGTAGGCTTTCTTGTCGTTGTTCTTCTTCAAGCAATAGATACGTTATATTATAATTAGCCTGCGTGCAGAGGTCTCAGGCTATAGATACGTAAGCTAATAATTTTTACGCAACTAATACTCATATACAAGGTTCACTCTTATGTCGCTACCCAAAATGCATGGAGAATATTGTTATCGTCGGTTGTTGGTTTCTACTTGTTATTAAATATGGAATAAATAAATCATTTGGAATAATTGTTTAAATATGCTGGTTTATGGCACAACATAGGCTATTCAAATAGTCTGTAACTTTACTTTGCACTAACATTTTCACTTTCAGCTCAGCCAGACGGACTAAAATGAAAATATTCAGTACACTACATACACAGATAACCACTCTCCGTAAATTAGTAGTAAGCTGAGCTAGGTTAAATTTTTATGGGAGCTAATGTCACTCGGGTCAGAGAAAAGTGTCCATTTTATTTTTCCGTAGTAGGCTAATGGAGGAAAAATATATTATGAGCCTTCCGTCGAGACAAAATTAGTCAATGTCTGTTAGCTTAAAGCGTCTGTGAAGCGGGGTGCCAAGAATGTACTCTCATCACTTTCTCCTTCCTGCTCCCCACTGAAGAAGAACATTTTCCGACAGATACATGTACACGCTATGTACTGTAGTTTTGAACAAAGATTCGGTGTTTTGTCTTCTCTGTTCATTAGGACGGTTGTTGTAGATTTATCTGCTTTCCTTAGGATTAATTATTTCCCCGTTTTGAATACGCTCTGCGAGCGCTCGGCGCTCCCCAGGTGGCAGATTGTTTTTTGGTTTAATAAATGGAATTTCACGGACTTAGGAACTCGCGGATCCTTTCAGAAAACATTACTCTTTTAAGCGGCTTTAAAGAATCTTGCAATTAAACTGAGCGAAAAAACCTAACTAATTGCCAAAGAGCTAGCACACACAATGGCACAAAGATTTTAAACGGCTCTAAGAACGTTAAACCCTCCAATAAATGGCATTTAACAACAAAACAAGCCATTACTCAGAGAGATGTTCAAGGAACCTTCCTTGATCTCTTACAGGAAAGGGAAGTCCCTTAAAGACATGCTTGTAAAAGCCAAACTGTAAAAGCTTTGGACAGTCGCGTAGGTCTGTCACTGGCCATTGTTAATCATGGCACGAGACTTTATTTGCGCTTTAAATTTCACTTCCGCCGTGGTGCCGACAAACTTTTGCCGTGATGTTCACAAACTTTTGCCGTGGTGTTCACAGACTTTTGCCGTGGTGTTCACAAACTTTTGCCGTGGCGTTTTCAAACTTTTGCCGTGGCGTTTTCAAACTTTTGCCGTGGTGTTCGCAAACTTTTGCCGTGATGTTCACAAACTTTTGCCGTGGTGTTAACAAACTTTTGCCGTGGCGTTTTCAAACTTTTGTCGTGGCGTTTTCAAACTTTTGCCGTGGTGTTCACAAACTCTTGCCGTGATGTTCACAAACTTTTGCCGTGGAGTTTTTAAACTTTTACCGTGGCGATTAAAATCTTTTTCCGTGTTTACCAAATCGTTTTTTCGTCAATTTCAAAATAAAGTTAGTTACCTAAAACTTAAGGGACTAAACTAAAGTAATTGTTGACGTATTTTTTTTAATTGTGAGGTATTGACTTGAAACTTTTGTCGTGATACTTGTGGGCCACCGTAATTTTGTAATACATTCTATATTCCTTTCCTTAAACGATTATGGTAACTCCAAAATGTAATATTATAACTTTGAATGTTAGAGGCATAAGAAACCGTGTCAAAAGAAGATCCATCTTTAGTTATTTGAAAGACCAAAATTGCCATTTTTATCTCTTGCAAGAGACTTTCTCAGAACCAAAAGACGAACTTGCATGGAAAAATGAATGGGGAGGTGATGTTTTCTTCTCGCATGGATCAAATCACAGCAAAGGTGTTTGTATTCGTGTGAACCTTCTGTTGGCGTAAACGTAGAAAACAGTTACAAAGATATTGACGGTCGAATTATTGCAATAGATGCAATTTGCAAGGGAGTAAATCTATCTATCTGTAATGTGTATGCTCCTACCAACAGTCAACTTCAGGGGAAATTCTTGCAGATTCTAAACGAATTCATGACTTCAAACTTAAACATCACACAGTTAATTGTAGGTGGAGACTGGAATGCTACGTTAGATAGCATTGACAAGAAAGGTGGCATTAGTTGGAAACCAACGGCTTATCGGAATGGTATTATCTCAATGATGGAAGAACTGGATTTAATTGACATTTTTCGAAGGCAGAAACCCCATACAAAAAGCTTTTCATATGAGTCCAAATTTTTGAAAGTCAAATCGCGAATCGACTATTTTCTTATAGCAAAACACCTCACTCAATACGCCCACAACGTTGAAACAAAGACTGCAATCACCCCAGATCACATAGCAATTAAACTCAGTTTAAAGCTATCCCAGGTGACAAGGGGCCCAGGATTATGGAAATTTAACAACTCCCTTTTAAAAGACAACAATTACTTGACTCTAATTACAGACAGCTATCCAATCATCAGTGAGAAATATGCCAACATAGTTGACAAAAGACTAAGATGGGAACTGATTAAAATGGAAATTAGAAGCATCACTACTTCTTTCGCCGCTCGCAAAGCAAAAGAATTTCGCAAACAAGAATCCGACCTTCAAAAGCGCTTAGACGAAATCGACAAAAGTATTAGCAACAGTAGTGATAACCAAAATATCGAACATAAACTGAAAGAATTCGACAGGTTAAAAATGAATTAAATCGCCTCTATGAAATCAAGGGCAAAGGCGCGATTTTTCGCTCCAAAGTGAGATGGTTTGAACTAGGTGAAAAGCCAACCAAATACTTTTTCAACATGGAGAAAAAAAATTACAATAAAAAAGTTATATCGGAACTCAAAAGGTCTGACGGGAAAATTATTGTCAATGATCAAGATATAATTACTGATATCCAAACCTTTCTGAGAATTTGTACAGCTCAAATATTGACCACAGTAGTAATGCTTTTATTGACTTTGGTTGTGATCTACAATTCGCGAAATTATCTGATGAGGAGAAGTTAAATCTTGATGGCGAAATAACGTTAGAAGAGTGTGAGAAAATCTTAAACACCTTTCAAAATGGGAAATCACCAGGGGACGATGGTTATACAGCTGAGTTCTACAAGCAATTTTTCAGTCTCTTAGGTCAGGATTTGGTAAATAGTCTTAATGCAGCTTTTGATATCGGCGAAATGTCTGTGTCTCAGCGAAGAGGAGTTACCACTCTTCTACCCAAAGAAGATGCAAATTTGCTGTTTTTGTCAAATTGGCGTCCAATAACGCTATTAAACGTAGACTATAAGATAGCGTCAAAAGTTATCGCTAAGAGGATAGAACGCGTTTTACCATCTCTTATCCATCCAGACCAGACCGGTTTCATGAAAGGGAGATACATAGGACAAAACATAAGGCTAATAAATGATATTATCCAGCAAACTGAGCTACAAAAGATCCCTGGGATATTGCTACTTCTAGACTTTCAAAAAGCATTCGATACCTTAGAATAGCCATTTATTCAAAATACCCTCAATCTGTTCAACTTTGGTAACGGCATAAAAAAATGGATCTCTACGTTCTATACGAATTCTGAGAGCAGCGTCTTGAACAATGGTTTTTGTACAAACTATTTTAAATTGTCGAGAGGGGTGAGGCAGGGTTGTCCCTTATCATTGTATCTCTTCATCTTAGCTGTAGAAGTTCTTGCCACAAAGATCCGACAAGACAAAACTGTCAGAGGTATCACAATTTTTGGAACAGAGTCGAAAATAAGTCAATTCGCTGATGATACATCAGCCTTTTACGATAATCTATTTTCTGTCCAAAACTTGATCGCAATAGTTAACGATTTCGGGACATATTCAGGACTGAAACTAAACACTGCTAAAACCAAAGCGATATGGTTAGGCCCATGGCGTGATAGGGAAGATCGGCCCTTCAATTTAAAATGGACAAAAGATCCTGTCAGAACTCTTGTGATCTTTGGAGGTAATAGCTATATTAAATCATTAAAACTTGCTTCGATTTCTAGATTTTTAACAACCGACGTGCTGTGAAGGAAGGAGAACTGGAAAGCAATTCCCGATCATTTTTTAGAGAATACGGTGGTTTAAATTTTCTATTACGTTGTAATTACGATAAAAAATTTCTCAACCAGACTGATATACCTTCTTTTTACAAACAGGTATTGTGGTACTTTTTAGAACTTAAATCCCTGTATGAAAGTGACAATGGACAAGAAATGATACTGTTTAATAACAAAGAAATTCTCGTTGGGAATAGGCCGATTTTTCTGAAAAGCTGGTTTGAAGAAGGAATTGTCTCTATTCAAGATATTCTCAGTGAGAATGGAAAGTTTTTATCCTTTCAAGAATTCAAACAAACATACAAAATTAAGTGTAACTTCTTAAACTATTATCAAATCATATCTGCAATTCCGAAACATCTACTAGAAAGAGCAAAACATGCTCAATTAAACAAGATACTCTTTCTTGATAGTGTGAACTTTCAATTGTCACCTTCAATATCGATCGATCTCACGAAAACAAAAAACAAAGATTATTACTGGCTTTTTATGAAGAAAAGTACTCCTAAAGTAACTGCACTTAGTAAATGGGAACGAGATCTATCATCCAATGATATTCATTGGAAAAACTACTTTAAGTAAATTAAATTTATGTGCAAAGAGAACAAACTTATACCTACTGCGGCCAGCCAGATTCGATAAGTCATACTTTCAGCGACTGCCACCTTTCTAAACAATTCTTTCATAAGGTTTTACAACACTTCAATGAAGAAAACGCCACCTCCTTTACGCAAAGTGATGAAGAGCTACTCTTTGGTAACTTCCTAAACTCTGTTCAACTGCAACGACACCCTCTTCAAAAGAAATTAAATTACTGCATGCTATTGGCAAAGTACTACCTTTACAATCAGAAACTTAATCAAATAGAGCCTGAGGTAAATGAATTTAAAAAAAAAACTCAATTTTAAATACCGCGTAGAGAAATTTATATAAAAATTTAGACTGGTTAAACGTTTTTGTTAGTTAGTTAGGCTTTATCGGTTAAATTTTGTAACTTGATGTATTTTGTCTTTTTTTTTCACTTTCTGTAACATGTGTGATATTAAATAAATGTCTAAAAAAAATTCTATTATTATTACTCGTTAGAATATAGTATGTAGTTAATTAGGTTCCGGTTTAATTCGTGTCATATATATTTTCGTTTTTCTATTTTATGTAAAATTAGTGAAGGCCATATTGTAAACTACTGGGCAACCAGTAAATTATGTTACCCTCATTAAATAAAGTCATATTATTATTATTATTATTATTATTATTATTATTATTATTATTATTATAGCAGTGCAAGACGTATATATGCTACCACCCTAAAAAGCATGCACAGGGCGCGAACGTAGCCTATGCAGCTTATTTTAGAGAGAAAAATTATTATTATTATTATTATTATTATTATTATTATTACAAGTGGGACTGGAAAACAATATTATAATTATTAGTTAATTATTACTAATACATCTCTCATTAAATTAGAACCTGTTTTATAAATTTTAAATAAACCCCTGTTGTATACACGTCGTGAACTTAAATATTGGGTGCAATTTTTGTTCACTTTGCCTCAGGTGAATCAATTCATTCATCTGTTTAACTACCAAACAGTCGATCAATCAACCACTTAACCAGTCGGTTGATGAATCAGTCAATCAGCCAATTAAAAATAAAAATCAACCAATTATTCAATTAACCAATCCCTGGGATTGGCCATTGGGAATAACAAATGGTCCACCGATCATTATTCAATGCACGCATTATGACTCACTCTATCACGTACCCAAGACCGCGATGGAAGTAAATCTTGTGCTTTCAATTTTGTTTTTGGTTTGATTATTAGTCTAATCTAATGTCACCAATGAGAAATGTTACTGATTGTCATAATCTGGTAACAAAGAAAAACAAAAAGAAAAACCTCTTTCTATGTCATTTCAGAATAGTCTGAAACCTATCAGGAAGTGAACTGACAAGAAGGGATCAGACTGTGGTGAATCAGTCAATTGAAATAGTTTCCCCATAAAGTGAATTCGATGAAATAGGTCTGAATCTTCATTTCTGGGATGGTGCGGGGTGCTCCCAAATAAAAGTTATTGCTGTGTTTATCAGTTATTTTGAAGTAAAGCCCTAAAAGGTACCAAGGTATTGTTTTGTAGGCGCGGCTCCAAGTTTCTTTTACTCCTAAGCGGTACTCGAGGATTTATTCCAATCTCACAAATCAACCACTTATAATTAGTGGTACTGACGGAACATAAAGTGTATGCCGAAACTCATAAGGAGTTGTTCAATTCCTTATGACTTTCTGGTGTATGTGTTACAGTCAAACTAATGAATGACATCAAAATATTTAGCAGAAAAAGACAAAAAATATATAACCTTATTTCAAAACTACTCTTCAAATTTTTTATTTAAATTGATAATATTTGTCTGGGAATATAGCTCAGAGTACACATCTCTTAACCAAAGCCTTATAATAAACTGCCATATTTTCCTGACATCAGGTTGATGGAATAAAAACCTGAAAGGGAAAACAAAGCAGATTTACATGTAAATTATCTCAATTGCCAATAGTAGGCCCATGGCTTTTTGGAGGTTTTAAATCTCTTGCTGAAACCAAGGTAATATTTACAGATAGGCTAGCCTAACTGGGGAGCTCACAAGGACTAAGCAGTCATGCTGCAAAACAAGCACAACTTGTCACCTGGATGGAACCGGTATCACGTAAACATGGTAAAACTGTCTGATTCATTCTGCACCAAGTTTTAACCATTTAGCCATTTAGCCATAGGTGGGTGTAAGGTTTTTATCATCGCCCCGAATGGAAGTCTTGGTGGAACAGTCCTGAAAATGTTGTGGGACAATTTTACCCTTGGTTCAATTTTTATTTTCCTTTGAGAAAAATAGGATTGCCAAATTTTCTTTGGACAAAAAAGGCTGTTTTAGTTCTTAGTCTTTTATGTGTTTACGTGACAATACAAAACGGATCATGGTCAAATTCCACACACTTAAAGGCAGATATGGTTTCAATATCTGGTATATTTGAATGATTTTAACACTGTTAAATTGTGCTTAGAAATTGAATTTAATTGTGTTCAGAAATTGAATGGAATCAAACACAGCTCTACGCAAAATTTTGGTGTTTGACTTCCGAACCTAAATTAACCCAATCACTGCGTTCAATCCAGTTCAATTTACAGAGCAGTTAGGTACGTAAGCAAGGATAATTATATGACTGATATTTTTCACTTACCTTCACTGTAAGAAAAAGCTGCATCACTGATCACTGCCGACATTAATACATGCCTAGAACAAATAAAAAGGGATCAGTGAAAACAACAAATTTAGGGCTAAGAATTGGCAGTCACCCGGCTGCCAGTGGCGATTTAAAACTCAACAGGCCCACTTAAAGTTGAGGTTTGATCGCCTAACAGGTAATGTACTTACAATAAATATAAAATAAAATATACCTTCATTGGACTACCTTTTTTTTCTTTCCCTTCCTCAACTCTAAGTTCACTAATATTAATGTAGATCAAACCGTAATATATCAAGATTCCATTTTGTTTTTATTGACAATTTTAAGTGACTCCAGACATATCCAGAGTTCTATGTTGTACTTTTTCCCATATGATTATTGGCAACATCACTTGATACAAGACGTCCCTCTCACCCGGGGTGGGAGAGGTTTATTGAAGTAAATATGGTTAATTTTTTTTCAGACTAGAGGAAATTAAAAGCCAATTTAATTTGTCCTCGGCCACAAAGAATTCAAGGATACTAGCCAAATGGCAACCAAGCACTGAAGCTAATTTTTAACCCTGCCAATTTAAATGAAATAGTTGGTGAAAGTTGAGAAGAAGTATATACATCGACCTTCTTTTAACTCTATTATCTTAAGCGTATTTTCCTAAGAGTCAACAACAAATAACCTGTAATAAAAATTACACCTTATTCAAAACTTAAATTTGTTGTTTGTCATCAAAACATGCCAAAACTATAATCCAAATTTTTTTGTTTAAAAGATTCTGTAGAGCTTTTGAACGTTACTTAATATAACAAACATTTGTAACAAGTTAGACATATATAAATATTTTGCAAGCAGTCAAGAAAAGCACAGCTAATCAACAATTGAGTGGGAGATGTTTACAACACTTCAGTAAATGATGCTACGCAAAAGAATTTAAGCTTATCTGCCAATATCAACATAATGGGGAATAGCCTGAATTTCTTGCTTTAAAGCAAAAACTGTTTGAAATGCTAATTTTAACAGCATCACTGTAATTGAAGCTTACTGAAAACAAAAAGGATGCTTTGTTGCCCTTTTACTTGCCCAGCAAATAACATGTGAACATTCGTAGTCGAGTGAACAAACACTACTGTACGTCTGAACTTGGCTGTTTACAACCGGAATGAAAATTTAATTATTTAAGCACTGGACTAATGATAAATATGAAACATCAAGCTAATGATCGATCATCTCCAGAAATCGCGGACATTAGAGCCCGCGCCTTTTCGGGCGTCCTACATAGACAGCTCTTTTAAATGATGCATACCGCTGATCGAAGCGGTATAGTTTGGGCTCATATTTCATGATGGTGCACGATGCAATAAGTCCCATATAAAAACCATATAAAAACCACTGACCAAACTAAGTCGCTTAACATTCGAATGTACTGAAATTTAGCTTTCGAAGGATGGCTTTTGTAGCGTGTTTGAAGCCGGTTCGGCCGAAATATCGCAGTTCCAAGAAAGCGGATTTTTGGACTTTAGCGTGGACTTTCAAATGTATGGCCGAATGCTATTTTTTCGTGGTTTTCAAGTGCAAAAAGTAAACATCAAAATCAATCGGTTGGAGCTGAAAATCGTAAGGTTAGTTTGTTCCATGTATAGTTTTAGTGAATCCACTTGCACATTTTTTCGATCCCATTATGTTTACCCGTAATCGCTGTTTATAAACTATGAGTTTTCGGTTTTTCGATGAAATCCCCCTCCACGCCTTATATTTTTTGGCCGCTAAACTGCTCACAGAAAACCGTAAAAAGTAAACATAAAATTCGAAGTATCCACCTTATTTTTTGTACTATATCTTTCTTGATAGACCAGTTTACCATGAACCGGTTGCACATTTATACTTTAACAAATTGATCGAGAGATATTTCTCGAAATTTTTTAATCTCCATACATTTCTTTGTTGTTGTTGCGTTCCCTTCGATGGTTAATTTACCGCAGGATTTGTTGACCGTGGGCTCAAATGTCTGCGATTTCTGGATATGCGGAAAAGCTCCAAAAAGCTGTTCACTGAACACAAATAATAAGCTCAACTAAGCGTATTTCACAACAAAAATCACGTTAAAAGCGCCACTTAAAATTACACGTACCTGACAATGTAGGCATTTGTAGCCTGTTTGACTTGACAGTTGACCCAAATGTCTGAGCAATGCAACGAAAAGTGCTGCCCACTTTTCGAGAAACTATTAACAATTCTTTAGTGGAAATGCGCGACAGAAAGTTAGGAAAGCCATATTTCTGCTAGCTGCACAGAGCCTGTACAATGCAAAGTACGAGATTGCGGTAACTGCTTGTTGTAGGCACTCACGTGGTGGTCCTTGCTGTGCGGCCACGCCTAAAAGGGCACCAGTCTCCCTCAATAACCCGTGACATTGGAGCCTAGTGCTCCATGTGCCTGCAAATTCACATCCCTAAGCTATATGAAAACGAATTTTTTTCAAATAAACTGTTAACGGTGTTAGAAAGAGCATAGTCTGAAACCAAATACGCTGATTCGTTTTTACATTTATATTAAAACCTCACAAAACAGGGGATTATCAAAAGTTTGAGGTTCATTTTTTATTTCCTTTTTTTTCAAAAGAAAAAGTGATAACGGTTGTTTTTGAATAACTTACAATTTTTTTCTGCAATCAGGCTGGGAGAATTTACGGATTTATTGAGCTCAATGCCGTTTTAAAGTGATTTGAAAAATTTCGTGCGCTCATGTCACGTGACCGATGACGTCACAACAATAACGTTATTATGGACGTTGCTCCCAAGTGAAGTTCTATTAACCAGCCACAGTTTGCTTCCCTTCGCCTTAGACTGCCATAGCTACAGACTCCTTACCAGTCCCCTGAGAAATGCTCCTGTACAGAGCCACCTTACTTTCAAATGCCAGATGTAAACTGGCAATTTCCATATTGCCCATTCCAATTGAATTGAGAGAGGCCTGTTCTTGCAGTGAGCTGAAACAAATTTTTTGCCATAGTCACGTGACTAATGACGTCATCTACTAACACTGATATGAGGGATAACTTTCACGCAGTTCTAAATAACACATGGTACAGCATCCTCTTCGACCACAAGTTAACTAAGTTATTTTGCATTGAAACTTTTCTAATGCAAAGCATTCTGGGAAGGGTTTTATTATAATTATAATATTGTTTTTAATTTATTATTATTATTATTATTATTATTATTATTATCATTATTACAAGTGGGGCCGGAAAACAATATTATAATTATTAATTATTGGTAATACACCTCTCATTAAATTAGAACCTGTTTTGTAAATTTTAAATAAGCTCCTGTTGTAGGTCATAAACTTAAATATTGGGCGCAATTTTTGTTCACCTTGCCTCAGGTGAATCAATTCATTCACCTATTTAACTACCAATCAGTCGAGCAATCAACCACTCAACCACTCGGTTCAGACGAATCAGTCAATCAGCCAATTAAAAATAAAAAATCAATCAATCAATTAACCAATCCGTGACTTAGGCATGGGTCGCACTTGGCAAAGTTTTGGGAAAGTTTATTGACTTGGCGGGCAAAATCTGTCAACAGCGTAATCTTCCTAGTGCGACCCTAACTTTTCCGGTTCGCAAAAACTTTGAAAATCGGCAAAAGCATCAAAGACGCCGTAGTGCTTGGGTGGGGCAGGCAGATTTTGGAAAAATCGAGCTGAACAATAGGAATCACAGCGGCAACTGTCAACCCTTGTAAATGGAAGGAAAAACAGAACATTTATTACACAATCAGGTAAGCGTACATTTGGCTTTCAGCACTTGTTTAAAGTGCGGCTAAATGTAGTATTTGTTACGTTCCGCAGTTCGCGAAAGAATTGCCGTGGTATAACCGTTGGATCGTAAAAGTGGAAAAATCAAAACATGATCACACAGGACGAGGAGCTGACCAGGAATAACATTCATTTCTTTCATACAAGATGCTCAACAAGAAAAGCTGTTACAGATTTTTTGAAGAATAAAAACATTAATAAATAATCTCCAAACCTTCACAGTTCAACAGGACGCAGTGTGGGTTTTCTCTCGTGCTGCAGCTGGTATACTTCAGTTGACGTTAGGTGTATTAAATAGCAATTATCTCCCACGAGTGCGACCCTGCAGTCGACAGCAAAAATTTCGCTTTTCGGTTGCAGTTTCAAAGTTTTGCCCTCGCTTTTGCCAGAAATGTTGAAAACTTTGCTCTAGTGCGACCCATGCCTAAGAAGTGTTGCCAATGAGAATAACAAATGGCACTTATGTCCAGGTTTGCACGCAGCTGCAAAATTTGTGATTTTTCGTGTCCTTGCGAAAAATCGCAAAAATCGCAAGGACGACGATTTTTCGCGTTCACTTGCGATTTTTCGCAGTTCTGTGATTAGGAATGATTATCTTGCGCGAAACCGATCAATCTCGCTGAGCGGTTTTCACGGTTTAGCAGCTGCACTTCGGTGCTTCACCATGACACCGTGAGAGAAAGATTTGATGTGTTTCTGGTTTCGTTTACGCAAATATCTTTGAGCGTATGAGTTTGTGAGTTTTATAATCTGTAGTGAGCTACTTACAGTATCTTTCATCGCAATCGACCGTGAATATGTCTGCGTTAGCAACACCTCGTCGCTTCAGTCGCTTTCAGTTCGCCATAAACAGTGAAAGTCTCTGAGGTTTCTTTCAGCAAACGACACATCTTATCTTATGTTCGCTTCAATAAAGTAAACCGATTGAGTTTGTCAGCAAACAAGCTATATATATTTAACCTTCAGTTCCCAGATAAAGCCGATGGACTACACAAATTGACTTCACATCACAAATTTGCATAACTTCAAAACAACTGGTGCGTGTAATTTGAAACCTGTCGTTTACGCATGATGCCATCCAAAATCAAGAACTTTCGAAGATTAACGAATGAATTTGTTAACTCTTAGCCTATTCTTACAACGCTTTCATTCACTAAGACTTATTTCTATCGATTGAAAACATGTATACCAAAGAAAGTTGACGAGTACGCTTCGGATCAAAGATCGGCAAGTTTACTCTTCTCAGTAATCTCCAATCTCAATTTCTACTGATCAATGTCAAATTTTAAACGTAGACACACGAGAGCAATGAAATAACAGTAGTTAACTAATTCAGCAGATATAACATCAATCTATGTATATCCCTCGTTCTTTAAGCACACAACGCGAGATAAAACAAAAATCTATGAATAAAGATCCCTCGTTCTTTAACTCCAAGCGCGTGATGTAACATGAATCTTTGAGTATCCCTTGTTCTAAAAGTTTTATGAAACGTCCCCCGTTCTCTGGGGTGGATTTAGGGGAATGCACGAGAAGAGAATGGGGGGCGATTTTATCCCAGTCTCTCTCAAGCAGACCTGGCAGCTTGGCAGCGGTCTGGCAGATTTTTACTGAAGTCTTCGCTACTCTAGCTTGTTTACACTCATCAGTAGCAAAAGTTTAGCCATTTCAAGTGTAACAAAAGCCATCAAAAGGAACCGGAACCAACTGCAGTCCTTTGTGACAGTCTTTAGGGATCATAAACAGGAAAACAAGCGAAAATGTTTCATCACTGCTCTGTGTTTGCTATAAACTATGATTCTTCATCGGCAAGCTGGGAGCTGAGAAATTCTGTTCTACCCATGCTTTTTCAGTCTGGAAATGTGAAGACATCTCTACAAGTACTTCCACAGTTCAAGGATGTTTTTTCTACTGAATGACCGTCAATTCAAACATGTCAATTGCACCAGTAGTTTACATTCGGGAGCTGAGAAATTCTGTACTACCCATGCTTTTTCACGGTTGGAAATGTGAAAGACGTGCTTTTGATTTCTACCCGTACTTCCACAATTCAAAGATGCCTTTTTCTGGTGACTGGCCTTCAATTCAAACATTTACATCATTAGCATTTACATGGAAATGACAATCTTCGTAATGAAAGACCATATGGCACGTGAAACAATCTTAGGGAATGTGATACAATAATTATCAGCTGGATTTGACCAAAGGCCCTTCACACATATTGAGTGCTGTAAATTACAAGTCATTGCCGATTTGGGGTCAAGGATATTGAGAAAGATTGAAACTAAAACTTCCACGACAATACTATTTCATTCTACCGACTATCTTTCCTTCATATAAATTAAATTTCTCTGATGTAGCATCACAGGAATTTCTGATCTTGGTCACAAGCTTCCATGACCACGTAAAACATCACCCACAGGACAAAAGTGTAACAGTCTGAAACAACATTTTGCCTCCAGCTTATTCACAACAACAAGTGGATTTGTGAGTAAACCCATATTTATTTACCTTTAATGCTACTGGTTTTGTAACTTGCCTAACTAATTTACCATCGATAGTAAGCTATGTTCTTACAATAAGCTTACTATACTAGTCATGATAATTCACTTGATTAACAACTGCGCATGGCTACTGTACCATAAAATGATTCCACTTTGTATTGTGTATGACATCACTTGTCATATAAGTGGGTTCCACAGTTGTGTTTGGGCCCTCTATCCCAATCTTTACACTGCTTTCAGTATTTGCAATTTTTGCAGTTTTTGTAAAAATCGTAGCTCTCGTTGGGACCCTCTCAACCTCCTGTTCGACAGCTTTTCACTGACTCGACTAATTTTCCAATTTTTGGCAGATTTTACAATATTCGCAATTTTCGCTGTTTTCACAAAAATCGCGGTTCCTTTCAGGGCCCTCTCAGCCACTTCACAAACCGGTTTTTACTGACTCCACGAATTTTCCAATTTTTCGCAGATTTTACAATATTCGCAATTTTTGCAGTTTTCGTAAAAATCGCAGTTCTCGTCGGGGCCCTCTCAACCCCTTCATCTACAGGTTTTCGCTGACTCGACGAATTTTCCAATTTTTTGCAGATTTTACAATATGCGGAGTTTTTGGAAAAATCGCAGTTCTTCTCGGGGCCCTCTCAACCGCTTATTCTACAGGTTTTCACTGTTTCACACAATTTTTTGCAGATTTTACATTATTATTCAACAAATTGTTACTATGTCCATATATGGTAAGGAAGCCCTCAATATCTGTCATCCGTACATGACAGATATCCTGCGATATACGTAAATGACCATATTTGGAAGTGCACTGCAGATTTTCTTTCATTGCTTGTCTGGCGGCCATTTTGAAAAGCGAGGCAGTTTGAGCACTGTCCTCCGGAAATTCTAACTCCCTGGAAGAAACTTTCCACGACTAAATGCTCTCAAAAAGTCAACAAGTATTTGCTTCAGCTCACAGAGATATCCAGAGGTTGACTTGGAATTTTCATAGTGAGAACTCAACCAAGAAAATACTGTTGCGAACGAAGCAGCACACTTGCTTACGGAACGTTGTAAAGCCGGTTGAAAAGATTTTAATTCCCAGGAAGAGAACTTATTCTCGGTAAGGTAGCAATATTTTTTTTACTTTGTCTTGTCATTTCCAAACATGAGTTTGTAAATAAGTCTTTTTAAGTGAACGGTAGTAAACTTCGATTTCTTGAAGTTCTGTTTTGATTTTTATTAAGCTTATGTGTTGCTAGCTTTTAGCGTTTTCATCATAGAACCATACTGTTTCTCGTTCTGAAAATGGTAGTCGACGAGTATTTGTTGAATAATAAAACAATTATCCTGCTCAATCTTGCGGAATATCCCCTGATTTAGCCAACTCGACCTACGGCCTCGTCGGCTAAGTATCAGGTGATATTCCGCGCGATTTCGCAGGTTTTTTGTTAAGTATTCGCAATTTTCGCATTTTTCGCAAAATTGCAGCTCTTGTCGGGGCCCTCTCAACCTCCTCTTCTACTGGTTTTCACTGACTTGACGAATTTTCTAATTTTTCGCAAATTTTGAAATTTCCGTAGCTGCGTGCAAACCTGGACATATCTCACAAATGGTCTAGTAATCATTTAATACTGACTTTATTCGATGCACAGATTATGACTCACTCTGTCACTATCCCAGACCGTGATGGAAGGAAATCTTGCAATTTTAATTTTGTTTTTGGTTTGATTATTAGCCTTTGCACCGTATCTAATGCCATAATCTGGTACTAAAGAAAAACAAAAAGAAAAACCTCTTCCTAAATCATTTCAGAATAGTCTGAAACCTATCAGGCAGTGAACTGACAAGAAGGGATCAGACTGTGGTGAATCAGACAATTGAAATAGTTTTCCCCATAAAGTGAATTCAATCAAATAGGTCTGAATCTTCATTCCTGGGGTGGTGGCAGGGTGTGTTCAAAAGATATGGGTGTGTTCATCGGATATTTTGAAGTAGTGTAAAGCCCAAAAGGGTCCAAGGTATTGTTTTGTGGGCATGGCTCCAAGTTACTTTTACTTCTAAGAGGTACTCCAGGATTCATTCCATTCTCACACATCAACCACTGAGTAGTATTGAGGGAACATAAAGTATATGCAGAACCTTTTCAATTCCTTGTGAATTTCTGGTGTAGGTGCTTACAGTCAAACTAATGAATGACATCAAAATATTTAGCAGAAAAAGACAAAGAATATTTCCCTGCTAGCAGAGGCCCCTTTTCCTTTGTATTCGCTGAGCTGACGGACGGGACGAAAAGTGACCTCTGCCATGGGTCGAAACTCCCTTTGATTCAACCGCCGTCCATGGTCGTGGACGGCGGTTTCCGAAACGCATGATCCCTGTATTGTTTGCTGACCGTGACCTGAGCCCACTGTATCTCGCGTATTCCTTTACAGTTATTCCGCTGTCATTTAGTGAGCCTGCATAGTAACATGCCGTCCTGGAAAGAGAACTAAACTCGTGAAGAGTTACAACGTTTACTTTCTCTCGTTTTTGTTAACATGGACGACGGAAAGATAAACAATCGAAAGAAGAAGCTCTAAGAAACACTCGACAAGTTAAGGAATGGAATTTAGAGCGAAGAAAACATCTGTCAAGGCGAAGGACAACCTTCCACCTCCAAAGATTTTTCGAGCTGCGGACTTTCTGTGAAATGCTCCAGCACTTCTACGAGTCTACGGTAGAGTAATTTACACATTTGATTGTAAATTTGTATCGAAATCGCTTTTTAATTGAGGGATTCTTCATATTCCTTACAGTTTTCGTGAAAGTTTTGAAAAACGTGCACAGTTCGCATCACCAAATGCTCTTCAAAATAACTTGCACATCGAGCGAAACCGTTTGCGCGTAGCTTCCCTCGAAGAAAGAATTGAACGCGTTTGGTCTTCAGAAACAAGTAAAGGCGTGTTTTAATAAATGTATTATTTAGAAAAGCTTACTGTCTCTTCTTCTGTGCACCTTCATTCATAAAATCTTGAAAAGTAGTAATCTGACATAAACAGACACAAATGCTCTGCTGTGGTTTGATTTCACGCGCGAGACAACCTGAGAAACCCCTTGCGGAAATTTTCAAAATTTTGACTTTGAGATTGTATTTTTGGCTAATTCTTAATTGACAGCGGGTGTATTTTATTTAAAAGTAAGAAATTTTAACTATTCTAGATCAAGTGAGTGTTGTTTTTTCAAACCTATAAATTGTCCTTTCGTACTGCACGTGGGTTGTTTATTACCAACTACTAATTTAGTGGAGCGATCATAAAACACGCAGCCTTCAATGGGTTAAATTCTCTTTGATTCCTGGAGTTGTGGTCATGTTCAAAAAGCTTCCTTGTCAAGATAACTTGAAATTAATACCGTAGATTACAACAACTATCTCTAGACGAACTGTCTACTTTTTTAGGGTTTTGGTGAACTCGCCATTCACGACAACAAAACTGTGCAGGTGTTTTTTGGCGCGCTAGTTGAGAAAGGTGGAAGTCGTCAGCTGATCACGTGCTAAAAGCATCACGTGACGTTTCGGTCGCTAAGTAACCGTGGCGCATGCTCAACACAGTTCATTTTGACCCATGGCAGAGGTCCCTTTTCGTCCCGTCCGTCAGCTCAGCGAATACAAAGGAAAAGGGGCCTCTGCTAGCAGGGAAAAAGAATATATAACCTTATTTCAAAACTGCTCGTCAAATTTTTATTTGAATTGATGTTTGTCTGGGAATATAGCTCAGAGTACACATTTCTTAACCAAAGCCTTATAATAAACTGCCATATTGTCCCGACATCAGGTTGATGGAATAAAAACCTGAAAAAGAAAACAAAGCAGATTTTAATCACCTCAATTGCCAATGGTAAGCCCGTGGCTTTCTGGAGGTTTTTAATCTCTTGGTGACACCAAAGTAATATTTACAGATAGGCTAGCCTAACTGAGGAGCTCGCAAGGACTAAGTCATGCCAAAGAACAAGCACAGCTTGTCACCTTGATGGAATCGCCATGTCAAAGATCTTGTTCATAGTTTAGCAAATTCCCAATAGCCCACGTTAGATAACTCAAAATTCTAACGTGACTCCAAGGCTTTACAGACAAACCTCTATATTTGGTTTGGTTTTCTTTCTGTTCAGTCTCCTCTGGGAAGCAATAGACAAAGGAAACTTCAAAAATTTGTATTATTGTCCGTAAAAGTATCACTTGTTACCCGTGAAGATCTTTTTTCAGAGGGTAAAATATCCATGGAAGTATATATCCTTTCGACTTGTAGCCCCCAGGAAAGTTTCAAGGGTTTGAACTACAGGCTGTCTGTAATTTCACCAGAACATGCATGTTATTGCTCAAGGACACCTTGAGACTTTGTATACAGCCATTTCAATTAAGGTTGTCGGATCAATTCAAGCTTACACGACAAGACTGGAGGGTAGTGTAGGTAGTTGCAAATCAGTCTTAGTTTTACGGCAGTCAGCAGTTGGTCAGAAACTTCAGATTGTTTAGTGTAAGTGATAAATGGGCACCATCCGATTATTGTCAGCGGCAATCCTGATTCAGCTTTTAATTTTCAGCTGTTGGTACTTTTTATGACGTGCAAAAATTCATGTTCCATATTTTTCATGATGCTGTTTTTCCTACTTCAAATTTACATTCCAATGCACGTGCTCCACGTGTACCCACATAATTTAAATTCGTCGTTTTAACCGCGTAGGCAAAAAGATCAGTGAGATTAAAAATTATGTTTTAAAAATAGAAATAATCCTTCTCAGATTTTTTTCGACTTTTATACTATAAAAACTCTTCCATATGCTTTGGTGAACTTAGGCATAAAAATCCCATATTACCCTGTTGCCTTGTCGCATAGGCTTAAGCTTTCATGCAACAACATTAATTGAAATAGCTGAATGAATACAATTTCATCCAGGGCAACATACATACTTATGGACAGACGGTGTGCATGCACCAGAGAAAATTGAGAGACTGCTCGTAGTCTATGAGAATGGTACCAACTTAGGGCGGTACAACTTCAGATCAACTCAATACTAACGCTTGCTTCTGTTTACATGAAGGCGATAAGAAACGTGAAGCCGGTATAAGATAATTATCATCTTGGGCTGGTTTGATTACCATTGCCATTGCTGAACCGATATGAATGACTCACAACGGTCTAAAAACAGACTGGGGAACCACGTAAACACGAATTGACTTCAAACCGGTCTGAGATTTTTGTTTTGAGCATACGCATTTAATAAGTGGCGTTTAAGCATTCCAAGCTGGAGGATAATAGATAAACGGATTTTTAGCGATGGTTGGTCTCATGTAAACACTTCATGCCAGTCTGACTTTCTGACCAGTTTCTTGTAAGCAAAATCATGCCAGTCTGAGTTATCACTGCTTTCATGAAATCAGGGCGTTACGGCTCCTGAGTCTCTAAGGATGTTGTGAGGGGGGCACATTGAGCCCGCGCTGACTTTAACGAATTATAACTTTTAAACGGCTGGACGAATAATCACCAAATCTAGTGCCTTCTCCTGAAATTTATCAGAGAAGATTTTCCTGTGTCAATGACGTGTCTATGATGATTGACGTTTCCATAGCAACCGTCTACTCAGGAGGTGTTTTGACTATTTTTGTCTTTTTTTTCAGTTTTTTCCCCTTCGTTTCACAAAAGAAGATAATCCTTTACTTTTTTGTGCTTGTTTTGATGAAGTATGTTTCTTAGAACAAATTCATATATATTTCGATGAAGTCATTGTCAAGTGTATGACTGCATGCTCGGGATTCAAGATGGCGGCTCAAAATTCAAAATGGCTGCTTTGTGACGTCATAATCGACACTTCATAACCCAATCTGTTAAGCTAATGACGTACTATAAGCGTGCCAAGTTTCATCACAAGAACGTGAATACTTTTCGAGATCTATAGGGAGGGGGGGACTTTGTGCCTCCCCCCAGGCTCAAAAACTCAAAAAAAGCCCAAGCGAAATAGGGTTAAGTGAGTATAAGGTTCTCATCGCCCACCTGAATGGGCGATGAGAATTTTTACTTTCCTTTATGAATAATAGGATTGTCAAATTTTCTTTGGCGAAAAGGGCTGTTTTACTCACTCAGTCTTTTATGTGTTTACATGACAATACAACACAGATCATGGTCAAATTCCACACACTAAAAGGCAGATGGTTTAAATATCTGGTATATTTGAATGATTTTAACACTGTTTAATTGTGCTTAATTATGTTTGGCTGGGTTCAGAAATTGACTACCGAGCCCAAATTGACCCGATCACTGCGTTCCGTCCAGTTCAATTTACTGAACAGTAGGTAGGTAAGCTGGGATAATTATATGACTGATATCCTCCACGTACCTTCGCTGTAAGAAAAGGCTGCATCACTGATCACTGCTGACATATACATGCCTAGAACAGATAAAAAAGGATCAGTGAAAACAACAAATTCACGTCTAAAAATTGGCATTCGCCCGGTTGTCAGTGGCGATTTAAAACTGAACAGGGCCACTAAAAGTTGAGGTTTGATCCCCTGACGGGCGACTAGGATTAAAAAATGTTAAAATGTAGTTGCAATAAAAATAAAATAAAATGTACTTTCATTAGAGTACCTTTCTTTCCTTTCCCTTCCTCAAATCTAAGTTCATGAATGTTATTGTAGTAAAAAATTGTCGGTTCTTGGAGTGCAAAATTCAAAGCCATTCTGGAGAATTTAGATCAATCCGCAATATATTAGGACGGCATTTTGTATTTATTGACACGTGTCTCCAGACTTACCCATAGTTCAATGTTGTACTTTTTCCAACATGATTATTGGCAAAATCCCTCGATAAAGGACATGCTTCTCACCCAGGTTGGGAGGGGTTTATTAAAGTAAATATGTTTTTTTTTTAGACTAGAGAAATTAAAAGTCACCTTACCTGGGCCACTAAGAAATCAAGGATGCTAGCCGAACAGCAACCAAGCACTGAAGTTAATTTTTAACCCTGCAAATTAAGCAATAATGGGAGAAAGTTGAGAAGAAGATATATACATATTTACTTCCACCTTGCTTTAACTCTATTTTCTTAAACGTATTTTCCCAAAACTGATCAACACATAATCTGTAATAAAAGTTATACCTTATTCGAAATTTAAATTTGTTGTTTGTCATCAAAACATGCCAAAACTATAATCCAAAGTCTTGTTTAAAAGACAAGATTCTGTAATGCTTTCAAACGTTACTTGAGATAACAAACATTCATAGCACGTTAGACATATGTAAATATTTTCCAAGCAGTCAAGAAAAGTCCAGCTAATCAGCAATCGAGTGGGGGGTGTTAACAACACTTAAATGATGCTACGCAAAAGAATTTAAGTTTATCTGCCAATATCAACATTTGAGGAATAGCCTGGATTTCTTGCCTAAGCAAGAACTGTTTGAAATATTAATTTTAACAACAACACTGTAATTAAAGCTTACTGAAAACAAAAAGGATGCTTTGTTGCCCTTTCACTTTACCAACAAATAATATATGATTTTGCAGTCGAGTGAGCAAAAACTACTTCTGTTGGCTGTTTACAACCGGAATGAAAATTAAATTATTTAAGCGCTGGACTAACGATAAATATAAAACATCAAGCTAATGATCGAGAGCTGTTCACTGAGCTCAACTAAGCGTATTTCGCAACAAAAGTCATAACACGTACCTGACACTGTAGCCTGTTTGACTTGACAATTGACCAAAATTTCTGAGCAATGCAGCGAAAAATGAAGTGTTGTCCACTTTCCGAGAACTATAACCAATTCTTAGTGGAAATACGCGACAGAAAGCTGGGGAAAACACCTCTTCAACCCATTCTTCTGACAAGTAGGAGTATATACCGCCAAGTACCAGTTCAGCTGTGCGCCCGCGCCAGAAAAGGGCACCAGTCTCCTTCAATAATCCATGAAATTGGTGCCCAGTACTCCGCGTGCCTGCAAATTCACATCCCTAAGCTATATGAAAACGAATTTTTTTCCAAAAAAACTGTTAACGTACTTTGAAAGAGTATAGACTGAAACCAAATACGCTGATTCGTTTTTACATTTTAATATCATGGGTGACAAATTACTCCTTAATTTTGGCCGAAATTTCAGTTTCAGGTTCATTTTTCACATGTGAAATTACAAAATTGCCATGGCAATGGGTCTATAGCCCAGCGCCAAGATGGCGTCGAGGTTAATGATGAAGATGTTTTGTGCAGAACTACAGCAATTCTGGAAATATTCATTGAGGACACAATTGGTAATCTGTAAATTTTGACTTTTAATTGACTGAACGTCTCAGAAATCACCTGCGAGTTAAAAAGAAGAGATTATTTTTGATAGTGTGACAGCGAAAATTTTTGAACGGCGAGCCAGTTGCAGCGATCAAGTGATTGACCCCGAACTCAGAGAAGTAATTCAGTGGATTTGGGCACTTCTTCGAATGGAATAAAGGTCAGTTTTTAAATAAAAATTTGCTTCCGAAGTTTACTTTCGTTAAAACAAGTTTGCTGTGCGTATTTTGAATGTATTTGTGAAGCCTTCTGAGCCTTGCTCGATGGAGCAACGTAGTGCACGATTCAGTGAATTTGCCGGATAAAAAGCGGATAACCTTTGCCAAGCGATTTGCTTTGGTACTTCTCAAGTAAAAATTCAGAGTCTGGTGTATTTTGCTGTCAGTAACAACGGTCGTTTTTGGACAACTCCAATTTTAAAGTGATTTAAAATATTCCGTGTGCTGTGGTCACGTGGCCGATGACGTCACAACAATAACGTTATCATAGACGTTACTTTTATGTGAAGTTCTATTGACCAGCCAAAGTTTGCTTCTCTCTGCCAGTCCGCCTTAGACCGCCATAGCTAGACTCCTTACCAGTCCCCTGGGAAATGCTCCTGTACAGAGCCACCTTAACTCTCGAATGCCAGATGTCAACTGGCAATTTCCAAATTGCTCATTTTAATGACCATCAGGGCACGTTATCTGCTTTTGTATTGATGGAAGCCTGTTCTTGCAGTGAGCTAAAACATCTTTTATTGCCACGTGACTAATGACGTCATCACCGTGAAATTGATATGAGAGATAACTTTCACGCAGATGTAAATATCACATGGTACAGCGTCCTCTTCGACCACAAATTAACTATGTTATTTAGCATTGAAAAATTTTCAGGTGCAAAGCATGCTGGGAAGGTTCTTATTATAATTATTATAACATAGAGGGCAAACTTACTGAATGCTGATTGGTTGAGAGAGAGGGCATTTTTTCTTAATTTTCGTTCTAACGAGGGCAAAATTACTAATTCCTGATTGGCCGAGCGCCACAAATACTCGCATTTGATTGGCTGAGCGTGAGAGCGCGCCATTTGCATTTTGTAAGCGTCTTGAAACGAAAAGCAGATTTTGGATTTTGAAATGTTCAACAGAAGGATATCGCTGCAGAGTTTTAATTTAATTGAGTTGGTTGGCAAAAATGGAATGGAAATCGAGTGATAGCTCGAAGAGAAATTCCTGAAGGTGAACCTGAATGTTTTACGGAAAACAGGAAGTGGTCATTTGTTTTAAAACTACTGAAAACCTCGGTTAATTCAGCGAGCGAGAGGAGGCTTCGCAACTCAGTTAAATTATTTTACTTAGTTTGAGTTTTAAGTGTGCTTTGTCAAAGAACTAGTATTGTAATTATCTCATAAGATAAACATATGCATAATAGACAGTTTTTTGTTGTTCTGTACGCTGAGCAGCAGTTTAATAAACTGCTTGTGTGGAGAATTTATTCTGAGGGCTGGCTGATTGTATTTCGACGTGCATGAAAAGTTTTCAGAAAATTTTGCCCTCTGTGCGCGAATCGGGCAATTTTGTGAAAGCTTTGAAAATACGCGTGAAAATTTATCCTTAATTCTACGAGGACTCATGCTATTACTTATACTAATATTGTTTTTAATTATTATTATTATTATTATTATTATTATTATTATTATTACTATTATTATTATTATTATTATTATTATTATTGTTATTATTGTTAGTTAGCCGCTGAAACATTGGTCATTAGAAATACTACAGTCCGACACATTTCGTTTTCTCAGTCGAAAAAGGTCGCAACTTGTAACAAATGTCATATATGTAGATATATATTATTTTACTATTCAGCTATAATATTCACTATAGTGCTCAGTTCATAGTATTCGTGCGGTAAATAACTTTTTTCTTGGAAATCTCATCCCTATTGAAACAACGGCTGAGAGTCGTTTTATTTCTGAAACTTGGAGGGTAGTTTGCATGATACACTGCCTCAATAAAGAAATATCCTTTGACACAATCACCTTTCTTCCAGCCATTTCCATGTTAAATAACGTTGTTTCGTTCGATTATTCTCGCGCGAGCTTGACTGCTCTTAAATGATACACATATTCATCACATATATACAACCGCTAGACAGTCTGGATACTTATTAAAGTTATTGGCATACATTCACTAGAAGTTGCGGAATGTTTCTCTTTGAGTTGGTGGTAGGTCGAAATTCTTAGGTAATGAGGCAAACTCTAGCTAGTTCCCTTCATATTTAATTTACCGTATGGCAATTACCGTGAAAACGTCCATCGTACCGTGGCAGTAGGTAATTATTTTTCCAAGATTTTTGCTTTCTTTTAAATTGGAAACCTCCAAAAATAACATTTTTTAAAGAAGACAACCACAATAAACGTTAACTCTGGATTAGTTAAATCGTTTACAAAGAGATTTTACCCAGTCACGGACAACTTTACATTTTAGTGGCTAGAAAAAAGGGATATTTAAATTTCATGAAAATTGATGCTACCGAGTATCTGACGTGGAACTAGGTTTTATGGGGTGGAAAACTTTCTGCAGGTAGTTTTAAGAGCAGTTAGGTGGCTCTAAATCCAAACAACTTTCAGAAGTGTAGGTGTAGGATGCAATGTCCAGCACTGTCCAAGAAACAATTTAATACAGTGGAATGATTTAGGTTTTAGATAATCATGTTCCGAAAAGTGATCAACCTTTTATTTCATTTACGGAAACACAAATTGTAGTTCGCGCTTACGTAATCTGACCCAAATAGGGCATGGATCGCAAGAATTTGAAAAACTATAAACATATATGTGAATGCGTGCCGTTGTCATTATTATCATCACCTCAAATTGGTCTTAGACTCCACGAAAGCCAATATAAGGAGAGACGTTTTACAAAATTACCTTAAGTTACTTCCAAAAGAAAAATAAACACTCTGTAATTTTCCATTTCTTTAACCAAAAAGGGTTATTGAATTGTTACATGATTTCAGGTAGAAATATTAACTAAGGCAGACTCCGCAAGCAACTTGAAAGAGAGTCAATACGTAACTGCTTTTTTACATGTACTTTTAATTGTCTTTATAGCCGGCATATGAAGTGATTTTGTGCGTTTTTCTGTTGGCGTCTCAAAAAGTAGATTTACCAAACGCTTAAGATCATAGGAAATCAATCATGATTAGTGCATTAAAAACAAGCAACTAAGGAGGGGCACTGACATGCGAGGACGTCAAGGAGAAGAACACACCTACCATTAGCTCCTGTCTTGAAAACAAGGAACGTGATTACAGAAAAAGAATGGAAGACCTTAGAAGTCATGATTTCATCTTACTAACGCCGCAGGCAACGACGAATGGTCAACAAACATTCACACGCCAAACATTTGAAACGTTCTGTTGCCTGCTTAGCTCGCTGCAGGGCGCAAAGCAAGCACTGAAACAATCGCACTGCCATGCAGAACTTCATATCAGTAACAATAGGTAAATAAATGAGCAACTATTTACCATAAAACTTGTAACGCAAAGAAAAACATAAAATTCCAGAGTAATATGTCATTTTATTTCATTTTAGTGAAGGCAACTTAATCATGTCATATTAACCAGTTAAAGCAATAAATCATATACTTGGTATGTCATACTAAGGTAAAGTGCTCATTTTAGGCGTACAGTGCAATTTAAAGAAATACATTAAAGATTTGATCAGGATACTTATTGTCATTAACCAAGCATGGAACAGAACACAACAAAACAAAACAGACAAGAAAACAAGAAAAACAAAAGTAACAGTCATTTGTGCGATTCCCGCTGTGTTGTACAAAAAGCAGAATCCAAGATATTTTTTAATACAGAACCTGCAGAAAATGCCTTTAAACACATCTGTTCAAACAACACTAGAATTTGCAGCATTTTTCTCTCATACAGTAACTCAAAAATCTAGTTAGTGGCGGCTAACATACTAAAATGGCTTTGCATCTTTCTGTAAAAGTTTGTTTGCTCGTGAATAGGCTCCAGTCTAATTTGCTGTATGACTGCCATAGTTATTAAAAACGCTCCTACTGTGTTGCTTTTGATTCGTTTTGTTTTCTAAACAATTCTTCAGGAACAAAAGACCATTGGAAAAGCTGTATTTTTGCATTGTCATCTTCAATTCCACTATGCTTGACAGAAATTCATGATCAGGGCATTCGGTTATGAAATTAATAAAATGAACCTTTTCCAGATGAATCTATTTGTATTTCTGCCAGAAATAAACAAATAAACGAAGACACTGCTTACAGTAATAAGTGAAATTCATCCGACCTCTTTATAGCAACAAATTAAAACCATCAAAGGACCGTAACGCGTTAATCAGAGAGTCGGTGTGACAGTTTTTTTTCTCTTGTTTGTTGGTTCATTTTTATGTATTATCATTTCAATTTCAAATGAGAACGGCTAACTTTTGAGCGTAGGCTGAGCCCGTACTTTGAGCATGAAAACGTTCTCACGTAAGATGTTATTAAGTTACTCGTTATTTATATTATTACAGACATAGTTAAATAGTAGCAGTATAGTATTTCAGACATAAAAGCCCTCCCCGCCCCCCCCCCCCAAAAAAAAAACCCGGCGCTATATGTATTACTGTTTCTTTATAATTGTAGTATTTCTCTCAGTATGATCGTACAAGTAAGCTAAGGTGATATTATTAACTTTAGTTTTATTTAAATCCGTATGGAAAGCTCTCATGAAAGGCCGTAGTTTCTGAATTTTTTAAATTCTTTCTCACGCCTGTAATGCTGCTGGCAGGGTGTCACTAATCGGCAGATTGTGTAACTGCGAAACCCGTGGAATATGTGAACTCCACGAGCCTCAAGAACCTCTTACTCGAATAAATTTATTGCTGTATTTAGCACTATCACCTTTCGAAAATGATTACGACCTTTGAACCGCAATCCTACAAATTTGTACGATTTTAATTTGACCTGGGCAGCCATTTTGAATGGTTGGTGAAGTGCTCTAATGCATAAGAAGCGAATCAAGTGTATGATGGCAATGTTTACTGTTTGGTCAAATATTATTAAGTTAACTGTGACACTGGCAGCAAGGTAGCGCAACTTAATAAATGACAACTTTAGACTTCTGTACGATTCAACCCGTTTAAATGAAAAGGAAGGGATTACAGGTTTACCTTTCTATTATTGCTTATCATATCGGAGCCAGCGGAGCTCCATTGCTAAGCAAATTTGGTAACCTATCGATCCGAGAAATTTAGGTTGTGACCTCAGCGTACGCCAGCCTGTACAGACTCTGGGGGAGGGGGAGGGGAGTCCCAAGACAACCCGAGAGGGGTGGCTAATGCCATCTTTTCTTGGCGGGAAATCGCGCGGTGCTTTTAGGCAACCGGCGTTTTTCTTGGCGGGAAATTGCATGACCCTCGTCGCTTTTGAAAAAGAGGTTTCTTAAAAAGCTTAAGTTTATTTAGCAAAACGATTGTTCAACAGCACTGTAGTTTTAAACTTGAGAAAAAACATCTAATATCTATAAATGGAAAGAAAAAGTTCAAAAGAATACTGGCATAAGGTGAAAAGTTCAAGTTACGAAAGCTGCCTTCAAAGGACTTCATCGCTTTGTTTTCTTCACGGCGGAGAGCTTGCCCTGTTCTGAAACACAACCGAGTACGTGAAGTTTTTAAAGGGTTTAAGGTGCATGATTTTGTGTATTACGGTCAAAGAAATTACATTTTGAAATTAAATTAATTTATTTTGTGTTTGTTTATTCATAACAGTAGGTCAAAGCACAGTCGCAAGACAACTGCACAAGCATCACTTCAATGAGTTTACGGCGAATAATTGCTTTCAATTTTGACTGTCGGGTCGGTTTGTGCAATTGTCGATTTTTTGTCCTAGAAGTTTTCAATAACAATAATCTTTTAAGCAAAGCAGTTGTCGGTTTAAAGCTATTTTATCCGAAAAACTTTCAAAAAAAGTTTTGTGCGCTCCTCAAAGCGCCTAACTTTATTTAGGGTTTCTTCGCATCCGCAAAACTTATGCCATAATTTAAAGCGTGTTTGGTGTTTGTTTGTTTTCAATCTTGATGGTATAAATTTTTGACCAGACTAACAGCGGCAGTTCATGTTATTTGTTAACTGAACATCCGAACGCGATGAAGATAACCCATTTACCTCAGAATAAGTTTTATTTTGTTGTTGTTAATGAGCTCCGTTTCAAGTTCATTCGAGGGAACACCCAGTAATCCAAGGAGATTTGACAAGCCTTGACAGTTAATGACAGGATATGGAAACATTGCAAAACCCAAGCAAGACGGCTCGTGAGTAAAATATGTGTTCAGTTTGATGCCTGAAAAAAAGAATAATGAAGCTGTGCTTAGCCTCTAGAATGACCTTGCGAGCTTGGTTTTACGAAACAGACCCTCAAAATATGGGAGGACAATTAGGAACACTCCCGAAGTATATTTCAGACCGAAAAGTTTCAGGACTATTTTTGAGAAACGAGCACCAGTTTATTCCTTGGCGGCTCCGCTTTTAGGTTTGGCTAAATCTATATATTAGATTACTTTCTTTCTCGCATACACGGAAAGGAAAGCCGCGCACGCTCGTAGTGGCTACAAAAGAATCATTCGTTATCAAGTGTAAAGTGTAGAAAAACATATTTCATTGTCTCCGACAAGAATGAAATGTTCATAAAATGAACGCTTTATGGAAGTATAATTATCTGCAGATATTTTCGCTAGAATACATAGGATTTTACCACAAGAAAGCCCATTGGGCATTTTAACCAGCTGTTCTGGTTTGGCAAATGTTAGCGCAATCCCGTATACGGAAGAAACTGCTGGCATGTTTTACTATTCTGTAGCCGGATACGAAAGTTGGTTGCAACCATTTACTAACAGTTGCTCACTTACACTTGCTATCTATTTACACCGTTTTCTCAACATTTAAGTGATTTGTTTGTATTTTTTTTTTCGTTTTAACATCTCATGTGTTTTCAAAAGCTCAATTGCCAATGCGCAATTTTTGTCGTGTTCTTCAGGAAACCACGCAAAGTGGAAAGTAGAAAGCAAAAGCAGAAAGATTGTGAGGTCGCGAAACTGTTCAAAATTTGACCAGAGCCGAGTATATATTTAAACTACCAATAAGTATTCTAGCAATAAATGAATGACAAAAGTAGAAAGCGAAAAATGTTTCAGTTTCATTTCCACAAGAACGAATTTTCAGAGGCACGCATCTAAAAAAACCTTGAAATAAAAGCCAGTATCTGTCCACAGCTTTATCTGGATTCCCGTGTAAAATAACCCCATGGAATTCCATGGAGTTCCATGGAATTCCATGGAACTTCATGGAATTCCCTGGAAATCCATGGACTTCTATGGAATTCTGTGTCATTCCATGGAAGCCCCAAGCATTACCACGTGAGCTCCATGGAATTCTCTAGGCTTCCATGGACACTCCATGGAGTTCTACGGAGTTCCATGGGAACCTCATGGACTTGCGTGGAGTTCCATGGAATCATCATGGAATTTCAATGGAAGTTCCATGGAATATTTGTGGACACTCTATGGGAGCTTTAAATACTGAGTTTCATGGACATCAAAGAGTGGATTATCAACACAAATTATTCAAAGTAGGCCAGTTTATCTTTATGTGCCGGGCTATATATTGAGAGGATAGCGTCCTCAAGATCTAGACGTCAGTGATCAGCTAAATAGACATAAACACAGTCTAGTTAAATAGTTTACTGTACCTTGCAAATCATTCTAGCTGAGTTCAGCAAGAGCATTTTTTAAATAATATTATGAGATAATTTTTTTTGGAAATCTGAAGTAAAATTAATGCTTTGTGGCAATTCATCCACCCACATCAAACGTTTTGTGGTTCCTGTACAAATGACACGATCCCAATCTAATGCGCCTGCATTCAGTGGCTAGCAGTTGTCATTTGAGTCATGTCACCTTTGTGGTATTAGTACAGGCGCCATTTTGAAGAGGCGGTTGCAACATTCGTTTAGCAAGCATCTGTGTGTGGTTTGAGGCCCAAAAAGCATCTTTTAGGTTAAAACAAAGATGGATTAGTCTATGTGCCGAAAAATATTTTGGAGCCTTGCATGTGGATTTTTGGATGAAAATAAACAGATGAAATCGAAGTTGTGAGCAACACTGGAGCAACGATATGGTTCGCTTTACTGTTTACTTTGGAAATGCGAACGTTTCGTAACATAAAGGTTGTAACTCCAAAGGCAAATTAGAATTTAAATAGCCTTTGAAGTTAAGTGAATAGCCTCAGTTGATGTAACCTTTGGAAGACAAAAGGTTAGCGGAGTAAATCGATCAAGAGGAGTAAATTGATCAAGGCATGCCTGTATTATTTTTGCGTTTTCAGTTGTTTGACATTTTAATTCTGTAATTATTGTTACCATTATACAGTCTGCCGTCTCAGGATTGCCATTGAAATCTGTTGTATTTAAACACGGACAGGAACAGTTTATACAATTTGAAAATTGACGCAACAATATTTAGTGGAAATATTCTTGTCTTTCAGAGAGACTATTTTAAAACTGCTATTATAGCTTTTAAAAACGGTACAGACAGATCTGTCCCTTCACTTGTGAAAAGAGGCCGGTCATATTTATTTTCCTTTTTCTTGCTGTAATACTTCTGCCGCTGAAAATGTCAAATAATAACTTAAATTTGTGCTCACTAGGAATGTCGTTCAGTTTTGCATAAGATTTTTGACATTTTAGAATAATTTGTTCACTTGAATGTATTCTTCTTAAATAAGTGCTATAGCGCGAAAAAGTTAGGCTTTATAATAATTCATTTACTTCATTCTTTTATGACAGTACAAATTTAAAATGTTATAAATCCTTAACCAACTCTGTGAAGATTAAAGGTTGTAAAAAGATTTTTGCACTGGTAGTCCTAAATTCCTTAAAGACTAGTTTTCGATGGAAATCCGTTGATACTTTTTCATGGACTTCGAGGTCCCAATACTAGACAGAATTCCATGGCCTTTACACTCAAATTAAGAAAACCGTGAACACTGAAAATATTCCTGAAATGTGTGTTTTGACCAATCACATGCGAGACCTTGTAACTGCAGAAAACGAATGGGTTCTCAGTCACGGAATCAAGTTGTTTCGAAAGACGACAAGGTTTAATCTTCACCAGTTTATCTTACAGAAATTGGAAGTGCTATTCCTTTCTATCTGAGAGCCCCACGCCCTACGCAAGCGAAAATAGGTGTGAGCGCTTTTGCCGAATAAAATTTTTCGACAAGCCGACGCAACTATCAGTGTTTCTGACATTTCAAATAAAACCAACTCAAGCGGCAGTTATTTCCCCTTGAAGTAAAAACTGCAATATTCTCTCTCCAAATTCGCCCATTGACAGCACAGCTGACTCGATTTATTTAGGCCGAATCATCCGTGCCTTCGAGCCGGGCTTGCATCATATTTTATAACGTGTAGTTGCACATTTTGAAAATGACATATTTTCAAATTTAGCAACGGTACACCAGGCTGTTGAAGAATAACGAACACCGCTTTTGACAGTCCGCGGTCGTTGCTACAATGCAGCCGCAACAAGCCAACGACCACTCACACATTTTTCGCTCCCGTAGCGCATGTGGCTCTCAGATAAAAAGAAATAACAATTTAAATTATTGTAAGTTAAGATGAAGGTCTTTCAAAACAAATAGAGAACCAACTCGATTCCGTGACTGAGAAACCCACTTGTTTTCTGCGGTTACAAGGTCTCGCATGTGATTGGTCAAAACACAATAAACATTCCAGAAATATTTTCAGTGTTCACGGTTTTCTTCGTTTGAGTGTAATTTTTTGTAGAACTCCATAGAATTCCATAAATTATGTTTTCGTATAATTCCATAGAATTCCATGTCCCAATACCAGACAGAATTCCACGGAATTGAATTTTTCTGGGACTCCATAGAATTCCGTGGAAATGTTTCCATGTCCCAATACCATACAGAATTCCATGGAATATTTTCCATCGAATTCCACAGAATTCCATGGAATTCCATGGGGTTATTTTACACGGGTTGTAACCGACTTCAAATTGCCAAATTCTGCCCCCCTTTTTTTCTGTTTTGCCAGGCGTGTACGCTTAAACAACTCATTGCCACTGAAAGTTTTGTACCTATTTTGAAAAAGGAAAATTTGTTCAAGCATGTTTCGTTTTTAATTGTGTTTCTTGTTCAGTTGATGGTAAGTTTAAACTCTTGCTCGTTTAATGTTGAATTTACAGTATTGCAATTACCAAGTCCCTGGTACTGCGTTAGTAGGAGTAAAACGAATTGAATAACGCCACATCTTTATAGAGCTTGTTTTGTGTTTAATTAGATAGATCTAGAGGACACTTTTTTAAGGAGAAAAAAAAGTCTAAATTAGTTTATAAAAAAATTTACAAAGGCACATGGCATAGAGATTTTACTTAAGGACAACTTTTCATTTTAATTGCTAAGAAAAAATGGAACTTTTAATAGCATGAAAATTGGTGAGCCGAGAAGGTCTGAATTCTCACATCGTACTAGGTTTAATAAGGTGGAAAGTTCATGCAGGTAGTTTTAAGAGCAGTTGGGTGGACGCATTAAATCCCAACAACTTTCTGATGTGTAGGCGTAGGATGCAATGCTTGCACTGCCTAAGAAACAACTTTATTAAAAAAGAAAGATGATTTGGGTTTTAGATAATCATGTTCCGTTAAGTGTTTAGTTTTTTTTTTCTCATTTAGGAATATAACGTGATCCTCGCTTAACCAGATAGAACATGGGTTGTGCATGAAAATTTCAGTGAATGCATGCCATTGTCATAAACACAATCACCTTAAATTTACCTTAGTCTCTACGAAAGCCAAAAATGGGAGAAACGTTTTATTTAAAAAATAATCCTATTTTATAGGTTTCTGTGATCAACAACACGGAGTACTTTTCCAGTTCTTTAATCAAAAAAGGATATTCAATTGTTACGTAACTTCAGGTCCAACGCAATTTTAGGAATATTAACTAGAGCAGACTCCGCAAGCAACTAGAAGAAAAGTTCACATATAACTCCTTTTTTAACATGCACATTCAACTGTCTTTATAGTCAGTATTTGAAACATATATTTTGTTGGTGTTGTTATTGACGTTTTTCTGGTTTTGCGTTTTAGAAATATATTCACTAAACGCCTTGAATCAACGGTAATCAACCACGATTAGTGCATTACAAACAAGCAACTAAAGAGGTTTATTGACATTCAACGACCAGAAGTAATAAAAGGCACCTACCATCAGCTCCTGTCTTGAAAACAAGAATCGTGATTACAGCAAAGAAACAAAAAACCTTGGAAGTCATGATTTCACCCTACTAACGCCGCAGTCTACGACATATAGTCAACAAACGTTCAAAACGCCAGAAATTTGAAAAGTGTTGTTGTCTGCTTAAAGCCCGCTGCAGCGGGGCGCAGAATTAAAACAAGCATTAAAATAATTGCAATGTCATGCAGACCCTCATATCACTAGCAGTGGGCAAATAAATCAGTGATTGTTTACCATGAAAACTTGCACTAGAGAAAAAAACAACTTCCTTAAAATTCAAGAGTATTATGTAACTTCTACGTGAATTTCATTTAATTTCAGTAAAGGCAACGTAATCGTAAACACCTGCTTAAACAATCAATCGAACGCTTGGCATGTCATACAAGTAACCTACTCATTTTAGGCGTACAGTGCAATTTGAAGCAATAAAACGCAACAACAGTTTATTTCAGGTGCTTTTTTGTCGACTTTTGGGTACTTTATTTGTATTATTATTAGTATTATTATAGTTATTATAGTCAGCCTTTGAAATATATATTTTGTTGGTATTTTGCTTTTCCGGGTTTTGCGTTTTAAAAATATATTTACTAAACGCCTTGAATCATCAGTAATCAACCACGATTACTGCATTACAAACAAGCAACTAAAGAGGTGTATTGACATACAACGACCACAAGGAATAGAAAGCACCTACCATCAGCTCCTGTCTTGAAAACAAGGATCGTGATTATAGCGAAGAAATGAAAAACCTTGAAAGTCATGATTTCACCTTGCTAACGCCACAGTCCAAGACAAATGGTCAACAAACATTCACGCGCCAACGCCAACGATTTGTTGCCTGCTTAGCTCGCTGCAGGGTGCAGAAACAAGCATTCAAACAATTGCACTGTCATGCAGACCTTCATATCAGTAGCGGTGGGTAAATAAATGAGTGATTATTTACCATGAAAATTTGCATTAGAGAAAAACAACTTACATAAAATTCAAGAGCAATATGTCACTTCCACGCGAATTTCATGTAATTTCAGTAAGTTAATACGGCTTAATCATGTAATGACTTAATGAAAATTAAACAATCAATCAAATGGTTGGTATGCCACACAAGTAAACTACTCATGTATTTTAGGCGCACGGTGCAATTTGAGGCAATAACTGATAACTGACTCAAGAACAATTTATTTATTGCGCCATTTTCTTAACATTTCGGTACTTTATTTGTATTATTATTAGTATTTTCAGTACAGTTTTTAACAGGATACTTATTGTCTTAACCAAGCGTGAAACAGAACACAACACAACAAAACAGACAAGAAAGCAAGAGAAAACAAAAGAAACAGTCCCTTCTGCGATTTCTGCTGTGTTGTACAAAAAGCAGAATCCACGATATTACTTCTTACAGAACCTACACAAAATGCCCTTAAACACATCTGTTCAGACAACAATAGGATTTGCAGCATTTGACTCTCCAAAAATAACGCAGAAATCTAGCTAATGGCGGCTAACATAATGAAATGGCCTTGCATCATTCTGTATAAGTTGGTTTCCTCGTGAACAGGTTCCAGTCTAATTTGCTGTATGAGTGTCATAGTTATTAAAAACGCTCCTACTGTGCTGCTATTGGTTCATTTTTTTAAACAATTGTTTAGGAAAAAGACCATTTGGAGAAGCAGTATTTCAGCATTGTCATCTTCAATTCAACTGTGCTTGGCAGAAAATCATGAATAAATCTGAGCAAATTAAAAAAACTGTGCCCTAGCCTTTTCGCTTTGTGCCGGGACGTAGTCCGGGACAAAGCCTTCCGCGGCCGACCACAATTGAGGGGGCTTGGTGTAAGACGGCACACCGCCGTGCTCCCAGGGGACCAAACTTTGAGACCTATGGTGAAAGTTGGGTCTGGATCTCCATTCAGGGGGGGGGATAGTGAGGCTTAACGTTAACTGTGCTGTGCAAAAGATCTGAAATAGTGTTTACTGACTCTTTAGTGCAAACTGATCGCTTGACTCTGTGCACAGAGCTTAATCTAGCTAACCGGACACCCTCGAGTGGAGGGTTGGCTAACCCAGGGAGAGTCGGAGCCGCTCTGAGGTCCCTGGGGAACTGCGGGGGGAGGGGTGGGGAAAGGAGTCCCACAGGCGACCATGTTGCTCTGTTATAGTGTTGTGTCAGATATGTTGTTGTAAAACCACTCAGATAGTGCTGAAGAAAATTCAAATATCACACTTTGTGGAGCTCAGCGGCATGGCTGTAGCCTGTGCTTAATTTGGGCTGCATTTTCAGTTCATTTTCACCAAAACGGGTCTTTTTCTGCCCGCCATGTAGCGGTGGAGTCAAATTGATTTATAGCTATTTGTTAAGTCCAGAGCGATGGCTGTAGTCTACGCTGCTGTCTTTGTTGCTTGGGAGTTTATTTTTCCTAATGTGCCCTGTAACATTTTTTTAGTGGACTTATTGACTTTTTGAAGGCTTACCTCTAAGGTTTTTGGTTTGAGTAGCCTTATGAGGGTGACTGTGGAGGGTGCGTCAAGTCGCTCAGCTTTCTGACCAAAATTGGAGTCTGCTGAGGGGGATGTTTGATTTTTGGGGGTAATATTATAGGCTTACGATGGACACGAGAGACAAGCCAAGAATCGAGTTTTTATGCTGGCTCTTGTCGCAGAAGATAAGAAACCTGTTCGTGAGAATTTAAATGGTTTATCCACGAAGCGGCAGTCTAGTCTTAATGTATGGCCAAAAAAATCGTCCTTGTTTTCTGTATAAGTTGAGAATATATTTCTTCCTTTAAAATATAATAAGAATAATTCCACTTGCGCTATCAGGGATGCGAGGACATTATAACTATAACCAACTGGGCGTTATGCGCGTATCTTGTTGGTTATTTATCGCCTCGTATGCAATGCCCAGCAGTGGAAAATATTATCTATGTAATAGTTGCCCTTCCGAAAGAGAAACAAAGGTATTCAGAATAAGCGTTAAGGTAAATGTTTATTTCTTAAGTTAATGTTGACGATACATTTCTGTTAATTTTTGGCTTTTAATGATGGAAATCCTTTCCGTCACTAGAAATGGCAGTTATCAAGCAACTAAAAAGTTGTGTATAGAGCCTTAGTTTTCCAATGGCAGAGTTTGGTTGCCTGCGTGACATTCCCAGTCTGTGTCGTTGTAGTTCCAAAGGAACTCAACGGTTTCGGGAAAAAGTGTAAGTGTAAAGAAAACAAAAACAACCAAAAACACTCGTGGTCTGTCGGAATTTTTTCCAGCAACAAAAGGTTTAGATTTGCGCTGTTCCTTGAATGATTTAGTGTGGCTCGATCCCCACGTCAGTTTACTGTCTTTATCACCTAGGTAGGGATCGATCCTGAAAATATAAAATAAAAGTTTGTTGTGCATTTCTGATAAACTTTCCCCTTTGCAACACAGAACAAATGACTTTTTTAACGAGAACTTAAATATTTTGTGGAGCCGTGAAACGTGTTTGTTTCCTTAGGGTAATTTTCTTCCGCGATCTTTCACTAGTCCAAATTAATTAGATTGATTAATATTTAATCAAAATAATAAAGACATAACAGCAATATTAACCAGTATTTTAATTATATCGAAACACTCACGCAATTTGGTTTCCTTTGCTCTCTATAACCATTAGCGTACAGGGTTTCCCTTCGCTGGCATAGCTTTTCTCCCTTGTGTTCGCCTCCTCCAGGGAAATAATATCCCCTTCATACTCTGCCACAACCTCCCCTCTCTCAATATCGCGGCTCGCAAAAGCACAAAGGCCGGCCCTTCCAGGATCACTTGGATCATTATGAGGCTGAGAAAATCAAAACAGTGAGGGATTATGACTCAAACATTAGTAAAAAGGACAATTGTGTATGAGACTTTGGAAATCGAAAAGTACTTACCTTAATTGGGGGAACCGGCGGGGGATTAAGCTTCATGTGGGTTTCAATGTTCGTCAACGGGTGTTCCGAAAACGCGGGGTCGGGGTGCGGGGTGCGTGTTGCGGGGTGCGGGGTGCGGGGTGTGGGGTCAACAAAACAAAAAAATAAATAAAAAATAACAACAATAATGAAACAGCCAAAATAAAACTAAAAAACAAAAGAAAATAGCTAAATACATAAAAATTACAACTAAAAATACAAGAAAAGATTAAAAATGAAGCGAGAATTGAAGGACTCTCACTCGAAACAATAAATATATAAATAGATAAATAAGAAATTTTTATCCTTTCAAATGATAGTGTGGTTTGTGTGGAACACTCTCTCTTTTGTCGTAGCTTTATGTTATTTTATTTCTGAAGCATTAATATTTTCACCGCTTCTGTGTTTTGGCTATATAGCGAAGCAGTTGTAAAAGTCATGCAACCAAAATCGGCAACTGAACGGTATGTCGAGCGATCCGAGCCAATAAGATTTAGCGGTTCGCACGATGTTGATTTCACGCACAAAAATATAATCGTGCACTATTTTCTTTGCATGGGAATTGAGCGCTGTTTACTGTTTTACTGTGGTTCTCTCAAGGAGATGCCTTCGCCAGTAAGCAGCTATGACTAAGATTGGACGAGGTTAGTCTATTTATCTGTTATTGAATTTTGCTTTGTCTTTGAAAGCTGCTTTTTACCTTGTTAAAAATGACATTTCGTAAAGCTAATATTATCATCTCAACCCTAGATAAGGAACACCCGCTGGTATCATTCGTATGATACATCGAAACAGATTATCCCTAAGAGTTGAGCTCTTCTTCTGTGCTTTCTGTACACGCAGTCTTCATAAATAACTCTCGCTGCGGTGTTGCAGAGATTTTAACGATGCCAAAATTCAAGAATTCAAGATTGTATTGATTTGGCTAAGATCAAGGAGAACATTGACGATGCGAAGATTGCAAATTTACGGGAACAATTCCGCAAGCAGTGTACGATTTTATTCTCGTGTGTGAAATCAACATGTTAGGAACTGCTAACTCTATTGGCTCTGATCCCTATAACCGTTCAGTTGCATTTTTGGTTGCATGAATTCAATAAATATCGTTATATCCAAAAACACAAGTAATGTTTTGCCAAAGAAACTGGAGTGAACAATCGGCTGTCCATGTCCAGTCATACATTTTTTAGCTACTAACTCTGATTCGCTGTGATCGCCGACATACCGTTCAGCTGCGTTTTGTTTTGGTCACAGAAGCAGTGAAAAGGCATCAGAAATAAAATAAATAAAAAGAGAGGGTGAAAAAAGAAAGTTCCACAGGAACCTCACGATTATTACAAATGACAAAAATTTATCGTTATTTGTTATTTATTTATTTATTTCATTTATTCACTTACTTATTGGTTCGTGACAGTCAAATATTCAATTCTCGCTCTATTTTTATATTCTCTTGTATTCTTTATTGTATTTTTGTTTGTATTTAGCTATTTTCTTTTGTTTTTATATTGTTTTATATTGGCTGTTTTATTATTGTTGTTATTTTTAAATTTTTGGTTTTTGTTGACCCCGCAGTCCGCACCCCGCACCTCTCACCCCGCACCCCGCACCCCGCACCCCGCACCCCGCACCCCGCACCCCGCACCCCGCACCCCGCACCCCGCACCCCGCACCCCGCACCCCGCACCCCGCACCCCGCACCCCGCACCCCGCACCCCGCACCCCGCACCCCGCACCCCGCACCCCGCACCCCGCACCCCGCACCCCGCACCCCGCACCCCGCACCCCGCACCCCGCACCCCGCACCCCGCACCCCGCACCCCGCACCCCGCACCCCGCACCCCGCACCCCGCACCCCGCACCCCGCACCCCGCACCCCGCACCCCGACCCCGCGTTTTCGGAACACCCGTTCGTCAACATCCTTTTACCACCGAATTCAAACCCTGGCTCACAGCGACGGACACGGGCCAACTTGACGCCCACATATCCTCTTCTCCCGTTTTTCTACGCCCGGCTCTATGGCCCATCCATTGTTTTGGGCATTTGACACGATCAATTTCTTAAATTGCTGTTGATAATGAAAAAATGTAAATGTATGAATCACCATCATAAATAACTCTCGCTGCGGTGTTGCAGAGATTTTAACGATGCCAAAATTCAAGAATTCAAGATTGTATTGATTTGGCTAAGATCAAGGAGAACATTGACGATGCGAAGATTGCAAATTTACGGGAACAATTCCGCAAGCAGTGTACGATTTTATTCTCGTGTGTGAAATCAACATGTTAGGAACTGCTAACTCTATTGGCTCTGATCCCTATAACCGTTCAGTTGCATTTTTGGTTGCATGAATTCAATAAATATCGTTATATCCAAAAACACAAGTAATGTTTTGCCAAAGAAACTGGAGTGAACAATCGGCTGTCCATGTCCAGTCATACATTTTTTAGCTACTAACTCTGATTCGCTGTGATCGCTCGACATACCGTTCAGCTGCGTTTTGTTTTGGTCACAGAAGCGGTGAAAAAGCATCAGAAATAAAATAAATAAAAAGAGAGGGTGAAAAAAGAAAGTTCCACAGGAACCTCACGATTATTACAAATGACAAAAATTTATCGTTATTTGTTATTTATTTATTTATTTCATTTATTCACTTACTTATTGGTTCGTGACAGTCAAATATTCAATTCTCGCTCTATTTTTATATTCTCTTGTATTCTTTATTGTATTTTTGTTTGTATTTAGCTATTTTCTTTTGTTTTTATATTGTTTATATTGGCTGTTTTATTATTGTTGTTATTTTTAAATTTTTGGTTTTTGTTGACCCCGCAGTCCGCATCCCGCACCCCTCACCCCGCACCCCGCACCCCGCACCCCGCACCCCGCACCCCGCACCCCGCACCCCGCACCCCGCACCCCGCACCCCGACACCGCGTTTTCGGAACACCCGTTCGTCAACATCCTTTTACCACCGAATTCAAACCCTGGCTCACAGCGACGGACACGGGCCAACTTGACGCCCACATATCCTCTTCTCCCGTTTTTTTACGCCCGGCTCTATGGCCCATCCATTGTTTTGGGCATTTGACACGATCAATTTCTTAAATTGCTGTTGATAATGAAAAAATGTAAATCTATGAATCACCATCTTTTTGTGTGTTTATCTGTGGTTACTTGGGCTGCAAAAGAATTGTGCATACCGTAATATAAAACTAAAGTGCTAAGCGCAAAATACAAGACATTGATCGCTGCTACGTACGTATATTGTGTTCATGTAGAAATGTGTATCTGTCTATCCCTACCTGGTTAAAACCTCTTCATTTTATTAAAAAGCTCGTTTGCCCTCGAACACTGTCTTCGTCAGTCCACAGTGCCAGTGCAGACTCGTAGCTTTCCAAAATTTCATGTTAAGGGATAAAATTTCCTAGGGCTTCTTTCAAACACAAATGTGTAAATTTCCGTAGTAAAGGACACTTGGCCGCTCTCCTGTACTATAAAATCAGTAATCCACCGAACGTTTGCGTACGGAGGCATCCTCACGAATAGCATTGCAACTGGAAAACAGCTGGAGGCCGGCGTATTTCGCGCTAAAAATGTTCCCACGGGTAAGTAAGTTGGAGAACCCTGATTGACAGGCAGACGAATCCGTGTACCTTCGCGCCAATCGCTTTTTGATTTCAAATTGAAAATACAAAATCAGAATTTTTGTGTTTTTCGATTTTCAAATACAAAGTGAAAATTATAAATCACCCATTTTTTTCTGATTTTCGATTTTTCAGTTTTCTTTTCGTTGCGGAAAATGTAACAGTGAAAAATAACTTTTTTCAGAAAATTTCAATTTTCAGTTTTCCTTTTTTCAGTTCTTTTCTACCGATTGAAAATAGAAAAATGAAGATATTTGAAGTTTTGATTTTAATTTAGAAAGTCAAATTTCGTATTGATTTCACCTATTATCTCAAAATACTAAATGAAAACACTATAACCGACAGAGGTTTCGGCGTGTGGGGCTGGGGGACTCACCCAATTCGCCCTCCCCGAGGTACTGCTTTTCTTGTTCTTTTCGCTCTACTTACCTCTGTTTTCGGGCTAAAGTGTTATTTTTTCCCATTGAAAAGTCCTAAAAAATGATCAAGGTCTTGGGCATATCCTTGACCGGAGCAAAGTGTTTTTTTGCGCTAAATGCGTCACATGTTTTGATAATCGCGCGCCACTCACTTGGCTAGAATGACTGAACAAGCAAACAATATTTTTACGCGCAAGTTCATGGAAATATTGTATTCGACAAGTAATTGTAAAGATATGCAAATGTAATGATTAATTTTTTTTTTCAAAAAAAAAAACTAATCTACAAATCAACACGGAAATTCTGGTCAAATACAATCAAAAAGCTAATTGTAGATGTCAACAAGTGAGCCCATGTTGATTTCCAAATTGACTACTATTCATTTCATCAGAACTAAAGTGACTTGCTATTTGTGACACTTGTCCCGCTAAACGTATAAACCATTGGATGAAAATGAAACATGCGTACACTAACAGACAGAATAAGGGCATTTCCAAATGAAAATTGTAACAAAACAAACCTAACATACCTTCGGCTGTTATCACCGTCTGTTCAACTTCAACGAATACTTAAAGTTTATCTGAAGGCGGTCATGGTAGTTCAAGTCCACGGCTCAGTCTATTCGTTTATCAAATCAATAAGTCCATCCAATCCCCGCACAATCAAAGTGGTTGCATCATCAGTATTGCAATGTGGGCATGTAGTGCTGTCCGCCATCCACTGGCGCACACGCGGGTCACCTCCCAAAATACCGTTGCAGCACTGGGCCATGCGCACCGGAGGGCTCTGCTCTGTCTCTGCAAATTGTTCTTTGAATGCCACTTAAGTTCCCTTCTTTGCAAGTCCCCAACCTTGTTGTTAATTTCTACACAAAGTTTCGAAACTCGGGCAACGCTCTCGTCCATCGCATCCATCCTTAGCATCAGCAAGACAACAGAGGGAAATAAAGCGAAAAGAACAAGAAAAGTGACTGCCTAGGGAGGGCGAATTGATCACCTCTCCCTCCCCGAAAAGTCTGCTGTTTTTAGTATTTTGATTTAGTGTTTTGAGAAAAAAATGGAATCAATACGAAGTTTGACTTTCTAAATTAAAATCAAAAGTTCAAAAATCTTGATTTTTCTACTTTCAATCGGTACAAGAGAATTGAGAAAAGTACAATTGAAAATAAAAATTTTCTGAAAAAAGTCAACCTTCAATATTACATTTTCCGTAACGAAAAGAAAGCTGAAAAATCGAAAATCAGAAAAAAATGGATGATTTTTAATTTTCAACTTGTATTTGAAAATCGAAAAACACAAAAATTCTGATTTTGTATTTTCAATTTGAAATAAAAAATCGATTGGCGCGAAGGTACACGGACTCAGACGGCATTTTGACTAGTTGTCAGTCGTCTGGACGGAACTGTTTCTTTTTGAAGAAAAACATGTTGATCTTGACGTTTTTTAATATTTCTTAGATAGGAATGGAATACAAATATGATCGGTAATACGTGTAAAATTGAAGATATTTCCGAATGACAAACTTTGCATTTGTATAACTTTGTGTTTGCGTTTGTATAAATAACATTAGGACTTACAAATGGAGGGAATGTCTGCAGATGAATGTTTATCACTTTAGGTTCCTGAAAAAAAAAAAAGAATTTACGTCGTGGTAAAATCTGTGCAATGTGGTGAAGGCGTGAGTTTTTTTTCCCTGACGGTGTAAAGTTCACGGCATGGTCACAAGAAAGTAGTTTTTCCGCTCTACATAAACTCATGGTAAAAAAAATGATGATAATAAGACAAAATCACAAGCAGTCATACCAAAGAAATAACCGGAATGATCACGCTTTTAGCGTTATGGCAACGGAGTAACACAAGCGCGCTAAGAACATTGCACTGCGCGTTATACTTTGAAATAACTGGCATGCACAAATATATCGTTACAGTTCATCGTGCGCACACTTAATATCAGTTTTTCTCTCAGTCGGCTTCTCTCAAAATAACCGAGTTAAGGCCAAGTAATACGGGCAACATTTTCTTTCAACTTGCAACGCAACCTTGCTGCGCGACACGTTGAAAGAAAGTGTTGCCCGTGTGACATGGCCTTAAACAAAACGATTGACATGCGTGCGCTTGATACCAGTGTTTCTTTCGTCAGATTTTGAATAACTGTCGCAAATTACAACCAACGGTCACACTGATGATGAAGCCAAGCATTAACCAAAAATGGTTCCTAGGACACTCACACTTCGTATGGATTTCCATAAAAACCTACCGACACCAAAAGTTACCTCACAAGATTGTTATTACGCGAAGAAACTGCGAACAAACCTCTTTGGCATATATTGCAATCAAGGCGTAATCAACTGTTTCATGTACGATGAAAAAATCGCTGGAACCGGACTAAATGAAGTTATTTCGCTCTTGGACTACCTCCTCGTAAAGGTTCAGCAGGAACAAGGAAAGTATCAAACTCTTGTTGTCTGGGTAGGTAATAGTCCGGCCCAGTTTAAAGAAAACTATTCGTTTTTTTACATGGACTACCTTGTTGAAAAAGGGTACTTTCTTAGAGCCGATCTTAAATTTTTGTTGGAAAGGCATTCGTACAGTTGTTGCGACTGCCGCTTCGGAACGATTCAGAAGTATCTCGACAACCAAGAAACTATTCAAGTACCCAAAGAGTGGGCAACTGTTCTGAGTAAGAGCCATTAATTAAACATCAAAGTTTATTGGGTGAGCCAGGAGATGATTAAAGACTATAAGTCCTTTCTCAAACTGTGATAACACGTTTTGTGGCTAACTGGACAATAACTGAAAAACCATGAAACACCTTCTTGAACTTTGGGGAGTCACTCGCTGGCTGCGGGAAGCACGGGAATCTATACAGTAGAAACCACTGAGACTCAGAGAGTAGACAGTACCTGGCCCCAACAGTAGACTTTAATACTGCGATATCTCCAAGATATCACCAGAACCAGGCCCGTAACCAGGATTTTATGTGGGAGGGTGCTAACGAGGCCAAAGTGGACCAAACTACCGAAATGTCTTTTCATTGTCTGATCCGTTTATTTAGGAAAGTAGCAATACATGAGAAATTGCAACGGCAAAGTACACGATAGGAACTGAATATTACTTTGTCGAATACAATTGTTTGAATAAAGTTATAAACGACTAATTTTACGATGTCAAATGATACATCAAACGCTGCAGGACTAATTCTTCAGGATTGTCCCGAGCTCCAGCCTCTGTGGGTGTTTGGTGGCAAACAGATTTACCACCCTATTCAAATCAATTTTAACTTGATCATGGATGTGCATTAGTGCAAGGGACGAAAGCCTTTCCTGGCCCATGCAAATGTCGTTGTGGTTAGCTGCCGAGCCGCTAAGAGGTTGCCTGTATTGCCACGAACCTCACCGTTCAAGACTTCGTTATCTCCACGCAGGGCAATGCACTGTCGACCACAGAAAAGGATGGCTTCTGAAACACATTTAACGATGTGTCTATTTCTGATAATATTCTTCCTCTTCCTGTCATCTAATTAATATAATCGGTTGTTCACTCTGGGTGTTCAACAGAATTAAGGAAGGATTCGGCGGCGATCATTGCATCGTGATACCGGTAGTACTTCATTTGCCTTTTTTTTTTTGCCTTTTCCTGAAACTTATGCCAGTTTATGAAAGGCTTGTTAACAAAAGCGCCCTTATCTTTCCTGCAATGCCTAGGTATCATCAAAACACAGTATTTATAGAATACTCTCCATCTACTGATCTGAAGGGCTGTAGACCATCCATGGATACTCACTGAGGTATCATGACTGAAACCCTCTTCGGCACTGATGAAGAAATCGCATTGGAAACTTGTAGTTAATCGATGGCACAAAATGACTTTAATCAAGTGATATTTCTGACCAACTGGAAACTTGCTTGTAAAAGAACCAAATTCCTCAGAGGTCGTCGAAAACGTCCCGATGTCATTTATTTGTTGTAGCATCACTTGTTCTAAGTGATGTAGCGTTAGGTTGCCATCAGTATTCTCAGGTACTGGAGCTTGCGCAGTCTCTACAATTTAATAAACAGTAGGCAATTGTTAAGAAAGTACACATCGACTTCTCATAAAATATTGACATCAGGAAATGACGATAAGAGACGAGTAGAAACATAAAATTATTTTCCCTCTTTGTGACTCAAAACCTTCGTTTTTGATGGTTTGAATTGTTATCTGTGTTCCCTTACTGGCTGTTCAGTAAGCGATGTAGTTCTGTTTCATATCGAGGAATACCGAGTAAATCTCAGAGCATAATACTGGGATCAAGACTGGTGGACATCGCGAAAATAAGCGTGATTTACCTTCTATATCTCACTGTAAAACTGTAGTTAACTGAAATAGATCTAAAGTCGTGATTTCAGCCAGGCTGTCGTCGCAGACTGCACTGTCATCGTCAGTGTCTGATAGCTCTTCACAGGGTACTTTACTGACCCATGTATCGAAGCTTTCCGCTTTCTATTTTCCTGTTCTCTCCTACCCATAACATATTACACAAAAAACTGATTTAGCATCTTCGGGCGTTTATGAGCTCGGACAAACAGAGAATACTACCCGACGCGTTAGCAGACGTGTCTGACAGTGACTCCCGTGTCGCTGGCTCGCTTGTCTAGACCTCCGTGCAAAGCGTGCAGCACGTTGATTTCATTATCCATTTAGATAAGCTCGGATCGACATCTTTGCGCTCATTGAAATGTTCTGCGTGGCTCGGGCTACTAGAGTGCAGCTTGTTTTACTTTACCAGTGAATAAATTACTGCTATTTCCGCCGTTTGGTTTTGTTTAACTATCACTGTTAAGTTTTAAAGATTTACTAGTATCCTTCAGTTTAACCGACTGTACTCCTTAGCTCGGACATTGAGTATCAACATGTGGACCTTTGGGGCCTGTGGGGGGGTGCAAACGCACCCCGTGCACCCCCCCCCCCCCCCTGGTTACGGGCCTGAGAACTTTCACCAAGAATTCAACCAAAGAACGTTTTACAGAATTTACATAAGAAATCTGAGTTAATATCATCTCATCGAATAAAAGAACTTTGATTGGCAGAAACGTAATTATCCTCTACAAAATTAATCACTTACAAAGCAATACAGGTAGATAACAGTTTAAAGTGCCACTGGGACCAGAATTTTGGTATTCCATATTTTTGCATTTTCGAAAATAGTCTGTGGTTGTTAGTCACCATGCCAAATTTCAACTCATTACGATGACTGGAAGTCGCTTTTTTCGGACGGTTTTTGTCGAGATTTTACGGCCGCCATTACTGGCCCTTGTTCCGGAAGCTGGCTTGCGAATTAGCGGAAGTGACGTTAGAGGCTCACCTCAAACCAAGTCAGGCTTCATTCGGTTACTTGCCGCGGGAAATGTTACTGTTGTCGAGGGAAGATTTCGTGCCAACTGTTTGCTGTACGGCCTTGAAATTTTTGTTGCTGGAGCAGTTATGAAGGGTATTACTTGTGTTGTACAATGCTACAACAATAAATCCAACCACCGAGCTGGTATTTCGGTTCATCAAAGCCTTGCGAGCGGACCCGCAATGGAAAAATGGATAATGTTCGTACTCACACACAGTGCAAATTTCAACCCGAGAGGTATTTTTGTCGGCTGTTCTGATCACTTCACGGACGAGTGTTTCCAGAGGGCTGTTCATGTCGAAGGATCCCAGAGGTCGATTATTCCATTGACCATTCCAACTACCTGGAAAGAAAGATCCGGAAAAAACGAGACGAAAGGTACCTAATCTTAACGCAGTTGAAGTGATAGTTTGTTTCTTTTTCAACGCACCCACCATTGTGCAAAACTTATTTTCTTTTAACGTATTTTAAAATTTATTTTGCTTGTGGAAAACCCTTTCAGTTCTGCCGTCTGCTAGCGCGAAGATCTTCGGCGTGGTCCTCATAAAATACATCCTGGGCGAATGCAGGACCGCCGCGATTAAGCCAATAGTTTGTATTGCTTAGCTTTTTTTCTTTTCTTTTTTGTTTTTTGTTTTGATTCCGCGTGTGTTAATTTGAAAGCAGTAATCGCTTAGAAGTATGGACAGTTATTTTATAGCATACCATCCTGAATGTCGAGAAACTTTTCTCCTTATTCCCTGTCGCTGAAGAGTCGATTGACATTATTGATCGAAATATATCAGTAAAGGTTTCGATCATGTCGATAGGTCGGCTCGTCTTGCGTGGAAATTTAAGTTAGGAAAAAAGTATCACGCGCCACTATTTGTCTAAGGGTTTTACAATGTTATTTCTTTCACTGTCATAGCAATCTTAGTAAATCAGTGAACTACCAAGAAAATGATTAGATATCAAGTTATTTTTACGCAGTGAATGAAGCAAGTGAAAGGTTCGTTTTCTTGGCGGTCAGCATGTTGTTGTACAGCAGAAAATTTTCGTTGTGGCTTTGATTTACACTACAAATATTTAGATTCCGGTCACACAAGGCCTCCAGTCGTTAAAAGAAGGTCTTGGTTTATTTCACTTTTTCGGCTCAAGTTCAGAATTCTACAAAAACTGTTCAAAATATTTAGAAACGCGAAGCACTTGTGTTTCAATCTACTAAGCGACCACTGTACCATGATGGACACGATAAGCTTCATGAGCTGACTGCCAGATGACTACAGCATTACGGCTCTTCAAGAAAGTTTCCCATACTATGCTAAGAATGGCCAAAAATCTCAATGCTTTACAACATATAATGAATATAAACAACGGCAAACAAAATAGAGCTTCTTTTATTTCTCCAACGAGGCAAACAATAAAATCGATCAACCGATGCTTGAGAATTCGCGAGCATCAAATTCTAGAGTTGTTATAGGTGTTTTGTCTAAATTTCCAAGCTTAAAACACCAATTTTTCGAAGAGCTGGACAGCCGTTTATCCGTTGGGTAAGAGTTATCCGCTCTTTGAGCAACTTGTGCCTGAATTTAATCACTGTATAAGCATTATTTCGCGCATATCTTGAACTCCCGCCAATATTAAAGGCGAGAAAAACAACTTTGAACACTTTGTTTACAAGCTTCTGAGCTGAAATCTCCTGACATCAGTTCTTACATCGTACGGTAAGAACAATTCTTCATTTGCCGAATTAAATGAATCCTCTGATGCTTCGGAAGCTTAAGACTGTTCCGAATCGTAGAAATACTCTTCGGAGGTTTCGCAATCGATGGCAGGCATCTTGAGTCAAAATTCACAAGGAAACACGACTGAGGTGAGCCTCTGACGTCATAAGCTATTAAATTGCGCAATCACCCAGGAACACGTTTTCAGTAATGGCGGACACATTTTACGCAACTTTGGAGCTAAAAAATATTAGGATGGACGGTTCCTTGTTCAGTTTTCTGGGTAAATATAGACACAACGCGATATTCTGCGACAGAATTTGGCTGAAATAAACCTACGAATTTTCGTCTCAGTGGCACTTTAACAAAAGACTATTGTAGGTTACAATTACAGTTCAACGCCTATTAGCTATGAATTATTTTCTACGCTGGCTTTTCTATATTTTTTAGCAGCAAAGCAAATAAAACTTATTAAGAGTAGTTTCTTCTCCTCACATTCCTCCGAATTTAGCTCGAAACCCTCCTGGGTCGAGCAATTAAATTAAACTAATCAATAGAAGCGTAGCGGTAATGTTTTGAAAAATTTGTTCAGCTGATTTTTTTGTAAGATTTGGTAATTTTGTATTTAATTTTTGTGCCTGAACCGCGGCATAAACCGAGCTACCATATATAGGGGTCTCGGGGGTCCAAAAATAAAAGCTTGTATTAATTTAACATCTCACTCTCAAATTAACGTTTTCAATAAATTTCCTCACACTGAAAGGCAATTCTATTATAACTTTTGCCGTGCATCAGCAATCTATCCGTTTTTGTCGTTTTGCTCACTCCAATCGTTGTTATTTACTCAACAACTTCAACTGTTTTTCTTGTTTCTTGTTCCCAGCTTGAGGGTTTCCTTACTTAATCTTTTTTTTTTCTAATCTCCAAATCTTTATATCCTTTTTCTTTAAATATTCGGTCTTGTGTTCTCGACGCGTTTGTTATTTGTTTCTTTCGCTATACTTATGATTCAAAGAACTGGTACTTTGGCAGACTGTTAATAATTGTTGGCTGTCTCACAAGCGACAACCTTGTCTTTGTTTTCGGGTTTTTCTCTGGTTCCGTAATATGTTCGTCTTCGCTGACTTGGAAAGGCACACACATTGAACTCTTGTGTTGAACATCAGGCTTATGTGGGGAACTGGACTTGAATTTAGCAGCATTATAAGAATCATGCCAGTTCTGGGCAAATATTCTGGTCGTCGACTCTTTAACATGCTCTCAGGACGATATGGAAGGTTTCTTCTGGGCTTGGACTTGAATCTTTGCTGATCATTTTCTTTACTGGCTGCAACTTTTCTACACTCTGAGCATGCGAGGTCAGACAAAGATAAAGGACAACCAAGATCAATATCCAGAATGACGGGGTGAATGAGATATGTGTATTTCCACGCTGTGCAACATTCGTTGGACATGGGACTTGCTGTTCATGAGTTGTCTTCTGATCCTCGAGGCTTGACTTCTTCTTGCGAGATGTCTTTTTCTTGAAAGATCGTGGGATGTATGTGGCCATAACGTGTTCACTCTTTATAACTGGGGCGGACGTTTTTTTTCGGTTTGGACGAACTATCTGCGGCTAAGGTGAGGGATTTGTTTCTTAAATCTATCACAGCATTGTTCTTGAGTAATAGGTCTTGTCCGAGTATAACTTCGTAGGGCAGGTCTTGCATCACATGAAACTGGCTGTGGTATACAACACCATTTATTTTCACTGGAATGCCAATCTTTCCTAAGACAGGTATTCTTTCTTCACTGGTCGTGTTAACGGATGGAACTACCCCATCAGTCATTTGTTTTGGGTAGTGGCCATAAATATTCTTCAGACGCTTTTCATCTATGGCAGAAACACACGCTCCAGTGTCTATAAGAAGTTCAACTGGTTGACCTTCTAGTTCACCGGATATCATCAGTGGACTGTTCATGTCCTCGAATTCTTCAGGTGTGTCTTCTGCTGAAAATGGGTGACTGGTTTGGCTACAGGTACCTTTCTGCACGTGTAACTTTCCGGTTTGGGGTACTTTTCGAGGTAGATCTTGTTCTTTGTTCCTGAGCGTCACCTTCTCTTTGACTGTTTTCTTTTCGCCTTTAGTTGGTTGAAGGATAGTAGATGTCATCCTTTTACTGTTGTCTTTCTTAATTGGGTCAGGCAACTTAAGTTTCTCTGGCTGTTTTTCTTGCATGTTTGGAAGTTGGTGACCGGCATTACACCGGACTTTCTGGGACGCAATTGCTGGACTGCTTGGACGCTGCACTATAGGCTTTTCTGAGGAACTTGAATTGTGATAGGCATTCTGAGGACAGTTATACTGGTAATGACCGGGAACGCCGCAACTGAAACAAATTGTTTGAACTTTCCGGCTGGTAGTCGCTTGTATCTGAGTATTTTGGCTATGACGAAGAACTTTATTAATTTGGGCATCAATGTGCTGTCCTAAGTTCTCCATTTTATCGCTCAGCTCTTGAATATGTCTGATTATACCCAACTGCTGAGTCTGTGCGGGGAATGCACAGACCTTCTCTGTAGGTTGCTCGGTATTTTCTTCCGTAGGCATGAAATTCACAGGAGGGGCCTGTTTCCAAGCTTGGTCAACGATCTCAGTTTTTGGCGGTAAGGCTCCACTTATGATTACGGCCGTGAACTGGTCAGCAATCTCTGCTTGTGACTGCAGGGTTCCACTTATGGCTGGGAGGATCGTTTCAGTTCTTGGCGGAATAATGTAGGTGGCAGGTGCTACGACTGTCAACAGGTCTTCTGAGAAGGTGACTGAAGAGTGACCCTTTAACTGGAGTGTGTTGGTAGCAAAGCTAATGTCTGCACCGTTGGCGCGAAGAAAATCGCGGCCTAAGACACCTCGATAAGTGACACCGTCTATCACCTTGAACTCACAGGGGTAGTTCCCTCCTGCAATGTTAATGGTGGTGCGTAATATTCCACGGACGGGCAAATCTTCTCCACTAACTGTTTTTAACGCCGTGGAGGGGAGAGGGCTGTCCATTGTAGAAATCTTGTAAATGTTGGGCATCCATCACGGATACAGCTGCTCCAGTATCGACAAGGAACCTGGTGGTTTGTCCATTCAATTGCACTTCCACTGTCAGATCACGAGGCTTGGTAGAGCGACTCGAAGCGGAAGCTACCTTTTGTTCTTTACGTGGCGGCTGCGAAGGGCCTGGAATAGTTGAATCTTCTGTACACTGTTCTACAGCTGAAATGGCAGGATTAATGGTTTCTGTAACACAGTTCTCGACCGCATTTAGGTCAGTGGTGGTCTTGTTAACTGGTTCACTAACATCCTTTGTTCTGGTCACACAGGGCTTACTCTGAACCAATCTTCCATGTGGAGGTAGACAATCGTTATCAGTGGTGGCCTCCAGCAACCGGTCAGCAGTCTGAGCTACCGATGGGTGGCGCATGCTATCTGCAGTGTTTGAGAAGTCTGCGAACTCTGGTGGAGGAGGGGGAATACCATCACCCATATCAGCACGTTCCAGGGAATCTACGAACTCGGGTGGAGGAGGGAGAATATCATCTCCCACATCAGCATCTTCCAGGGAATCTACGAACTCTGGTGGAGGAGGGAGAATATCATCACCCATATCAGCACGTTCCAGGGAATCTACGAACTCTGGTGTAGGAGGGACAATATCATCTCCCACATTTGTATGTTCCAGGGAATCTGCGAACTCCGGTGGCGGTGGGATAATTTAATCAGCGACCTCACAGGTTCCAGGAAATCTGTGAACTCTGGTGGCGGTGGAATAATATAAGCAGCCACATCAGCATCTTCTGGGGATATTACTTCCGGTGTAATCATAGTTCCTGTATGCGGAACGTCCCGAGCAACTTGTACCACAGGATCAGTGTGATGTATTCGCCTCGTTCTCAAGGCAACCTCGTTTTCACGTACCATGTGCTCGTGTAGTCAGCCATGTGAGTTCTAGTTGAATAAATATTGTTTGGTTCGTTTAGCTGTTCCTTTACCTGTTTTACGATACGTTAACGTCCAAATACGCCACAGTGGCGACGAGGTAAACTGGAGAACGGCCAGCCGACGACAGAAAGCGGAAATTTATCGACGAATACAGCTGCTGAGCGAACGACGACCAGTCAAGTGCCTGAAACACGAAACGGAGCGAGCGCTATGGCGGGCAGACCACCGTTCGATGGCTTCAACCCAGACTCGGAAGATATTGAAAGCTACCTCGAGCGTTTGCAAGAATATTTCATTGCTTACGATATTAAGAGCGAGACGGAAACTGCTGCAAAACGAAGAGCGATTCTGCTAACATCCATTGGCAGTAATGTTTATCGAGTGTTGAAAGATTTATCCTACCCGGACGCCCCAAACACGAAGACTTTTGACCAGCTAGCAACGCTACTTCGCAGTCATTACAAGCCTACTCGCTTAAAAGTCGCGGAAAGATACAGGTTCCATTTTGCTAGCCAGCGACCGGGGCAATCCATTATCGACTTTGTCAGAGAGTTAAAACGCCTTGCAGGAACATGTGAATTCACAAACGAACAGTTGAACGATAGTCTACGTGATCGCTTTATCTGTGGTCTTCGTTCGGAGCAAATTAAACGGAAGCTACTGTCGACAAACTTCACATTTCAGGAGGCAGTGGATACTGCAATTGCCCAAGAAACAGCGCAAAAAGATGTCCGTGACCTTGGTTCGAATTCTCAGAGCGAGAATCCGGCGAGCGTAAACAATTTGTCGTCATGCAATCGCACTTCAGCGCCGGATCGACGTCACGGCAAAAATGACAAACAAACCCAGCCAACGGGGGTTAAGCAACGATGTTTTCGCTGTGGATTAACCAACCATTCTTCGGACAACTGCAACTACAAGAATTCAGAGTGTTTTCGTTGTCATAAAACGGGTCACTTGCAGTCTGAGTGTCGCAACACGAAGTCACCGCGCCAGAAGGCGGAGAGAAAACAACATGTCCGTCACGCTGATCAGGATTCAGAAGCAGAAGTGTCGGAGGAAACCGAAGATGAATTTTTCGGCTCGATTTTCAGTTTGGATGGCGTATACCATACTGAGTCACGGAACTCAGGAATTTCGGCTCCTGCAGTCAAAGTTCCTGTTCGAATTGAAGATGTTGAATTTCAGATGGAAGTGGACACCGGAGCAGCCGCATCTATCCTCAGCTATGAAGACTACGAACGGTATTTCAAATACCTGGCACTAAGGCCGGTGGAAAGATCGTTTCACGCCTATGCGGGCACACCGCTGGACATTGCAGGACAGATCCTGGTTGATGTAGAGCACAACGACCAACACGGAACGCTACCATTACTTGTTGTGCGCGCGGAGCGATACGCCCCTCCATTGCTCGGAAGATCCTGGATGACAAAAATTCGCCTCAACTGGAGAAATCTCTTTTCACCTCCAAACGGTCAGTTCTCGGTTAAGCAGAATGAGGATGTACGGATCGAGCGCCTCAAGGAACAGTACGCTGAGATATTCAAGCCTGAGCTAGGAACTGTTAAGGGTGTCACGGCAAAACTTCACCTGAAAGAAAATGCAACGCCAGTATTTCAACGCGCACGCCCAGTACCCTACGCACTACGTTCTGCCGTTGAGGAGGAACTTAAGTGCATGGAAAGCGAGGGTGTTCTTAAGCCTGTAGAAGTGAGCGATTGGGCTACACCTATTGTTTGTGTTCCCAAGACCGACGGATCAGTGCGTATTTGTGGTGATTATAAAGGCACGGTTAATCCAGCAATCCAGACAGAGCAGTTCCCCATCCCGACATTGGAGGAGATTCGGGGAAAGGTGTCAGCATGGAAGAAATTCACGAAAATTGACCTGAGAAGTACATATCAGCAACTGGTCTTGGACGAGGAGTCACAAAAACTGTGTACGATTAACACCCACAAAGGTCTTTTCCGATATACACGTTTGCCATTCGGAATTTCATCCAGTCCAGCTATTTGGCAGCGCTTTATTGAGCAAGTGCTTGCGGGACTTGACGGAACATGCGTGATCATGGATGATCTGCTGGTGGGAGGCACTAACGACGATGAACATCTGAAGAATTTAGAGGCGGTTTTCAAACAATTCCTTAAGTTTGGTTTAAGAGTCAAACTTCCGAAGTGCATGTTCATGGCACCATCCGTGATATACTTCGGATTGCCTTTCTCAGAAAGGGGACTTCAACCAACTGATGAAAAGGTTAAGGCCATAAAAGAGGCCCCCACTCCTCGAAACGTGACGGAATTACGCTCCTTCCTTGGAATGTTAGCAGCACTGACTAATTTTATTCCAAAGCTGTCAACTCTCGCTCACCCCCTGTACGAGCTTCTGGGAAACAAACCGTGGAATTGGACGCCAAAGTGCGAACAAGCCTTCAGTGACGTGAAACTAGCGCTATCTTCAGAGACTGTGCTTGCGCATTACAACCCCAGCCTTCCAGTGGAGTTATCAGTGGACGCCTCACCATACGGATTGGGTGCTGTCATCATGCACGTGTATCCCAATGGCACACGACGCCCTATTTCCTATGCGTCACGAACACTGAATGAACACGAGAAACGCTATGGTCAAATTGATAAAGAAGCATTGGCTATTATGTTCGGGCTAAAGCGGTTTCATTTATACCTGTATGGTCGACACTTTACAATTCTGACGGACCACAAGCCTCTAGAGCGAATCTTTGGCCCCAAGACAGCCATCCTTTCCTTGGCAGCCATGCGTCTACAGCGTTGGGCTATCATTCTGTCAGCCTTTGACTACAGCATCAGATTTATTCCTTCAAAGGAAAACGCAGTTGCTGACGCATTATCACGATTACCCCTGCCATCAACGCTAAGTGGCGAGAATGCTATTTTCAAGGTTGAAGAACGAGTGATAGACTCGCTACCCATCTCGCATAAGGAGATAAGTCACGCAACGCGAGTAGACCCTGTCCTATCAAAGGTGTTAGAATTTGTCAGGCACGGGTGGCCACAACATGTTGAAGATCTACGCCTGAAACCCTTTTTCAATCGTCGATTTGAATTGTCAGTTGAGCAAGATTGTCTATTATGGGGTTTACGAGTTATCATCCCTACCCGCTATCAGGAAGATATGCTGGAAAAATTGCACACGGGTCACCCAGGCATTGTCCAGATGAAAGAGTTAGCACGCAGTTACCTATGGTGGCCGAATGTTGATCTAGAAATTGAGCGAACTGTGAGAAACTGTGCTAGTTGTCAGCAGGTTAGGAAACCACCAGCTGTAGCACCACTAGCGCCGTGGATGTGGCCAAGCAACCCCTGGCATCGAGTTCATGTCGATTACGCCGAAGATGAAAACGGGCATTATCTCATTATCGTTGATGCACATTCCCGCTGGTCAGAGATCTTCTTTATGGCACGAAATACGTCAGCTAAGGCAACGATCACCATCTTACGAGAATTGTTTGCGAAATACGGATTGCCAGTTCACTGTGTTAGCGACAATGGACCGCAATTTCGCAGTGAAGAGTTCGCACATTTCTTTAAGATGAACGGTGTTAAACACATACGAGTAGCTCCCTATCATGCGGCAAGCAACGGTTTAGCCGAACGGATGGTTCAGTCCTTTAAGAACCACATGAAGACCTGCAAGGGCAGCAAGCTGTCGGTTCAGCAACGTATTGGCAACTTCTTGCTGCCATACCGGTCAACCAAGCATCCTACCACTGGAAGAACCCCAGCTAGTCTGTTCTTCGGACGTGAGTTGCGAACACGGTTAACTCTTCTTCGTCCAAGTACGGGGGAGAAGGTCATGGATTCGCAGGCAAAACAGAAAGCAGAACACGATGTGCACGTTAAATTTAGAGAGTTCTACCCAGGTGACAGAATTTTGGTAAAAGATCTTAGGAGAGAGAACACGTGGTGGCCAGGTTCTGTAGCGGAGCGTAGCGGACCGAAATCGTACGTGGTAGTGCTTGACGATGGTCGAGTTTGGAAACGACATCTGGATCACATAAGACGAGACAGTATGGACAGCGCGGTTCCTCAGCCAAACGTCACAAGGGAACCACAGGACAGTGCTTTGGATCATCGTTCACACGTCCCTCTTGGTACAGATGTTCCATTACCACCACAAGTACCATCAGACATCCCAGTTATGGATCCAGCGCAATTCAGTACCCAAGTACCATCTGAAAAGGAAGAATCTGTTCCTGTTGCGGAGAAGTCGCCTACAGTCGATACCCGATCCTCCGAAGTGGGCCAGACTCCACTTCGTCGGTCTAGTAGAGTGCGCAAGGCACCGGACAGACTAATTGAGACAGTATAAAAATTGGAACACTGAACGTTAGATTTGTTTTATTTCAGTTGCGTATAAGGGCTGCCAGGAAATGAGTTTGAACTGCCAAATCTAGTCACTGACTTACTGTTACTAAGGTTTTCAGTCTCCGTGTAGTTATAGTACTAGACACTGGAGCCAAGTTTCAGATCCTGTTGTTCACATTAGTTTTTGGGTATCACCTAGAAAGGGGGAGATGTGATGTATTCGCCTCGTTCTCAAGGCAACCTCGTTTTCACGTACCATGTGCTCGTGTAGTCAGCCATGTGAGTTCTAGTTGAATAAATATTGTTTGGTTCGTTTAGCTGTTCCTTTACCTGTTTTACGATACGTTAACGTCCAAATACGCCACAATCAGCAATATCTGTCTCTTCCACGTCTACTAACTTGTCTTCAAGATCTGATGGTACTGATAATTCTTGAGTTGGGTTCATCAACTCAGTAGCCACACTCTTATGGAGAACACTTGTGGCCTGTTTGTTTTCGAGAGACTCCATGGCAACTTTTCCATTGGGTTCAAAAGTATCTACAAATTGCTCCTTAGGGCCTTCCTCCGGTTCCGGGTCGTGAGAGGCGGCTGGTAAGGCTTTGACAGCCTTCCATTTGGTGAAACAGGCAAGAACGTCCATCTTCGGCTGCTCAGTGGGCTCGTAATACTCTTCGTCTTCTGGTAGATGTTCATAATAATCATCCCACTCTCCCGAGTAAACATCCTCACTGTCCTTCAGGAAGTACGACTCCATGTCGTCCTGATATAGTACGGGAGCCATATATTCTTCGTCGGGTTCAGGATAACCCTAAGTTAGGGCAGCTACTCTGTTTTGGCGACCTGGGGAACCCAAAGCTCGGCTCCTAGGTTGTAAACCAGATTGATAACGGTTGTGCTCATACCGCTCTGGGGCTGGTAGCGCGTTCCTAGGGAGAGGTCCCCGCTCCTGTGAGTTATAAGCTCGTTAAGGACAACTATTCTGAAAATAATAATAATAGTAATAATAATAGTCTTTATTGCCAAAAGATAAAAGTACATATCTTTTATTACATTCTAGTCGCCTATACACTCAATAAAAATCTACCCTAAAAATTAAACTAGTTAAACGACAAATGGATGATAAAATACCACGTAGAAACTACATTATCTTGGTTTAAAAATCAGTCTATTAACATAAGAGGTCATAAATCGTTCGATATTAACCTTGGGGAGGGAACACTGTTTTTTACGCAAATTATATTCATTCTCCTTTGTTGGTGGTAAATAAGAGCCTAGCGGATGGTTATCTACAGAGGTAATAGCCTTTAAAATCTTGCAGTCCTGTCTATATAATTATAAAAGGTCCTTAATAGAAACGGGAGAAGAAACAAAGCGGCGCCTGTGGCAGCGATTCAAAAAAGGTTGTATAATATTCAAATCTGATTCTGACGCTCCATACACAGAAAGGCAATACGTAAAATTCGGTAGAACTAAGGACTTAAATAAATGGTCTATCTCTACTTGAGAGTATTGTCCCTTTCTAAGAGATCTTAAAACATGCAAACATCCGTTTGCTTTGACTAATTTCCGTCTTACATGTTCACTGAACTTGCAGTTACTTTGAAGGGTAACACCTAGTAACGACAGACAATTGCACTGTGGAATATTGCAAATTTGCTCATATTGCGTGTTATTGTTCTTCTTCCTAATAACGAGTTCCTTGCATTTGCTTGGGTTACAAATCATATTATTCTCTCTAGACCAATTTAAAAATAGTTCTACTAATAAACGGTCAGATGGATCAGAATTACTGCTTACAGGAGCTAAGATAGTGGAGTCGTCTGCATATTTAAAAAGGGCAGGAACATCATTGTGAAAAATATTTAAATCATTAAGAAAAAAATTAAAGAGGAAAGGGCCGCTAACACTTCCCTGAGTCGTTCCCTTGTTGACTGTCTACCAAGTACAAACATGGTTACCAGATGAAACACGCTGTTGTCGTTCATGCAAAAAACTGTGGTACCAGTTAACTATGTAGGGGTTTAGCGGTAGCTGCTTAAGTTTTGCAGAGAGTAAACTGTGGTTAACTGAATCGAAAGCTTTGCTAAAATCCACATTGAAGATACGAACTGCTTACAGTCTTCATTATCCAAATATTTATAAACATGATGTTGAATAGATATTAATGCGTTCGTACAGTTACCCCCCTGCCTGTAAGCAAACTGGGTGGGAGTCAGACATTCCTCAACAGCTTTCCTCGCATGCGTATGATATACAACTTTCTCGAAGGCCCTGGCAATCACAGGTGTGACATTTATCCCTCTGTAGTCTGAATCCGCTTTAGGAATGTCGACCTTGGGCAGGGGGTTAATATTCGCTCTCTTCCAGGAACCCGGCCATGAGTGAGTTAATAACGAAAAATTCCACACTTGAGTGATTATTGGAGTGAGAAGTTCTGCGTGATCTTTCCAGATCCAGACGAGTATGTTGTCTGGGCCCGTAGCTGTTCTTTTCAACTTAGTAAGAGCATTCCAGACCTACCTCTGTGTTATCTCTGGAACTTCCACATCCCCCTCGATAGGCACATCAGTAGGCCTCACATAACTTTCATCATGGCACTGGCGCCCAAAATAGTCTTTCAGATGGTCCAGCGAGGCGTGGTCGAAATTAACGCAGGTTGTCCTTGCACGACGCTGTGAGACTAGGTCGACGTCTTTCCACCATTCTCGACTACCCGCAACACTCGCAGGATTTCTTCTGTTTTCACTGATAACTTGGGAAATTCTGCTGTTCGCGAGTTTTAGTCGATCCCTATTAGTGAGCAATATTCTCGTTTTTGCCCTAAGCATGTACCGCACGAGAGGGGACATCCAACCGGGATCACGAGATGACATACCGATAGACCTGAGTGGCATACACTCATCCATTTAAGTGCATATTTTGTCCTCCATAATTCTAACTGCAACGTCAACATTGTCCGCCGTGACAACCTCTTGCCAGTCTTGTGCTGCTAAGGCCACATAGAATGATTGTTTGCGATGTTCTCTACAATCGCGCACTAGTACTCTGCGGCGCGTGGGTTTGAGTTTTGTTCCAGCAGGTAAGACAAATCCCTCGTGATCGGTCTTTATTAACATATGAAGAGGATAGGTGTTTCCAAACAAGTCCAGCCTGTTGGTTAGGCAATTATCCAGGCATGCGTTACCTCTCGTGGGAAAATCGACCAGAACGTCCCATCCCGACAAAGCTTTGAGGTCATGCGTGTCCAATCGATTGACGTCGCCGCCGCACACAATAACCGTGTCAGGGTGTTTATCCAACACCGAGTCAACAAAGCTAATGAGATAATTCATCAAATCCGCGTCTCGGTATTTATGCTTCGGTGGGTTGTAAAGGCCACAAATTAGCATACGGTGACCAGAAGATAACAACAAAGTTAAACAAATAAGTTCATAAAGTCTGGAACGGTGAACGTCCAGAACCTTAAGGTTATCCCTTACATAGATGGCCACACCGCCCTTTTTCCTGCTATTCAAATTCTCCCAGCCCCTGTCTCGCCTAAATAGAGCGTAATTAGGAATCTTCACAATCGCATCTGATTCAGGCATTTCGGTTGAGAGGTGTGTTTCAGAGACAACACATATATCAATGCCTTGACTCCTGAGATCAGCTTCTAACGCCACTGGAGCTCTCACTCGGTTTTTCGTTTTGCCAGACCACAGATGTTTATAAAAAGACATTTAGGAAGAGCAAATTCCGTAGATCTAGGCCTGCTAGTAACAATGTTTTCCGGGCGGATGCGTATTAAGTGTCTCGTATCAACCTGTGCATGTCTGTGTTTAATCCCGGTTCTGCGACGACATTTCACAATTGTTATGCCTTTCGTAAGTCCAGCATTTTTATAACTCTGCAATAATAGCATATAGATCTCCCATCTCGGGCTGTTTGCTCGGTTACTCTTTCACCTGATGCACGTCGAACAATACCATTTATTCTTGCGTCCATTTGCCTACTCAACCTGGTTATCTGGTATTCCATTTCCTGCATACGTTTCATTAAAGCAGGTTGTCCATCCTTGTCTGTCTCGGAGTACGCTGCAATCTTATTCTCCTTGGGTTGTGTGACCATAAGATTGTCTAATTTCTTTGTCAGTGTGTCCATTTTCGCCTGTAAGGACTGTTGTTGTGCGCTATTTGATACCGCACTGGTACCTGGTATGGTTGCTGGCGGTTAAGTGCCTCGATTAAGAGCTCCACTTCATCACTCTCCTTGTTTTGACGAGATCTATTTGAAATAGAATCAATAGTTCTGGCTACTTCTTCGCCCTGTAAAAGGGTTTCGAGCATTCTTTCCAGGACTTTGCCTTTCAATGGCTGTAGTAAACCTTCTGTGGAGTATGTCACTTTTGTCTATCTCCGCCATGTTTAACCCGCTAAACAATTCATGCATATCATTGATATAATCAGAGAGTAGTTCATTTGGTCCTTGGCGACGGGCAACTAAGCGTTGTCGCTTGACCCATGTTCGATCCTTAGTGGAATAACGTCTCACCAAAGCTTGTTTTAATGTGTCAAAATCTCTCCTCTCCTCAGGGGCCAATTCGAACATAAATGTCTCGGCTGGGCCAGCAAGATTATTGGTTTACATCGTCGTTCTCACGCCCATGGAACTTGTTAATGTTGATGTCTCTAGTAAGAAGTTTCTGTGTTAGTTCATTTAGAGTGCGTATGTATTCTCCTTCCATGTTGCTTAGATTTACACTGTCTTTATCACTAGAATCGCTAGGACTGCGTGGTTCGGCAATTTCTGGAGAAATGATTTCCCTGTATTTACCTCTGTTCTCCACCAGTGTGATAGAAAGTTTGGTGGATAAATGGACAATAACTGAAAAACTATGAAACACCTTCTTGAACTTGGGGGAGTCACTCGCTGGCTACGGGAAGCACGGGAATCTATACAGTAGAAACCAATGAGACTCAGAGACTAGACAGTATTTGGCTCCAACAGTAGACTTTAATACTGCGATATCTCCAAGATATCACCAGAACTTTCACCAAGAATGCAACTAAAGAACGTTTTACAGAGTACTTGAATATATACCAGAAATAGCGGAAATTACATAGTTCATTAAGAAATCTGAGTTAATATCGTCTCATCGCATAAAAGAACTTTCTATATTTTTTAACAGCAAAGCAAATAAAAGTTATTAAGAGTAATTTCCTCTCCTCACAAAATTGCAGTACGTCAGTAGAAACGAAGATTTAAACCATACACAGTTCGAGGTGAAAAACATTGCCTGGATAAATTTCGGTAAGGGGGAAGAGGTACATGACGAAGGCAATCTTCAACTTGTGCACCATCCGTATAGCGCTTTTGTACGTTTTTCCATACGGACGCAAAACAGCCACCTCTAATTGTATCATACCAGAAGAAAAACAAGCGACGAATCTGCGTCCAGAATTGCTTACCGTTTTAAGGCAGGAACTGAGACCAGTTCGGAAAGATGTAAGGAGATTTTGATTAAAATTAGCCGGCTCAAAAATACTTAAATGAAAATGCTGTGGAATTCTATGCATCATTGCCATGCACAGAAGAAGACAGCGATAATGAAGATTGAAAACATGTTCACTCTTATATGTGCAATTGTGCAGCAGTTCTAACAATTAGTTGCCTTTAATTTTGCGATATTTCGTAAGTAGGGTTGCGTGACTATCTTGAAGAGACTATGTCAGCTATTTTTAGGAACTCTTTGAGAAGCCAAAAGTAAATAGAAAGATACAAAATAATAGTCCAGTTTTGTTGAAGCTTACTGTATGAGTGCATCAAAACTATTAGTAAGTGTTTTAAGCTGCAGATGACCAGGATGGAAATGGATTGTAACTTGAAAAGGTTGGGCTAACTTTTTCAAGTTGTATCAATTTGTGTCTTAGAAAAATCACTTGAAACTATTTATAATCTGCTCTCTGTTCGAAAATTCACTTGATTTCTTTCGATTGCGGTGGTATAAGCATTCTGTGGATGAAAAAAGATTAAGAAGTTATACTATTAGCACAGTTATGACTTAAAAATGAGCAAAATCCCAGTGACATAGTTCCTTTAGTTTAGGACGTTTTTTGCCGCTTTTCGTAATTTTTTGCACATTTTCTTTCTCTCGAAAAAAATACACACGGAATTTTGATCACAGCGATATTTCTTGAATTATTAAATAAACTACATTAAGGGGGACTACAGTTAATATGATAGCCTGGCATTAACCAAAAGTTATTTAATGCCAGTGTCGGTAGCTAGTGTCGGTAGGTTTTTATGGAAATCCGTATGTAGTGTAAGTGTCCTAGGAAACACTTTTGGTTAATGCCTGGCTACATAAAGGTAGTTAATGTGATCTCAAAAAATCAGAGAGGGGTTTTTAGAGCACCATTCAAGATGGCTCACTCCCATGCAAGGGCACGTGCGGTTGCTTGCAGGCTTGTTTGTTGTTGTTGTTGTTTTTTTTTTTTTTCGCTTTGAATCCCCCCTATTGAATAACCGACAATAAAAGACTGACATTAATGCATTCTTATTCAAGAGTCCTTAAGCCATTTACGTATTACCAGCTGTCGGTATTAATTACGTGAGTTCTCGTAATTACAGGTAGTGCTGATAAGGAAGATTTCCGGTCTGAAGCTGCAAAACCTTTAAAAAAAACTCAAATAAATCACACAGCTTTATTAAGATGCCTCCATAAAATTACATTGATTGACTTGAGAGATGACTGAGAGTTCTGATTTTTTAGACAGCACTAACATGTCGTATTTCAGTGAAGCGAATCTAACTTCAGCTTCCTTTATATGTTTCTCGTGTTCGTTTTGCAAATGCTGCAGTTCTATTTGTTTGTTAGCAGTATTATCGCCGTTCTCTATCGCACTTTTTAAGCATTCTACTTTTTTTCTATTCATATCGCAAACTTGATAAGTGTCCTCCCGGGGTTTCCTTAAGGAGAATCGTTTGCTTAAATCCTCAATAAAAATGTCTTTAAAGGTTGAATAGATAATAACAGGACCTTGATTTCTGATCCCTAAACGGCTTGTGCAAAAATCAGGATTTTCTTTAACAAACCGTCCCCACATCTGTCTCATTGATACTTGAGATTCAAAGTAAAGTCTTTGAGTCTGTGCCCTTCGATAGTGTGACTCGCAGGCTTTTTGAGACAATATAAAGTCTGTAACTTTTTTTCGAGTGTCCTGTGTCATTTTCCTTGGGTTGTTCCCATGGCAACCCCTTTGATCAGCTGCTACGCAAATACCATGACAGTCGATTTTATTTAAAATAATCTGAACCTTTCCGTTAGAAATTCGGTAACGCTTTGTAAAAGCCACTTTGCAAACTTATCCCAAAGTACGAATCTTGTAGCGCACTCTTCGATAACCACTTGGATATAGTTTCACTTCTAGCAGTTTTGACAACACGTAGTTTTTTTCATTATAAGGTCTTACAAAAACTTGCTGCCTCTCTTCTTGGATGAGTTGTCGCACATTCTTAATTCCAACCCGTAATAAGCAGCCTTGATCACAGCAAACAAGGTTGAGGGAGGTAACGTCACAGTATGCGCATTCTTTCTCTTAGCCGCTTTTCTTCCCTTATTTATGTATACTTTTTGGAATTTCCAGTTAGATTTCTTGGCTCCTCTTTCAACTGAAGATGCCAGAGGTGGTCCTTTGCTGTAGTACTTCCAAGGGTTGTCCACATCAAATTGATACATTAGGGACACACGAGACGCCATTATCTTGAATTAACCGATCTAGCTGTGCACAATTAGAATACAATAAACATATAACTGCCAACTCTCACGCATTATGCGTGATTGAAAGCAACGATACACGCAAACAGGCCAGTTTCTCTCACAACTGAATCTGGACTAATATAATAGCTCTAAATGAACCGCAAAGTCATGTATAAATTCTGTCCAAATTCGAAGAAAAAAGGAGACCCACAAATTACGCTAAAACGTTGTGAGAATCGTAATAAAAGTTTTCTTTAGAATCTTTAGAAATTTCTGGGCTATCTTTTCCAACCTTCAAAAATCTTCCGACATCTTTGTCAACTTGCGGAAATCGTCTGAACATCTTAAACATCTTAAATAATGTTCGGAAATCGCCGGAGCTTTTTTAGGAAATCCGGGTAATATGAAGACGCAAATCTCACGCATTTGACTAAGGAAACGTTGGCAGGTAAATTAAAGCGTGGCTTTTACAGAAGCACCACGGGTAATTTCTGGAAACAAATATGCAGCGTTTTTAGTAGTTACGTAACGATATGACAAATCACACGCGAGCGAAACTCAAGTGCGCACAAAGGAACATCAGAAGTACTACCGATTTTTTATTCAGTTCTGCAAACCTGCAGATGTTGTCTCATTGTTGACCTAAAGCTTATCAGCGTAACTGAGCTCTCTATTAAAGCTCGCAGAGAAAAAGAAAAACCTTTTGATGTCCAGGAACCGAGAGAAGGGTAGCCTGCGTGGCAAGCGTTTCCGTAGGTTTTTCCGCCCGTTCGAGGCATTTTTCGCTTTTTGGCGGCGCGAAAATTGGGGCGAGCGCAACACTGCTGACTTTTTGCGCTCGCCCCAAGTTTTGCACGTTCAAAAAGCGAAAAATACTTCACACCCGGAAAGCCTTACGTAAAAGCTTGCTATGCGGGCTAACAAATGGTCACAAAGTCAAGGAACTCTGGCTAACCATCTTCCTTAAGCTAAGGGTGAGTCATTTACTGTTTAAGTTCTTGTTTTATTTCGGATTTTATATCAAAATTCAGTTTGTCTCAGCTCGGCTTTTGCTGCTCGCAAATCTTTAGGCTTTAGCGTAGGAGAACTCAATGAATTTTGCCTAAGTTCAAGCTTATTAAAGCTGATAAGCTTCTGGAAGTCTTAGGCTTCTTTCACGTTGTTCTTCATGAAAATATTCCACTGTCGTTATTTTTAAGCTAACTATTTATTAGTTTATTCATTATTTTTATCTATTCACTACTGAAGTTTGTATTTAAACCAATTCACTCTGATTCACTGTACACGTTTTCAAGTGTACATCCTGGGAAAGTTTTGTTAGTTTAGTATGGAAACGAATCCGAATTGGGAATTATTCTTTAGCTAAATTGCCTCGGTTCGATATCTTAGAAAGAGCGATTTTCATCGTATCTGGATGTGCTGTAGAACGAAGTATACAAAACATTTCTCATTCGATGACATACAAACAGCTGGCTGGGTACTCCAAGAGCCGAAAACGTAGCGAACTAACAAGCGTACTGAGGCGCTTAATCAAAAGCTATGCTGATATGTGACCTTGCCTTATGTTACAATGAAAATTTCTATTCAAGTTATTTTCTTGTCAGCTTTCTGAATCAAAATAATTATTTCGGATATTTAGCTACTGGCTTTTTACAACACTAGCCAAAAACGAAAAAAAAAAACGAAACAAAAACAAAAACAGATTAAAACAAAACCAAGAAGGTTAAACATCTCTATTGAAGGTCCAGACCCAATTTCAACTGGTTTATTAAGTATGTGTTGAGCAGGGACTTAAGAGACAGCCTTAAAATTAAGACATCCTCAGTTGCAAGCAAATTTGTTCTTTGTGAATATATTTCTCATCAGGCGTGGTCTTGTGTGGAACAACTGTCCAGTAACAAGTTTGAAAAATTAAATCCAAGTCTATCCACCTCAAAAATTGCTCCAAAGCAACACTGTGAAAACTCTAGTCAATATAATTTATGTTTAAGCTCAAAGGGGCATTGTAGATCATATCTATATTTTTAATCAGTATTCATTTTAATATTGTTTTATTTTGTGTTAACCTTTATAACAATTACAATCATTCTCAGGTTCATTTTGTCTCATGTTACCTTATTGTAGAATTTATATCTGTTAATCATTCAGGGGGGGATAGTAAGGCTTAACATTAGCTGTGCTGTGCAAAAGATCTGAAATAGAAGTGTTTACTGGCTCTTTAGGGCAAACTGATGGCTTAACTCTGTGCACAGAGCTTAATCTAGCTAGCCGGACACCCTTGAGTGGAGGGTTGGCTAACCCAGAGAGAGTCGGAGCTGCTCTGAGGTCCCTGGGCAACTACGGGGGGAGGGGTGGGGAGGGAGTCCCACACGCGGCCATGTTACTCTGTATTAGGTTTGTGTCAGATATGTTGTTGTAAAACCACTCAAATAGTGCTGAAGAAAATTTAAATATCACACTTTGTTGAGCTCAGCGGCATGGCTGTAGCCTGTGCTTAATTTTGGCTGTATTTTCAGTTCATTTTCACCAAAACGGGTCTTTTTCTGGCTACGAATAGTGCTAAAGGAAATTCAATTATCACACTTTGTTGAGCTCAGCGGCATGGCTGTAGCCTGTGCTTAATTTTGGCTGCATTTTCAGTTCATTTTCACCAAAACGGGTCTTTTTCTGGCTGCAATCTGAGCAAATTCGAAAAAACTGTGCCATAACGTTTTTGCTTTGTGCCGGACGCAGTCCGGGACAAAGCCTTCCGCGGCCGACCAAAAGTGAGGGGGCTTGGCGTCAAGCGGCACACCACCGTGCTCCACGGGGACCAAGCTTTGTGACCACTGGTGAAAGTTGGGTCTGGGACTCCATTCAGGGAGGGATAGTGAGGCTTAACATTAGCTGTGCTGTACAAAAGATCTGAAATAGAAGTGTTAACTGGCTCTTTAGGGGAAACTGATCGCTTGACTCTGTGCACAGAGCTTAATCTAGCTAGCCGGACACCCTCGAGTGGAGGGTTGGCTAACCCAGGGAGGGTCGGAGCTGCTCTGAGGTCCCTGGGGAACTGCGGGGGGAGGTGGCCATGTTGCTCTGTTATTGTGCTGTGTCAGATATGTTGTTGTAAAACCACTCAGATATATATCTATATATAGCAGGTTGAAGACCTCTCCTAACAGTTATACCCAAATAACGTCCCATTATATTATATAGTTGCGTTTCAGGCAACTGATTGAGTGCTACAATATTTCGATCAGTAATTTACGTATTATTTGTCGCAATGTGCTTTCGTGTTTCGGAGTAAAAGTAAATAATGAAGAAGCTTTTGTTTCGTTTAGCATTGCTAAATGTAGACAACATTTGACGTATATATAGTTGCTGGACGAAATAGCTGTGCATTATGCAAAAATTAAGTAGCAGTTGCATGTGACGGGAATTAATGTAAGACAAGGATTACTGATTACTGAAAACTTTCATTTAATTCAGATGAATATCTACGTTGCCTGCGATACCGTAGCGCTGTGGAGACTTCTAACCCTGGCGAAGGTTAGAATCCTTCATATAAGGAAACAATACCGATTGAAATCTTGTTGCCATTCCTTGCCCAAACGTCAATATTTCAAGGAAAACTCGACCTGAACGTTTAAAACCACGACTGTGTCGACTGAATCTGTATGAACTTCGACTGGATGTTTTGCATAATTTTCTTCAATGAAAAAGTCCAAGTAATACAGCCTCTCGAACGTTGGAACTAACTTTAAAGCTTTGATTGTGCATCTGGCTTTAGAGTAAATACAATGCTTATATTTTATCCGTCCCATGATGGACCTAACGATTATAGAATCAGGATCATACACGTGGCCAGTACGCTCACGAGGACTGTGTAAACCGTTTGTTCTTGCTCAAAATTCATAATTCAAGGTTTCCGCGTAGAAGCAGCATTTGTTGGCTACATATCGAAATATTTTTCGAAAATTCAGAAACATGCGTGCTTCGGGTGCAAACAAGGATGCATTGTAAGAATAAGGAAATTCATGACTAATTCCCAACCAATTTCAGTTTGTGAATTTTTTATTAATTAGCGAACTTTCCTCGTTTGAGAGCGCTTACATTGAAAACGTGGATCCATCACTATTAAGTAAAATAAGAAGTTAACTGACATATATCGAGATGAAATTATTACCTCAACTGAGTTGGCCCTGAATAAGTTTATTATCGTTCCTTTGTTTCTAGTAATTCTCGTCACCCGTCTGCAGAAGAGTTGTGGATCATGAGGAGGTCCGGTCTCAATTAGTCTGAGAGAGAATACCATCAATACTACTGAAAGAGGCACTTTGAAATCTGTAGGAGATCGTAATTTGGGAGTTGTATCTTTCATAAGCTCGGTACGGTAAAATAAGCAATTATTGATAGGTCACAGCCTGAATTAGTTATAAGCCATGAATGAGTTCTGGTTGTACACCCCGGCACAGAAGTTTATTTTATGTTATATTTGCGGCCTTTTCTCTGATCTTGAGAAGGAGTTTCTACGGGATGCACGTTTCTACCAGTGGCGGATTCAGGTAAAACAAGAGAACTCACCTTTGTTATAGAGCCTTCAGTCATATTTTCACTTTTTGCAATCTCTGTTGGTAGCTATTGTTGATTATATTTCTTTTAACAAGAAAATCAGAAAGGTAGACCTCCACTACATAATTACAGAGGCCTGTAAGAATTGTTATCTGCGTTTAGCTAATTGAAATTCGAAACTGCGCGGACCATTCCGTTATCTTGGATAATTAAGATATTTTAGGGAGGGTACATTTATTTATATCTAGAACATCTTAATATATTTTAAATTATGCAGTAAATATGCAATTTAAGTACACCTGTTTAATAAAACGTTGTCGGGTGCAAAGTATAGTCCATGAACGATGCTACACGATGGAAATGTATGTGGTAGGTATATACCACTTAACTATGCCCATTTTCAATTAGTAAATTTTTGTTAGTCAGTCGTATCCACTAATCGTACAGTTACAGTTCACATTTACGTTTACAGAGCAATTCGTGAACATTACTAAACATTATGTTTATTTTGTTGCTCCAACTGTTCTTCAAGTCTTCGCACTCGGTGAAGGCAATCTTTGAATTCATGCGCTTTTCGGCTTGATAACAGCAAATTTTATTACGCGCTTCACTTGCCGCTTCCTGAAGTTTAATTTATTGGGCCCGCACAGGGCTAGTGAGGATATTTTTTGTCTTTACAACTTTTAGGCAGTCGAAACAGGACGATTCCGAAGGTAGTTCTGTCGCACGATTGAAAAGGATAAATGGTTTGGGAAGAGAGGTGGCATTTTTGCCGGCATTGCCAACAACCAACTATGAGCTAATCACAAGCTGTTGCTAACAAAAGCAAACAACTTTTGCTTGTCAGCTATGTCAGCTAAGAGTTATCTATTATTTATTATGCGCGACTTGGTGAAGTTGTGTCAACAACTCACCAGCTTCGTGTTCCATCAGGGTATCCAAACACCTCCAAACAATAAAAGCACTCGGTCTGCGGCCTCTTGCTTTCATCAGTTTCTTGGTGTTTTTATACCCTGATGAAACACTCGCCCTCGTCTGCTCGTTGTTGATATATTTCTTCAAATTGCACATCTCTTTTTCATCAAGCTGGCAAACCTGCATTCAATGTGTTAATCAATGTTACCAACAGTTCGGCAGAGGAGTAGGTCAATGTCAGAAGAGTGTAAACGCCACAGAAAGCTGTTTGCCTTTCCGTATGAACTCACTAGTGATATCGAACAAACCGTCGGTACCCTAGTAAATTTGATTCTGCTCTCCATTGGAGTCCGTTGACGTCAGCCAGAATTCCAGCGATTCTCTGGTGTCGATCAAAACGATCGCAGGCTCTAAGGACAGGACGGACAGCAAAGTAAGGAAGCAAAATGTTTAACAGTGATTCAACATTAAGTTTATTGTTTATACTCAAACTCTACATTCATGTTTTAAAGCATCTATAAAATAGCAAGGTTACATCCCGTTTATCGTGTTTGACAACTGCGTATTTTATCTAGTTTATATCAGGACTGAGTTCATTATTAGTTTTGCGTCAAATCATGCAGACAGTTAATTAATCACTGTTGTCTTTTTTTCTTTGTAGGCCGTTGATTGGCACTGTAAATGGCCAGTCTTTCCGTCACTTGGTGCACACAGCGCATGTCAACTCTCGACCGCTGACATATGGAAGGCACGGGAGTGAGCCACAAACCCCTTCTACAGGATACAGCAAGGCGCCATCCTTGTTGGCATGGCTACCAGGAACATACTCTGGGTCCCCGTCAACACAGATGAAGTCACTTGAATGCTTGTGGCCGTGATATTCAGTCATCAGGTACCCATGATACTCCTCGGTCCATCCAGATGGACAGTCATTCCGTGCGGGCATCATCAGCATTGAACCACGTGACTTGACAAAGCAGACAGCGCAGGGTGCATCATGGTTATGGAGACTTCTCTTAAAAGGTACTCCGCTGTAACTATTGACTCGATACTCAGTGCCGTATATGTATCCCGCATTCTGGTGTCCATCTTGGTATTTGCCATACTTTGGGTTGTGAGGAAGGCAAAGGTAGTTCGCTCCACCGCCATGATAATTGTACCATCCTCCACCCATTATACCTTATGCAGAAAGAAACTTAACATAAGATGATTTTGTAAAAAAAAAGGATTTCCAAGAGAGTGTCACAGAATTTTTTAAAAGGGTCTCCCCTGTACAGCCTGACGTCATAACCTGTGTCATACACTGGATTGTGAGGTTGTGAAGAAGGCAAAGGTAGTTCGCTCCAACGGTAACGCCACCTCCACCCATCATACCTTATTAAAAAAACTTGGCGTGAAGTTATCTTCAAAATAAGTTCCGAGTAACAGTATCACGGTGCGTTTGCCCTTGTTACCCCGCCGTCAGGACGGGTCTAGTAATCCCCGGTTTGTTTCCGTGTTTTTTTTTTGGGTGCTCATTTGCCCCAGACCTCCGCCCGGCCAAACAATACTTGCCGGTAATTTTCGTTCGTTTAGCGTTTATTCGCCAGAATTTTCATGAAAGTAGGTGTAGAAAATCACTGGCGATTGAATGGCATAAAATTCCCTTCGATGAGAGAAAGAACGAAGATGATAACGAGCTTTGAAAGCCACCGATTCAATCTTGTTATAAGGTTGTTGTTTTCGCCACTCGATCCGAGCCTGCCAGAAAACAAGGTTGAATATTCAACAGTGAAATGCAAGCATTTTTCGGCATTTTTGGTTTAATTCGCCAAAGTCTTTAGAGAAATCAGTGAATAGAAAGGTGATTAAATAAGTTAACTTCTATTCGATGAGAGCAAGGACGAAGGTGCTGGCGAGCTTTGAAAGCCAACGAATCGAGCTGGCAAAATTTGCGCAATAACTATTTGGGTAGGCTGAGTCACGCTATGATCAAAACATTTCATCACCCTCTTCGTGACGCACGCTAAAACAGGGTGGTTGACCGAAGAAAAGAAGGTCATGTCTTGATTTATATTATCATAGCAAACACGTAAAAGGTACGATAAGTCACCAACTTCAAAAATTTACACCACGTGGGCTTGTATCTTACGTGGCCGTAATATATTTTGCACCCCGTGGGGGAAGAGAACAACGGCGTGGTTGATGCCCCTGGGTCTTTTCTTGTTTATAAATATGTACAAACGTGTTATTATTAAAGTATATTTTATGATTGTGCCAAAAGAAAGGTTGTCAATTGCTCTCATTTCTAAATGATTGGTCCAATGTGACTGCTTCTATGACACAGATGATCAGAGGTGAATGTAATAGAAATGTAACCACCAATTGTACCATTACGATCCACGGCAAAGAGGAAACCCAAGCTCAAATATAACAGGGTGCTTCTACCAATCAGCTAAAGTGGGCGTGATATGTGCTTTTTTGTCTTTGTTTTTGTTTCTTTTCAGTTCAGTTCTTTTCAGCTCAGTAACTTTATCTTAAAAACGCTGAAATGACTCTCAGTCAGTGGGGCGGCAAAAATCTTTCTTTTTCAAACATCTGAAGAAAGAGACTCTTTTCTAGTATTCTAGAACTGAGAATTTAGAAATATTAGATTTTCTCCTTCATCCTATGTTGTTCTCTAAAAAACAAACCCTCTTCTTGAGGTATAATCATTCCCTTATCCATTTACCTTTATAAACTAGTTGAGCACCACTAGGACATATGGTCCTTCCCCAGCGAACATACGTCACCCCAGACTGCCCAGCTCCGTCTTGTCCCTTCTCCCCTTTAGTTCCTTGAGGTCCCTGAGGTCCAGTCCTACCAACAGCTCCCGGGTCTCCTTTAGGACCAGGAGGGCCTGAAATCGGCTTGTTAGTGCCAGGTTTGCCGGGTTCTCCTGTAAGAAAATGATCCTGAGCGGTTAGCTTTCTTTAGAGGAGCGAAAAAGCCGCTTTTCCGGCAGAGGAAACTTTTTCAGTCTATCGTTGCTGTGCTTGCCACAGTTGAAATACAAAAATAAATTTGGATTCATTAGGGCATTTAATGGACGTATGATGGAAACGCACAATATTTATTTAAAAAGTTCGTCTGTGAAGGCAGTTATTTTTCCTGAAATACTTCTTAAACTCAAAACACGGGTAGCTGAAAACACCTAACTTACAACTTCCTTTCTCAACGTTTTAGGTGATCAAAGCCGAGTTAAGTACAGGTAAGCTTCATCTCACCAGTCAAATACTTATAAATCTGGGTGGTTTTTCTATGAAAAATTCATTACTTGTTTCCTTTAGTATTTACGCTTGATGAGTCGCAACTTATCATGTCAGTAGCAGAGGAGCCTGCACCCCACTTGACCAATAAGCGTAAAGGTTTTAATTTTTTCGGCAAATGAGATGAAAAAGTCAACATATTCCACTGGTCGCAGCTTTTTTACTAGTCCTGGTGGCAGGTTAGATGTGACGTTTTTGGGGAACTGAGTTGTCTCTTTGGTTCCTTTTTTTCCCTTACTTTGTGTTAAGTTGAATTGATATTCTATGTACCTTTTGGTCCAGTTTTTCCTGTTGGTCCAGTTTCTCCTTTTAGTCCAGGTTTTCCAGGGAGTCCAGGTGGTCCCATCCGTTCCTTTCCAGTGGTTTGGAGATGTTGTCCTATAACGCAAAAAAAAAACAATAGCCGTGACAACCTGTTTAACATTTTAACCACCACTTTGCTTCAAATGTGACTAAATAGTGAAAACTTTTAGGTTTCTCATCCTCCACAGAACTCCGTTTTCAAGCGCATTGTAAGGTGCAAGCATTGAGCTAATAATCAAATCAGCCTTAGTCCAGTAAAAGTGCGAATTTTTTAATTGTTTAAAGGGAAAAACTCATTGTGATCAGATAGTTTGTTATTGATCTGTAGCATACCAACCTAGAATGTAGGCCAAAAGCGAAGCGTCACTTGATCTTGACGGCAAGCGCAGCAAGGCATCAAGTCTGCAAAAAGATCATCAGTGGAAAAGGAAAATCAGAACATCGAACCATTCACAAGCAAAAGCAAATCTTGATTCATGTTATGTGACTCTAACGGATTGTTTGAAATCCCCATTCAAATGAAAGCTCAGTATTGAACAATACTTTATTTCTATGGGGCTTTTTATTGCAAAGGTGTTCTAGCCTTTTGAGTCTCTGAATAAAATCCTAAAGTGTGGCTATTCAAATGAAAGCTACTGGGCAGTACTTTCCTGAAGAAGTGTATATTATGCTTTACAGGGTGGCTCTACCTTTTGATACTGTGGAAAACTCCTTAAGTGTGACCATTTCAATGGAAGCTACTGACTGAGCTACCGAGAGCAGTACTGACTTTCCTATGGTACAGTTTGTTATTCTGTATAAGGTGGTTTAGATTTTTGCTTTTTTGTTGGGAAACCCTGAAGTGTGTCCACTCAAATGAAAGTTAACGAGCAGTACTTTCCTGTTGTGCTGTTTTTTACGCTGTACAAGGTGGTTCTACTTTTGCTTTTGTGGACGCGGAATCATGAAGTGTGACCATTCATATGAAAGCTAACGAGCAGTACCTTCCTGTGGCGCTGTTGATTAATCTGGCTTTAACCTTTGTGTCCGTGGATGAAATCCTGAACTTTGATCATTGAGATGATAGCTACTGAGCAATACTTCCCTGTGGTGCTGTTTATTATGATGTTCAAGACGGCCCTAACTTTTGATTCTATGAACGAAATCCTAGCTAAGGTGTGACCACTCAAATGAAAGCTACTTTTCTTTCCTGCGGAACTGTTTATTATGTTGTAGAAGGTGGTTGTGGCTTTTGAGCCTGTAGAAAAATCCTTGAGTGTGATCATTTCAATGAAAGCTAGTGACTGAGCTCCTAAGCAGTACTTTTCCTGGGGTACTGTTTATTATATATGCTTTACAAAGTGGTTTTAACGTTTGTGTCTGTGGATGAAATCCTAGAGTGTGACTATCTAAATGAAAGCTACTGAGCAGTACTTTCCTGTGGTACCGTTTATTATGCTGTACAAGGTAGTTCTAACTTTCGAGTCTATGGATGAGACCCTTACGTGTGACCACTCAAATGAAAGCCTAATGAGTAGTCCTTTCCTCAGGCGCTGTTCATTTTGTATGTGTCTGTTTTATGAGTTGCGTTTTGCTCAACTGCGAAGAAAATGTGTTTTCAAAACAACATAAAACAAGAACACTAGAACGAGCTCAACGCTTTGTTTCAATCGGAACGTGTGACGCGCATATGCTCTGCGAAAATTCTAAAATAAAGTCATTTCATTAAAACATTCTAAAGTGACGGAAACGTTTTCCCACTGCCTTTAAAGTTTGTAATGAATTTAGCCATCATGTAAGAAACGAATTCTTGGTTAATGAAGGCCTTCCATAGTAAATGTTGATAAAAAAAAGACTTTTCAAACCTCTTCTCTATTTCTTGTAAGCGATTTGTACTTTCGTTGTACCAGTAAAAGTATAAAAAGGGATAACAGCCGTGAGGAAATTTCCTGCTCTAGGCTGGCTTTGCCAGCAGCTGATACCGTCCATGAAGAGAGGCTCCAAAAATTTTCTCTTCTCGAAAGCTGGTTTTAGAGCGGCGTCTCTGCATGGAGAATTTCGATTGAATTGTAGTAGTAGCTGTAGGTTGGAAATTTCTTTCACCGAATTAAATTTGAAGCTCTTGGCCTAAAGCACCTAGCCAGACCGCTAGTATGGGATTTGTGTGCCAAAGACATATCAAACAAAGTTCCCATGTTGCGAGTATTCATACTATTAACTGAGTGAGAATTGTTGTTATCTATTAAGTTATTTCCAAATATCTGTTGGGAATTGAACCAAAGCTTGCCGAAAAATTATTTCACCTGTGCTCTGGATCTGAACCAACTGATGGAATTGACAATTAAATGGACACATAAAATAACATAAATTGCACAGAAATGATATAATGAAAAACTACGGAACTACAAGAGCATAACGAACCTTTCTTCCACAGCTTTCAGGCGTTTTTCAAAGTCCGGCTTATTGGGGGTCGCATTTTTCTTAACTGATTTTTTCGCCCGTTGCAGCAAGGACTCTTTTTCACCAGTTTCAGCGCCATCAGCAGACACTCGATTGGTGTTTCGGTCTTCTCCTCGACGCTGTCCTTCTATATTTTTATCCATGGCAGAGATGTGAACCAGAGTGGAACAACACATCACCAACACAGCCACGAGACGCAGGCCGCCGCGAGGTGTTATAACTGAGGAAGACAATTTCATTGCGGACCGAATGGACTTTCCGTACTTCAAATCACTTTGAATTTTAGACCAAGAAGAACACAAACAACCCTCTTTCTCTCCTCCATAAGAAAGTTATTATGTGCACTTGATGTAGATGGGCATCACATTGGGAAACTGGCGAGAATATTTTCGCGTTTATGACGTAGAACCCAATACCCCAAAATAACTGTCAAAATAAACCATCTTAAATCTTTTTGCGACAATTAAAAACAATTTGGAAGAAATAGTAAGTTTGCAAAAACTATGGACACTAGCTAGAAAAGTCAAGAATCGGAGCGATCACTCGATTTCGTACTGTTATCTACAAGATTTGAAATCGTTAGCGCCCTAAGGAAGACTGTCTAAACATCTCAGCCGAAAATCACTGATCTGTAACTTCGCCTCAAGGCAAAATAAAACGGTCAAATTTGCATTTTCGTCCAACTCTAAATTTCATCCCAAACGGCACCGTTGGATTTTCTCTACAAGTCAAAATTCAAAATTTAACAAACTATGAGGTGTCTAAAATTATATTTTAATATCATAAAGCGCATGCCTAAAGCGTTGGTGAAGGCAGGCTATGGATGGCTCAAGGTAGTTCTCGGTTTTCAGTCTGTGGATGAAATCCTGAAGTCTGACCACTGAATTGAATGGTAATGACTGAGTACCTTCCTGTGGTTCTGTTTATTATGCCTCATATAGTGGTTCTACCTTTTGAGTATGTGGACGAAATCCTAAAGTTTTACCACTGAAAAGAAAGCTACTGAGCAGTACTTTATTGTGGTACTGTTTTTTATGCTGTTCAAGACGGCTCTAACTTTTGATTCTACGAATGAAATAGTGTGACCATTCAAATCAAAGCTACTGAGCAATACTTTGCTGTGGTGCTGTTTATTTTGCTGTTCTGAATTCCTAATGGGGACCATTCAGTTTCAAGCTTTCTCTCCTACAGTGAAAGGACCATGAACCGACAACTGCTAATAATGTTTTCCTATCTGATCACCCTTCAACAAAGACGATTAATATATACGGGCATCGGTTAAAATGCAGAAGAGATGGCACTCAGTGGAAACTTTGTTACGAGTTACTTATGACAATTGTCATAAACGATGAGTTTTTATTTGGAACAGTAGACAGAAAGATTGATAGCTGCGAATGTAGTGATCACAACACACTTACCGTATGTACTCGAATAAGCGCCGCGGCGCTTATTAATTTTTTCGCGCCTCAAATGCGGCGCTTATTCGAGGGCGGCGCTTATTTAAAAATTTGACGCAACAAAGAAATCTTTTCCTTTAACTTAATGGTATATTTTCTGTCTGTAAGTAAATTTTACAGTAACTAACAGAAGCGTCTTATGATTGTCACCATTCGTCTCTTCCGGCACTTTAACAAAAGTCCCTAAAATTGTAAGCAAGAAACAGAATGAAGTGCTCGGTCTCCTAGATTCCAGTGCTGTTTTAGAGTTGCTTTGTAGTGGTTTTTTAGTTATGCGGAATTCGTCGAATAAGTGCCGCATCGGGGCCGCGGCGCTTATTAACTTTTTTTTGTCCCAAATGCCGCGCTTATTCGACGGCGGCGCTTATTCGGGGGGGGGGCGCTTATTAGAGTAAATATGGTATCTTAGTTTAATCATTTCGGACACAACATGCATGTCTCTGAAGAGAATTCAGAACTACTCTAATATATTTTTTTGTGTTTTTTTTTTAATTTTGCTTCTGGGAAGACTATTTTGCTTGGGCGCAAACAAACATTTTGACATGCTTTGAAACTTATAAATTCTTAAACGTCTCCGCAACAATTAAATGCTTCCTCGTTTGCGGCGCCTGTTAAATTTGAGGCAGGTGCTCTAGTTTTTGTTTTTCAATCTTGCTTAGGATAAAATCCTTGCTCATCACAAAACTCCTAATACTGAAACTTCGTTTAAGGAACCGTTTTAGATGCCTTTTATTTCCAAGATGACGTATGACTTCTACGCTGTGTACGGTACAGTTTGTGTCCTCATACATCATGGACTTGCTCCTTTACTTGAGAGCAACTTTTGCACAAGGCCGTCTTTGAGCTTCTGCGCTTGCAGTCGTTTCCGCGAACTAAAACAGTAACGACGTTTTGTGTGACGCTTCGTGGCTCGCTCTTGGTTTCAATTAATGCATGTCAGTTGGACCACCGCAAAAAAATTTCCTCTTACAATTAAGGACGGTGCCTCCTTTTGTTACTGCGCATACGTTCTGCGCATATCAGGGTATTCGGGTTTCTTAAGGAATTTGCCCGCTAATGCAACTTACAATATTTCTGCGCAGTTTAAGACTATGTGGAAAAAGCAACTCTTAGCAAGGGCCGATCAGAATCCAAAAAGAAAATTGGGAGTAACCACGCATTTTTCAGAGATAATTGAGCTTAAATTTGAAAAGAACTTGCCATACATTCTTTGCATTTTAACGCTTTTTTAGAATTATGGTTGATTAATTATCTCTGAAAAATGCGTGGTTACCCACAGTTTTTCTTTTGGATTCCAATAACCCTTGCTAAGATCTACTTTTTCCCCATATTCATAACCTTTGCAAAAATACATCTGTATTAGGAGGCACCGTCCTTAATTTAACAGGCCACGACCTCTAGTAAAATGATGGATTCAATTGCACCACCCAATAAACACAAGGACCAAAATTTAATAAATACAAGTTAATATACACATTTTCCAGGTTTGGATTCTACGTATGCATGGTCTGGTAAAACCGACTGGAGATGTGTACTAAGTCCTCTTGTAATCCCCGGCTAAGATGAATTCAATGTATGAACAAGGTGACATCAGCAGTGCATGGATAAATCTAGCTGGACATTAAATTAGAAGTATCAGATGGTTCGTGTCCGCTGAAAGAAAGTCTAGCTAAGTTCTGACAGTTTAGGCACCGATTGAGACTACAGTGCTTCGTTAAAGGGGTTTTCAACTGAGAGCACGAAAACCAAACCCTTTACTTATCGACACGCATACCAATCAGAACGATGAATGAGTAGCAACATTACGCAACAATACATGTAACGCGTCAATCGCGGGAAATTGCGTGCAAGCAAGTCACAGTTGGTCAGTTTCAGTTTTACTTCGGAATAGTTGAGATAGTTGCGCTAGTGTTTTTTAAACCAATCACAGCGCACAGTGAAACGAGACCAAAGGGAACGCAAACTGTTTTCAACTAACACTCGGTGAAAAACCGCTCAAATTGATTAGATAATTTTCAAGTAGGTTATAGATAACTTCGACTTCTTTACAAAATACTATGAAGCTGTAATATATGACTATTTCCTCATTTAATTCTCTTTCCATTAAAAAAATAAAATAGGCTATTGATATTGACTGATTGATTTTTGTCATTTCTTTTGGTCTTCTCTTTTGGCTTAGACTTCTTTCATAAAGTACGGCCTGGGAGTAAAGCTTTAGAGGAACTTGGCAAAGGACGAGAATGGCAACAAAGTAAAGAAACAAATTATTCATCAGTGATTCACGTTACTTTTATTGTTATTACACTCCACGCTGACTCACGTTTATCATCAAGAAAGTACGATTTTCTCACTTTGCTTTTTCGGCTTTCTTAGAACAAGCTGGCCTATTTTAATTAGTTTCCGTTTATCTTTATAGCAAAACACGACAGTTTTAATTTGTTAAATCACTCTTGATTTTTCTTTTGATTGACGCTGTAAACGGCCAGTCTTCCTGTCACTTGGTGCACACAGCGCATGTCAACTCTCGGCCATCAACATATGGAAGACACGGTAGCGAGCCGCATCTTCCTTCCACAGGATACAGCAAGGCACCATTCTTGTCGGCATGGCTACCAGGAACATAAACTGGGTCCTTGTCAACACAGATGAAGTCACGTGAATGCTTGCGAGCGTAATGCTCAGTCATCAGGTACCCATGATACTCCTTGGTCCATCCAAAAGGACAGTCATTCCGTGCGGGCATCATCAGCATTGAACCACGTGACTTGACAAATCAGACAGCGCATGGTGCATCATGGTCATGAAGACTTCTCTTGAAAGGCACTCCGCTGTAACTATTGACTTGATACTCAGTGCCGTATATGTATCCCGCGGTCTGGTGTCCATCTTGGTACTTGTCATACTTTGGATTGTGAGGAAGGTAAAGGTAGTTCGCTCCACCACCAGGGTGGTTATAAAATTCTCCACCCATTAAACCTTAGGCAAATTCCAAGAGAGTGTCATAGTATGTTTGCCGTTGTTTATAAGTGTGTACAAAGACGGTATTATCAGAGCATACTTTAATAAAGCTCGTCAGTTGTTTTTATTCCTGAAAGACTGGTTCAGTGAGAATTCTGGACGCGGACAGTGCCCGTGGAGGTGAGAGTAAAAGTAATAAACAATTATACTAATACAAAGGCAAAATTTAAAAGCTAGGTTGTTGTCATGTTCTCCATCTATTATACCTTATGCAAAAGAAAGTTAACACCGTACGTACCGTGAAATGATTTTGTAAAAAAGAAAAAGAAAAATTTCAACAGAGTTTCACAGAGGGTGTCACAGTGCATTTTAGTCTCTTGTAAAGTAAATACCTATAAATAAGTATCAACAAACATGGTTGTCGCAGTTTTTCCTATAATTCCGTGCCGGTGCAGAGACCTCCAACATAAAGTTCCATGTGCGCGATTTTAAGGCCGGTGCCTCCTATTGTTATTGCGCATACGTTCTGCGCATCTCGGGATATTAGGGTTTCTTAAGGAATTTGTCCGCTAATACAGCAATATTTTTGCGCGGAAAAAGCATATCTTAGTAAAGGCTATCAGTATCCAAAAAGAAAATTGGGGATAACCACGCATTTTTCAGAGATAATTGAGCTTAAATTTGGAAAGAAATTGCCATACATTCTTTATATTTTAACGCTTTTTTAGAATTCTGGTTGCTTAATTATCTCTGAAAAATGCTTGGTTACCCACATTTTTCTTTTTAGATTCCAATTACCCTTGCTAAGATCTGCCTTTTCCCCATAATCATAACCTTTGCAAAAATACATCTGTATTAGGAGGCACCGTCCTGAAGTGGTTCCAATATTTGGGTCAGTGGCCATGAATTTTGAAGCATGCATAATGACCTTTCGGAAATAAAGGTTACCAATTGTTTTCATTTCTGAAAATTGGTTTACTTGGAATTCTTGTCGCAGAAGATGAGTGTAAGTGAATATTGTACCATTACAATGGCAAATTCATACGAATTCGTCGTTTTAAATTCAGGAATCGAGGTGCGGAGGTACAAGCTTTGTGATAGCACAAATATAAATATTAATCACCTAATGATTGCCAAACTACTTTTCGCATTAGCTAACTCAACAAAGTCTCAGTTGACTAATGTTCAAAATTCGCTATCTTTTAAAGTATTAATTTTAAGTTTATTTTTTGAAAATATTCACTTTTTCTTTCTTAATTCGCTTCGCTTTTTTGTAAAATTAAAAAAAAGAAACCCTTTTCTCGAATTCGAATTGTTCATCAATTCCTTTACCTTTATAAACTATCTGAGCTCCACTCGGACATGTGGTCCTCCCCCAGCGAACATACTTCACTCCAGACTGTCCCTTTTCTCCTTTCGCTCTTTGAGTTCCCTGGGCACTAGTCCTACCAATAGCGCCCTGGTCTCCTTTAGGGCCAGGGGGCCTGGGAACGGCTTATTTGTGTCAGGCTTTCCGGGCTCTCCTGTAATAAAATGGTCCCCAGTCGGTAATTCCATCGAAATAGAAGGAATATTTAAAATTTCTAAGACTTGGTACAACTGGTAACTATGCTTAGAACATTTCAAAAATGCAATAAAAAAATGGGGTCACGGAGCTTGTTTTCGAGCAACATGGGTAGCCATTTATAGTAACTATACGACCTGCAAGGTTTTCCTGAGAAACCCTAGTAATCAGAAATGAGAACTATAATTGCTTTAAAAAGTGATTGCTTGTGTTCAAATATTGGAGCAGTTCAACCAAATAGACATTTTTCTTGCATTGTACACTATTTTAGTGCCAAAAAACTTAAAGAACTTGCCGCGTACGTACATACCCTGCTGTACCCAAAAACGTGTTCTTTTCGGCATTTAAATAAAAATATCTGAAAGCAAAATTTTTAACTTTTCTTAAAATCGCGATATATTGTACTCGACCGTGTGCCATTTGAATTTATGTATTAAAAAATGGGGTCTCCGAGCTCGTTTTGGAGAAAACGACCTGTTATTTTTCTGAACTGCTTAGCTTTCATAGAAAACCTATCAAGTTCCGAAGGTGCGCGCGCTAATAACGGAAAAAAAAATGATGCGCAGAAAGGATACGCCATGCAATTGAAGGGAATCACCTTAACATTCTTCGGTGTTTTTGATGCTGTTGTTTTGTTATTGTTGATGATTTCTTAGTTTCTCCTTTTCAGTTCTTTTGCTTTGCTTCTTACACTTAATGGATTGGGGGTGTGGAAGCTGTGAAAAAACGCGGACAATATAACGAACCTTAAAATTAAGAGGCAATTGGTTTTCTCTATAACTCAAAACACCAACCGGAAATAAACGTGATTACTTTCTCAGCGTTTTAAGTGATTAAAGAAGCCTGAGTTGAGTGCATTTAAACTTCATTGTAATTTTCTTCCGTTATATAATTATTAATAAGAGCTATGTTTAACAGATGTACTAAGTTTTTTGTTGATCGAGCTGTTCAACAGTTAGTAGCCGAGGAACCTAATTTATCACTGCAGACCACCATTGAGTTCAACGATTTCTATTCGTCAGCAAATAAGCCGCCCACGAGTAAAAAGCACTATTTTGCAATTCTCGGTGATTACTGCCTTTTTTTTTCAGGTAAGATGTAACATTTTTGGCAAAGGGGAAGACTTGAGTAAATTTTTAAATTAATATAAAATAGTCTCTATTTTGATACAACAACAACAACAAGCTTTATTTGCATGACTACATAGAAATTTGGTAGTATTGCAAAAGCTACTTAAATTTAATTACATATTATTTCATTAACTAAGATAATTAGTAAAGTAGAAAATAACATAACATAACATAACAAAGAAAAAAAAATATTATATATAATATATGAAACAATTACTAACAATAATTGTTCATTTAACTGTTCGAAGTGGTGATCATTGTAACGAGATTGTCTCTCAATTCAAAGCATGCCGAGATAAATGAGATTAGCTTAATGTTTACAAAGTAGTCAGTGGAATTCATAAGATGTGATAATAGAGTTTCGCGTGGTATTAGTCGTAGTAATGGAAGTTTGGATTCTATTTTAGAATCTATTTAGAATCTAATTTAGAATCTAGAATACAGTTTAATCTGTTGTCTTGTGTACCTTTTGCTCCAGGTTTTCCAGTTGGTCCAGTTTTTTCAGTTGGTCCAGGTTTTCCAGTTGGTCCAGTATTTCCAGTTGGTCCAGTTTTTCCTTTTCGTCCCGGTTTTCCAGTTTGTCCAGTTTTTCCTTGTCGCCCAGACTTTCCAGGGGGGCCAAGTGGTTCCATCCGTATATTTCCACCATTTTGGAGATGTTGTCCTGTCATATACAAAAGGAAATAAGACCGTAATAATCTGTTCAACAATTTAGTCTCCATTATAGCTCAGTCTGCCTTTTAACTGTGACTGCATGACTGTTTGCCTTATTAAAGGTTTCACGTTTCTCATCCTCCACATAACACCATACATTTTTCAGGAATCAGTGTTATAATACAGTGTTATAATAAACCAAATTCGACATCGAATAATAGTAGAAATATTTATCTTTTAAAAATTGCTCCTCTTAGAATCTGAGTGGCAGACCGAAATCATAACTGACATTTTTTATTACTTACATCAAAGCAAAACTTGTTGGGTCAGATAGTGTAGCATACTAACCTAGAAGGTAGGCCATAAGCGACGCGTAGGAGTCACTTGGTCTTAAGAGCTCCTGACCAGAAATATCGAGAATCCCACGACAGAAACGAAATTTCATATTCCATTTCATTTTACCAAAAATACCTCTTTGGTAAACTATTTTCAAAAATCATATTTAAAAGTTCCTCCGCTTTTTGTTTTTTCCAAAATTTAAATAACTTCGAAATACCGCTAGAGGCTCGTTTGGGCCCCCCGGAAACAAGGGAAAATCGTGCATTTTTAGCAAGCTCGTACGCAACAATGGAAATCGTTCCCGTTTTGCCATTTGGCTCATAAGTACATCATTCTTTCCTCTATCCAAAAATATAAAAATCGGATATAAATTTGTATTTTTAGTCTGCTTGTTGACCTGTTGAAGATACTAACCTTGAAGGGTTCAAAGTCAAAGTGAAATTTGGGTCAACTTCAAAGGCTTATAACTGACCTAGCATATGTTTTTCAGACCAAAAATATACATCAACTGTAAGCTCAAGCATTCCTTTTCACTCTCTGAAAGTGTTGTTTTTGGCCCACTAAAGGCGACTCGTGGAGAAAAAAAAATCGTGCGGTGCATTTTGAGCATTTGGATAGAACGGCCGCTGTCACGCGAGCCACATCGGTTCCACTAAAGCAGTCATAAAACAAGGTTTCACTGGCTCATCGTTTTGAATAGGTAAAAGTAAAAATATATACTTTTCACTTAGAGGTAACTATGTTATTATGACTTAGGGGCAGCCCGGTTTACTTGTGTACAATGCAAATTTATTTATAATGTAACAATATTATTTGATTGATCCAAACTGATAAACCAAAGATACTCTCACCTTAAGACACCATCTTGTGAATCTCATGGTCCAGGTTATCACTCCTTTTACCAGACTTATTGGCTGCAGTAGTCATGACAATTTGTAGATTGAAAAAACAAAAGTTACAACCACGTCAAACTATGCACTCCGTATTCAAATTAGCATAAATGTGAGACATGAAATCTGAGCTTTTCGTGATAGGCACGATAAAGGATAGCGTGACGCAGTGACTCAGAAAGCTGGAAAACCCAAATGGGCATAAGCCAGGAGCCCTTACTTAGACATAAATGTTAGTTTTCCGGTAAATAGCCGTTTTGAATGAATATATCCGAAGGGACACTTCTCTAATGAGGGAAAGGATCGTAAGGGTCATTTGCAATTTCAAATACTTCAGTAGGGTCCGATCATTTACTGTTAGAGGACAGCGGGGGGTGGTTGGAAAAAACCGAAATATTCCCGCAAAGCTTTTGTGGAAGAAAGACCGCAAAAACACCAGGGAAAGAAAATTCAAGCAAAGCTTTTAGTTCCAATAAAAAAATAAATAAATAAATCATAATCGTAATAACAAAGCAGAAAAAAGGAAAAATTTAATGATACATCTCTTATCGTCTTTGATCAGTTTTAAATGGACGTGTGAGTGCTATTTTAAGTCTCGTGGGACACATTCAGTTAACAAAAACACCACCACAAGAACAACTTGAAACCATTTCTTCTAGTACGCTGGTGTGGGGTACTTTTCTTCTAAGTTTCAAAGGAGGTGTTTACAAGTCAGTGAAACTGAGAAAGTCCAAGTTTCCGGTTGCCGTTCTTTGCGAATGCCATCAGCGCAGATGTCGTACTGGTCGTACACAGTGAGATGTTCCAGTTGAAACCTTGAGAGGATATCTTGTCTTGCTGTAGTCAAATTGGTTCATTTTATTATTATTTCTTTTTTTGAGGGGAGGTATGCTAGGGGTCATTTGCAGATTCAGATATTTTATGGTCGGACCATTTATTTTAGAGGGGGTGGTTTGAAAAATAAGAAAAGTTTGATTTGGAAAGCTTTTGTACAAGAAACGCTGCAAAAGCTTTGTCGCAAGAAGAAAGTAAAGAAAGTAGCTAATTCGGGAGAATTATGTATATCTTTTCCAATCGCTGCTAGGCCCTGCACCGTTGTAGGAAGGTGTGGAATGATACCTGTGCTGAAATCTCAACAGCCGTTTGAATCCTTAGGCTTTGCCACACGGATCGAGTTCCAAACGGTTCCGGTTCTGATAGGTCTTCTGAAACTGCTATCCGTACCGTCAATCCGGTCCAGTAAAGGTCCGGTTTTTGGACCTGCAAAAATGCAGGAACCGTTCCGGTCCCATATTGGACAGGTACTATGTGAACATCTTGACCGGTTCGTTTTGGTTCCAACAGCGTAATTTAGGCTTGGGCACTAGTTAAATTTGTCGCGTGTATCAGTGTTGTGTCTTTGATTAAACTCATCTAGAAATTTAAAGAGAGACCAAACTACTGTCTGCGTAGCATAAATGCCACATAACTTATTGCAATTCTGCGTTTAAAGCTTGAAAAGGTTAAAAGCTTGTGTATTTTGGTTGAGTATTTTGTAATCGGCAGGGATGGGGTAATTTATTATCTGGCCAGAGGCCTTTGGCTTCTTTCAATCAATAGATTCAGCCTTCTTCGATCGTCTTTCACGCGTTTTGGTCTGCCGGTGGATAACGTATTGGTACAAACAGCTGATTTTCTCACGTTGGTCCAGAAGTGGACTGGTACCGGACCATTTCTGTACCGGTTCCGTGTGAACAGATGCTCATAAATGAAACGGTCCTACGCGAACAGATCTGGTCCGGTCCAGAACCATTTGGAAACCGTTCTGTGAGAACATAGCCTAAGCCGTTGTTAGTAAGTTTGTGACTGAGGGTTGGGCCTTAAGAGAAGCAACAAAGAAAGCTTCTCGCTTCGATGATAAAAAAAAAAAGTCTACCTCGAAAACAAAGTTCAATATTGGCCATTCATCAAGAAGGAAAGTGGACGCAGAGGCAGTACCGTGGGATGAAATAAGCCGGATCGCTAGGTTCCGGGGAGGTGCCTGACGGCCCAGCATTAGCCACTGGGTTCTTTTAGGGTCTAGCAGCAAACGATTTCCGTGCCTTTGAAAAATAAACCTCTTTGAGTACAGCGAGACAAGATATCCTCTCAAGGTTTCAACTGGAACATCACATCGTGTACGACCAGTTCGACATCTGCTCCAAGAGCAGCAATCGGAAACTTGGACTTTTTTAGTTTCACTGCGAGCGCTTTGAATTGTAACTCCTTTAAAACTTAGAAGGAAAGTACCCTACATCAACCTACTAGAAGAAATGGTTTCAAGTCGTTCTTGTGGTGGCGCTTTTGTTAACTGAATGTGTCCCACGAGACTTAAAATAGCACTCACACGTCCATTTAAAACAGATCAAAGACAATAAGAGAAGAATCATTAAATTTTTGCATTTTTCTGCAGAGTTATTATGATTATGAGTTATCTATTCATTTTTTTTCTGTAACTAAAAGCTTTGCTTGAATTTCCTTTCCCTGGTGTTTTTGTGGTCTTTCTTCCGCAAAAGCTTTGCGGGAATATTTCGTTTTTCCAACCACCCCTCTAAAATTAATGGTCCGCCCGTAGAATACACTGGTTTTTTTTTTTTTTTAGAAGAACGTCTAATTTTTTAGCTGAGGCGGAACCGGAACTGAATGTTCTTATTTTTTTGGCGATTTGAGCCTGAAACGTTCTTAACAATGTTCTTAAGATTAATTGTATAGTATTTCAGTAAATCATAGTTGTGAATGAAAGAAAGAACAAATAGGTCAAGTTCTACCAATTTCCTAAAAGCTGTACGTGTTTGCTTTTGTAAAAATGGAAGATGACTTACGACGTCACAAAAATTCTAGCATTTGGGGCTCAAATAGGCTGTAAATTACTCTGACCAGATTATTACACTTTATTTCACTCTCACCGCATAGCTTATTCTACAAATATGAAGACATGATAAAGAGGCGTTCTTAACAAAATCTCAGCCTGGGTATGTTCTAAGCATGTTCTTAAAATTTTTGCCAATCCCAGCCTCGACGTTCTTATAAAAAAGGTTCTTACATAAAAAAGAGTGTATTTGAAACTGCAAATGACCCCTAGGATCCCTTCCCTCATTAGAGAAATTTCACCTCGTATATATACATTCAAAACGGCTATTAACCGTAAAACTAATATTTATGTTCAAACAAGGGCTCCTGGTTGGTAGTCACTAGGTCACGCTATCCCATATCGTGCCTATCAGGAAAAGCTCAGATTTCATGTGGCACATTTATGCTAATTTAAATACGGAGTGCATAGTTTGGCATGGTTTGAAAAAGGTTCGGTAACTTTTGGTTTTTTAATCTGCAAATTATCATAATTTATCCAGCCAACAAGTCTGGTAAAAGAAGTGATAACCTGAGCCAGGAGATTTACAAGATGATGTCTTACGTCTTTGATTTATCAGTTTAGATCAACGAAATAATATTGTTACATTGTAATTAAATTTGCATTGTACAAACGTAAACCGGGTTGCCCCTAGACCATAGCAACATAGTTACCTCTAAATGAAAAGTATATATTTTTAATTTATTAACCTATTCAAAACAAAGTGCCAGAGAAACCTCTTTTTTTGACTGCTTTAGTGCAACCGATGTGGCTCGCCGTTGCGTAATAGCGGCAGTTCTACCGCAATGCTCAAAATGCCCTGCACACTTTTTATTCTCGACGCGTTGCTTTTAGCGGGCCAAAAACGACACTTTCAGAGAGTACAAACGAATAATTGAGCTTACAGTTGATGTATATTTTTGGTCTGAAAAACATATGCTAGGTCAGTTATAAGCCCCTGAAGTTGACCCAAATTTCACTTTGACTTTGAACCCTTCAAGGTTAGTATCTTCAACAGGTCAACAAGCAGACTGAAAATGCAAATTTATAGCTGTTTTTTGAATTTTTAGATAGAGGAAAGAATGATGTACTTATGAGCCAAATGGTAAAACGGGAACGATTTCCATTGTTGCGTACGAGCTTGCTAAAAATGCACGATTTTCCCTTGTTTCCGGGGGGCGCAAGCAAGCTTCTAGCCGTATTTTGAACTTTTGTAATTTTTGGAAAAACCAAAAAGCGGATGAACTTTTAATTATGATTTTTGAAAATAGTTTACCAAAGAGGTATTTTTGGTGAAATAAAATGAGATATGAAATTTCGCTTCTGTCGTGGGATTCTCGATATTTCTGGTCAGGAGCTCTTAATAGTAGGGGTACCAATGAATCGAGTCTGCAATTAGGTCATTAAAGCAAAAGACGGGAAGATGAGACTGTACATACTAGAGAGGTAAACCTTCAGTTATGAATTGTGCATCTAACTTCAGATTCAGTGTTGATTAAATGGCTGTGACCATTTAAACGAGGTGCTGTTTATGAGGATGTACATGCAAGTTACATTGATTCTAAGTTTTGCTCTTGTGGACGAAATCCTAAAATGCCACTATGCTAATAAAAGCTGCTATACATGCACAGTACAGTACTTTATTTCTGTGCTGCTGTTTATTAGGCTGTGAAAAGTATTCCTCTGGTTCTAACTTTTGCGACTATGAATCAAGTGAAATATAAAAGTGTGACCATTCGAATGAAAGCTACTGAAGGTGTTTCTAGATTTTGTCTACAGATGAAAGTTGGCCGTTCGTATGAAACTTCTGAGCTGTGAGCTACTATGGTCTGATTTTTTATGCAGCACAAAAGATTCTGACCATGGCGCGCCCGGGAGCTACTTGCATTACTGCAATTGGTTTTGGCTTTCCAATATGATGCCATTTCTTAAGTTACCTACGGTGGCTATAAAGTGGAATTCCCTTCAAATGAAAGCTTTATTTTGAGAATTACTTTCCTGTGATGCTGTTAATTATGTTGTACAGTGTGGTTCTAACGTAAAGTCTGTGTATGAAGTGTGACCATTCAAATGAAAGCTACTGAGCAGTACTTTTCTCTGGCACTGTTAATTATGCTGTACAAAGTAGTTCTAACTTTTCAGTTTGTGAATGAAATAACTAAGAGTGACCACTCAAATGAAAGCTACTAATATATATAATATAAACGATGCTTTCATGTGGCGCTGTTTATTATGCTGTACAGTGTGGTTCTAACTTTCGAGTCTGTGGATGAAATGACTAAGTGTGATCACTGATTCAAATAAAAGCTACTGAGCAGTATTTTTCTGTCGTATTGTTTATCATGCTGTACAAGGTGATTCTGACTTTTGAGTCTGTGGATGAAATGACTAAGTGTGACCATTCAAAGAAAACTAGTGGTTCAACTAAACAGCTGCATTTTTTCCATTGCAGTTTCGAACCAAAAATAAATTTTACTTGGTAATAAAAAATAAAGATTTAACTTTTTTGTGTGCCATGCGTTGTGATTTACATGGGAAGTAAAAAGATCTCATGATAAAAACAAACTGCAGCAAGTCTATTGACTTTTGACTTTACCATAACTATGTATTTTTTGGTCTTTTTAGCTTTTGTCTTTGTTAGTATGAGTATTTGTAACTTTTAGTCTTTGTAATACTTTAAATCCTTTTAGTTTTTATTTTGTGTAGTGCACATTTAAGCATATTCTCATGGAATTTGCGCACTCCAAATTTTAAATTACCATTATTATTATCACTATCATCATCACGAATTCATAGTTATTTCCAAACCTCCTCTCAATCTCTTGTAATCGCTTTCTACTTTTATTGTGCCTGTAAAAAGGAAAAATAGATTCGACCATTATTTGCTAGCAGTTGATTGTTTGGGAGGCTAAAAAGTATATTAACAGAAGCATCTCGTCAAAGACTCCTTTTTAAGTCGTTTCTATTTCCCATTTAGTTTTCTTTTTCTGACAGATATTTAAATTATAGAAATAGATTTCGAAGCTCGTGTTAGATGTAGGAAAAAAAGCTAGCTGAAGCGCTACTCAGTACATACCATTTTTCTTCCAAAAAGGTATTAGATAATTTTACCGTGTTACTAGAAAGTCTTCGCAATGTTAGCTGAGTAAACAACCCTCTGAACTGATGGAATGCTGTGACAGTTGGATCACAAATGTAAATTAAATTGTCCTTCACACAAATGCCGGATAAGACCCAGTTAGTTAATTATCCCAATAAAACGTTATTTTGAAATTGGAAAATATAGATCGAGAAAAATGCGGTTACCACGAAACTGGAAACTACGAACTATAAGCGCATAGCGAACCTTTCTTCCATGGCTTTCAGCCGTTTTTCAATGTCCGGCATGTTGGGGGTGGCCTTCGTACCCGGTGGAGCAAGGACTGTTTTTCACCAGTTTCAGCGCCATCAGCAAACACTCGATTGGTGTTTTGATCTTCTCCTCGACGCTGTCTTTCCTGAGCTTCATCCATGGCAGAGATGTGAACCAGAATGGAACAACACATCACCAACACAGCCACGAGACGCAGGCCGCCGCGAGGTGTTACTGAGGAAGACAATTTCATTGCGGACCGAGTGAGCTTTACGTACATCGAATCACTTTGAATTTTACACCGACATAAACAACCGACGTGCTTTCTCTCAATAACAAGCAAGTTGTTGTGTGCCGGCGATAGCGAAGGACATGGAGACATGGGCGAGAACTTTTTCGCGTTTGTGACGTAGCGGCCAGTGCCATTTGAACAATACAAAATGTATATGACAAGTGCGTCAAAATGAAAGTTGGAACTGTATTTGCAATTTTTGAAAACACTTTGATAGCTTGCGAGCGGTCTTAATTTTTACCGACATCAAGGGCAGCAGAAAAAAAAAAACAAAGTAACGAAAGCAATTAGAAGAAACACTTTTGAGATCAGCGGAATCAGGGAAGACATGTCCGACGATCAACCGACTAAACCTTTTTTCGTTTTCCTTCTCATAATTGTTATTTGTTTGGACTGTAAATACAACATCATCTATTATAATCCTTTGTTCACGTGAGATTTGATGTGATAGTTAAAATGAACAGTCGTAATCGACTGTATTTGCTTTCAGCGATTCTGAGAACACCTTGCTATTTCACCTAATACGTCCTGGCTCATCTCAGTCAGTGCTTCGTTTTAATTTCGATGATCAGTTATTTACGGGTTGCCTTCACGTGCAACTGATATGTGTTTTGCAGTAAAAAGTAAATAATGAAGAAGTCTTCGTCATTTTAGCACTGTTTAACGTAGACAACATTTGAAGTATTTACATAGTGAGGACGAAATAGCTGAGCAGTATGCTAATCTTGCGAAAATCGTATAGAAGCTTATAGAGTCATAAATTGTGACGGAAACATGATCTGCGAAACGGATTACTAAAAATTCATTATAAAATTCAAACAAATATCTACGTCGCCGACAGAGGTCGGTAGAGTTGAACAGTAGCTAGTAGAGCTTCACGACAGCATCCTGGGTTTTTTCGGCTTTAAGCTGTTACAGACAAGCTAAGCGCTCGAAAACTGTAACAAGGTAATCAGTTACGACGGGAACTCTGCGTCATAGGCGAGGGTAAGTTCTCTCGGAATTCAAACAAACTCTCCGTCGTCTGGTATGCTCGCCTTCTGTCCCAATCACAAATTTCGAAGTGCCGGTCCGATAACGGTTGGGTCAGTTCTTAAGTGAGCTTGGCAAGACTGAATTCGAAAAGTTGACTGGGTTTCGGCAATAATGACTACAGAAAGGAAGACTTGAAGCTAAACAGCTTGTCAAACTCTGAAACTAACCTTGATTTTGCTCAAGTGTTGTTTTTAGGAATTCTCTCGCCAAGGCTTCTCTAGAGAGAACTGAAATTTAGACATGTTAGACCATGGAGACAGCCGTAAAGAAATCAGTTCGCAGTTGTTTTGAGGCAGAAAAAGTATAAAGTAAAGAATAGAGCGCTTTACAAATCGGCAAAATTACGGAGCCGCCTGTAAGAGAAACATCTCTTGTACCCTATAGCCACGGTAAAAGACTGAAGCAATTGTTTACAAAAGGAGAGTAATGAGTTTTGATATAACCGGTTTGCGAGATTTGATCCAATCCCACTGAACTGAATAGTTCAGATCGTATATGTTGTTGCTGAAGTTTACAAGAGAATGGCAAAGTTGTCTTTTGTAAATGAACTTTAAAATTATCGTGCGAATTCACTTGACTCACCTTATTCGCCTCCGTATCAGCCGAATATTTAACAATTATCCTGCGAAATCGGGCGGAATATCACCTGAATCTTAGCCGACGAGGCCGTAGGCCGAGTTGGTTAAATCAGGGGATATTCCGCAAGATTGAGCAGGATAATTGTTTTATTATTCAGCAAATTGTCACCATGCCCATATGTGGTCAGGAAGCCCTCAATATCTGTCACCCGTACATGACAGATATCCAGCGATAAAACGTAGATGACCATATTTGGAAGTGCACTGCAGTCCTCCTTTCGCAGCTTGTTAGGGTGGCCATTTTGAAAAGCGAGGGAGTTTGAGCGGTGTTTTACAGAAATTTAAAAACACTCTGAAAGAAATTTTCCAAGATTTGATGCTCAGAGAACATCGACCAGTATTTGCATCAGCTTACGAGGATATTCAGTGGTTGATTTGGAATTTGGAATTCCAATTTTGAAAAGTGAGAACTCACCAAGAAAATGCTATTCCTTGCGAAGCAGAAACTTCAAACTAATTGCTCACGGAAAGTTGTAAAGTTAAAAAGGTTTTAATTCACAATGAGAGGACTTATTCTCGGTAAGGTAGCAATATTTTTTCTCCTTTTAGCTTGTCATTACCAAGGATGAGTTTGGAAATAAGTCTACTTGAAGTGAACTTTGATTTCTTGAAATTTTGCTTTTGTGTTTATTATTTGTCTCAAGCTTTAGGAATTTTTATCATACAACTGAAGTTTTTCTTGTTGCTTGACGTAACACTATTGGAACAATAGATAAATGTATATGACATTAGTGTCAACATTAAAAAAGTTGCGATGTATATTTGCAATTTTTGAAACAGTGATTGTTTTCTTTTCCTTGTCCTTTCTCTTTTTTGTTTTGTATTTTGTTTTGTTTTGTTTTTGTTTTGTTTTGTTGTTTTGCTTTTGACAATAAGCCAACTAAATGTTTCTATTTTTTCCTGTGAGAATTTTTTAGGACCGTAAGCACGCAAAACACAAGGACCTCAAAATACCCTATAACCACCATTTTGTTCGCGCGAAATTCGATGTGATCCGGTTAAAATTAATTGAACAGTACATCATACTGAATTGTATTTGCTTTCAGAACGAGATAATAGGAACATCTTTATAGCTTTTTAACTGCGTTATAAAAGGTGGAAGCCCACTGCTAATTCACCCAATTTATATGTCGCATTATGTCCAGATACGTTCGAATTGATCGACTCGTATCTCAGTGCGTCGAGTTGATGTTTCGATTATGATTTACTAGTCGCCATCCGTGCCACACGTTCAACTGGAACCATTGTTTTGCAACAAAAATAAATAATGGATAAGCTTATGTTTACTTATATTGTTTAATGTTAAAAACATTTGGCGTATTCACGATAGAGTGGTCGAAATAGTTGAAGACTGCAGTATGCCCGGTTTCTTTGGCTCTTGCATTTGTTTTGTGCTATCACATGATTGATTCTCAGTACTAGTAAATAGTTAAGTGTTAAATTCCTGCGCGAATATATGCGACAATGATACGCCGTCTGCGATACTCTGAGGCTGTGTGGGCTTCTAACCCTAACCAAAATAAAGATCGTTCGTAACCTGAATACCGAATTACCTGACACTGTAAAGGTCTTTGTCTAAAACGCCATCATTTACTTTGCGACAAATGCTGTGCGTGCATACAGAATACCTCATCGCAAACATTAAAAATTCATTGGGTTTCAGTTTCAGCAACAAAGTTTAATCGTTTGCGTGCGATACGGAAAATCTAGACAGTGGTTGACTCTTACGCATTTTTAAAGGAGAAGGTCACTCCAGAAACGGTGTATTTTTTGAAATCACCAATAAAAAGATATCACTAAGTTGAGTTGCTGACCGTGGTTTTAGCTTCTAAAGTGCATCTGATCCCACTGAAAATCCTCTCGGGTAACGTGGGCTCTGAAACGAGCCCACGTTACTCGACCGCTTGTCTCGTTGAACGATTTGACGTCACGGACAAGCGGACAGGCTGCTAAGTACGATTCAAAATGGCAGCGCACAGTGTTGAATTTTGGCCCTCTTTGGAGAGGAATTTCAGTGGGATCAGATGCACTTTAGAAGCTAAAACCACGGTCAGTAACTCAACTTAGTGTTATCTTTTTTTTGTTGATTTCAAAAAATACACCGTTTCTGGAATGACCTTCTCCTTTAAAAACAATAATTAGGATTAAATTATTACTCATTTGGTAAACCAAACCGAAACAAAATTGATGATTGAGGCACCGATTAAGAAATCTCCTTTTTCACGAAAGGAGTTAACATTACCTACTTTATTATCATTCCTGTATTGATGAAAATTCGGCTCCACTTCGAATTCTCTACGTCGAGGGAATAGTGGATTTTGAAAAAGCCAGTTGTGCGCAGTTGTTTTGAGGCAGAACATCATTGAAAATACTTAATAAGGCGTTTTAAAGCTTTAGAATTCCACAGCTTGAGAGATATATCTTTTATATGCTATTAAGCTATTTCATATTTATAAGGCCATCACCATAAAAAGTTTCGTTTCCCATCGCCCGACCGACCCATTTTTTTGAAAAAGTAAAAAAAAAAAAAAAAAAAACAGATACACTGTCTGGCAAGCAAAATTCTATTTCTTAACTAAATTCTACCGTGTACGATGAGTATCATCACTTAATTTTTTTTTTTCGTTTCGATAAATCTTGAAAAACTCGACAAATCTTGAAAAGGTCGGTAAATTTTGAAAAACTCTTTAAGTCTTGAAAAAGTCGATAAATCTTGAAAACGCGAAAAAACTTGAAAAAGTGGATAAATCTTGAAAAACGTGAAAAAACGTGAAAAACGCAAAAATCTTGTAAAGTGTAAAAAAAATTGAAAAACGCGAAAAATCATGAACAGTTATAAAATAGGGTTGGCAGGCCTGCGCGACTCCTACTTCACGCTTTCGTACGCTTCGCCCAGTATCTCGGTCTTTCGACCAATTTTGCTTCTTGTGTTTTTGTAGTGGGTTTAGTTGGGAGGATTTTTAAATGGTTACTGAATTGAGCCATTTCACCTTAAACGTCGCATTTTTAAACTTTTTTCTCGAGGTCACATCGATCTGTTTCTGATAACTGTATGATGGCGCCTCAGTTAATTTTGACCTCTGATCGTCTGTTAAGCGACTTAATGTAAATTTTAATGCGACTTAATGTGTTTTCTATGCCGCTTTCGGCATATTAGGTACGTTGAATCTGGCTCCTTTAGGAACTTGATAGAGTTTTTCAGCCTCTCGTGTTTGTATTTGTGACAATAAAGGATCTGAAATATTATAGGCAACATGATGAGTTTCCCTGCTGATGTTTGTACCCGGGGGGGTACTCGACCCATATTTGGGTATAGGGTGAGCCACTGAGGGTTTGAAACCCTGAACCTGCTTAGGACAAAAAAATCCTAAAATACATACCCTGTTTAGGACAACAACCTCAATTTTATTACCCTGTTTAGGACATGCAATACCCTGTTTATAATTAGGACAGACTCGCGCGAAATTATATACCCTGTTTAGGACAGACTCGCATGAAATCACATACCCTGTTTAGGACAGAGAGGCCAAGAAACCATACCCTGTCCAGCGGCAAATCCCCGTATAGGCCATATAAGGGAGTTTCCCCCGGGTGATTGTAACGCCAGCCTCCGCTTATTTGTATAATTCTGTTGCAGGATGTTGTGTTTTGCATCACGGAGTGTGATCTATAAACCCTTTGTGTCATGAAACTGAAGTTGTAACTTCTTTCTAGCTATGCAGCATGTAATAGATGGCTGAACTCTGCTTCAGTCAAACATTTGTGAGTAAGCTCCTCTTGAAACTGATTTGTGTCTAGGAACTTACACGAGCTTGCATAAGAGCAACTCACAAAGCCAATCCCGGCAACTGATGAGACCCATGTGGAGGGTCGAAACCATGGTCTTGCCTGTACATATTGGCATACACAAACAGGCGGTTGCCGGATAGACTTGCTAAGAACAGGAGGAAAGACATAAAGCTCCTAAACACGAAACTCTCAGTTTCAAGAGGAGCTTACTCACACATGTTTCACTGAAGCAGAGTTCAGCCATCTATTACATGTTGCAAAGCTAGAAAGAAGCTACAACTTCAGTATCATGATGAAAAGGGTCTATAGATCACACTCTGTGATGCCAAACACAACATCCTGCAACAGAATTACACAAATATGCCGGGGCTGGCGTTACAAACACCCAGGGGGGGGGGGGGGGAGGGATTAACCCATCACGTTGCAGATAATATTTCAGATCCTTTATTGTCACAAATACAAACACGAGAGGCTGAAAAAAACTGTATCAATTTCCTAAACGAGCCAGATTCAACGTACCTAATATGCCGAAAGCGGCACGGAAACCACAATTAGTCGCTCAACAAACGACAAATTTAACTGAGAATAACAAACAGTGCACTTGAGTCACAAGAATTCACCGGTTATCTGAAAATTGATCAGATATGACCTCGAGATCAAAGTCTTAAAAACTGCGACGCCCAAGTTGTAACGGCTCAATTCAGTCACCATATAAAAATCCTCCAAACTAAGCCCACTACAAAAACACAAGAAGCAAAATTGGTCAAAAGACCGAGATAAGGCGCACGAACAAAGGCGTGAAGTATGAGTAGCATAGGCCTTCCAACCCCATTTTATAACTTTGCCTGTTATCAACAATAACCTCTTCTTCGAGGTCAGAAAGCGTTTTCACGTTTTTCAAGATTTGTCGCGTTTTTCAATTTTTTATACGTTTTTTCAAGATTTTTGGTGTTTTTAAAAAAGTTTTTTCGCGTTTTTCAAGTTTCTTCGCATTTTTAAAGATTTTTCATGTTTCAGTCAAGATTTTTCGCGTTTGCAAGTTTTTTTCACGTTTTTCAAGATTTTTTGTTTTTCAAGTTTTTTTTCGCGTTTTTCAAGTTTTTTCACGTTTTCAAGATTTATCGACGTTGTCAAGATTCATCGAGTTTTTCAAAATTCATAGGCGTTTTCAAAATTTATCGAAACAAAAGAAAAATTAAAGTGATGATACTGATCGTACACCGTAAAATTCATATCCTCTGTTTTATATAAAAAACATGTGATCAAGACTATAATAGAAATCGTTACCTTGTTTATTAGCCTGTATATTAAATCAGAAATGTTTGTGGACGTCATTTCATATATCTCTCAGCATTGCATACTTGGAAATGAAGGTTTTATTAAACTGCATTGTGTAACTGGAACAAAAGCTGACAGGCACATATCCTGTACCCATGAAAAAAGAACCTATCTTCCGACTTCTTTTTCTATGTATTTAACAATTAACAGGAACGAATGTTTCTTCAAACAGCATCATTTAACAATTGATTTGATTTCTTTCAATACCCTTGTGTGTTTAGTTGAACAGATACGACGACTAGAGCTAGCATACGATCTTGTTCAATCTTGTTTAAAATAAATCTTTGTTAAGATTTCTTCTTCTTTCCGCCTGCTGCTGCTAGCAGTGTTTTTGGTCTCGAAAAGATCTACAAGTAGACTTGCGCACAAGTCGAGCTCAGAATTCTTTTTCGGAAGCGCGAAAAACGCAAAAAACCGAGCGCGAATTGCGAGCGAGCCGCCACCGGAACCGGAAATGAGAAGTGAAGGACTTTTGAGAAAGTCTAATCCACAAGAAACACTTGGAGAGCAATTCTCCAGTGTAGATAAGGAAGGGATTAGGAAAACATTAGCAAGCGAAAGCGCACGTGTAACCAGGCCTTCTTACTTAGCATCCAGGCTTTTCTTGGATTCAGCCTCCCTCGGTCAATTCTTTCCTTTTTTTGCCCGACCAACCGACCCACCTTCACCGGAAGGAAGGCAATGGGAAACGAAACATTTTATGGGGATGGCCTAATTCACTCGCGCATATTAGATTATTTAATTTGTATTGAATATTAATGTATGAAATACTCATATATTTGAACTGCGGATAACGATGGAATTATATGAAGATCATCGTAGTGAAGGTGTTTCAACTTAGGCAGTTGAAAAGAAGGAAACCTGACAAAAAAAGGTTTCCTTCTTCAGGTTTCCTTCTTTTCAACTACTTTAAAGAGCCAGTCTCCCTTAGATTCTCATATCCATTTCTGTTCGAGAAATAGATTTTGCTCGTAATTCCTGCCTCAACTTTCCTTGGCAAGTAAGTTACAAATACCGAATTAGATCGATAAAATTCTTCTTCTTAATAAAATTATGACACAACCATTCCGAACCCCTTAATGGCCTCAAAATTCAGCGGCCAGCTGGTGAATTTTGATGAAGTTGCAGCTATTTGTTCTGGACAAAACAGCTCGTTCAAACCATTCAAATTCGCTAGTTATAAACAAAGACCCTTTACCTTAATAACAATGTAGATTGTATTCATAATCTTTCATTAGTGTAAGGAAACTAACGATACAAAGTTTATCCACTTTTGATACCAGTACCGCAACGTGCGATTTAACCCAAATTCAGGCGAATAAATCACAAAAGTGTTTCGTCCTCACAGGCTTTCCTGCATATCAGTGGAAAGTCCTATCTGCCAGCTACTTAATTCTGTTAAAAGATTTGGCTGTCATCCAGTTTTCGTCCGCAAGAGACAGCTGAAAGTTGTGCAACTCAGCTAAAACCGCCATATTTCCATCGTAAACACTCCGAACTAATGTCGGTAACAAAATACGAATTAAATGACGCACCTCCGCATAACTGCTCCAGCAACGAGGATCAAAGTTCCCACCCAATGTCAACTGAATGGAATCCATGGTGGCGTTTCATTAGAGTAGTCATGAAGCAAGATATATCGGCGAAGGGAGTTCGCTGTCGGCCATGTTTTTTCAAACCGCTGACCGGACTGTTTATCGGCTCACAAATAGTCTAACGTCTGACGCAAGAACACTCAGTGATCGATCATTGACGCCAGTTTTTCTACAAGTGCATGTTTCAGACTTTTTCTGTCTTTTGAAATGTTTACAAAGTCATTTGAGCATTTCAACATTAAAAGAACTGAGCTTTTCTTTCCGGTACATCGAGGTACAAGTCGCAGAGATTATAAGCATCGTAGTAAATTGGATGCTGGACTGATAGGTTTTGGTAAACTTCATCCACTTGTTGTAACCACTCTTCTTCTTGTACAACCTCCTCGATGTCAACAGCATCAATAACTTCAGTTGCCTGGCCAGAGTATGAAGTAGTGGTTTGTTTTTCCTCGAAAAGTACGACTTGATAGAATTATGGTCTGTTTATGAATTCCAAGAAATGGTTGGATTTGACTGTATCAAGCCTGACCCTGTGATAAAGTGGCTTTTCCAGTGGGGCACCGCGACCTTTATTCTTAGCATGAAGCTTAGTTTACGGAATTCCCATTCTGTTATTGGCTCATACAGTTTGTGTATTTCCATAAGCTTCTTCGCTGGGTACCTGTTTGCATAAATACTCAAGATCTCGGTCTTCGTGTCCTTAGAAGGTGCATCCCTATAAGCTTCAAGGAGAGGTCGGAGTTCATTCTCAACATCACAGCCGTCAGTCTTGCAAACTGCTTCGAACAATGCCTCTCCATCTTCCGGGGCAATTGCTGAACAAACTATTTTACAAGCTTCCGTTGCCTTTTTTGTAAACAATATTTGCTCTTCATGTTTGTAAGACGTCCAAGCTTTCGTTAATTCTAACTAACGCCTGATCAGTTGGAATCTGAGGAGTTAAGATGCTGACGTCCTCTTGAGAGCTGTGATCGCCTGTAGTACTTGGAGTCCAGTCGGTTTCAAACTTTTGCTGTGTACGTTCAGTCTATGGTGTTGGAAGCATTGTACTCATCTCAGGTGAAGTGCTTCTGCTTTGGATACCCTAGAAGTAATAGAGAAGGGATGGCGCAGTGGTGAGAGCGCTCGCCTCCCACCAATGTGGCCCGAGTTCGACACCCGGACCCGGTGTCATACGTGGGCTGAGTTTGTGTTGGTTCTCGACCCTGTTCCGAGGGTTTTTCTCCGGGTTCTCCGGTTTTCCTCCCTCAGCAAAAACCGACACGCGGCTTATTCGAGCTAGCTGTTGGCTGTGCTCCAAGGGTCATGCATGGACCGTACAGCGGCTGCCAGCGGCGCCTATACATGCTTTCGATCCGACCTTGTCGAGCTGCGTCCTTGCTGCACTTTGCTTGGGGGATAAGAGAGACAGTTATTATTACTATTGTTATTAAAGTAAGCACAATCAGTAAAACTGATAGGTACGACTGACGCACCTAGATTAGCATTCGCTACCTGCTTTCTAGTCCATGATAAGATGTACTACCTAGATCTGTAAGATGGAAAACCTTGCCTGAAATAGATTTTCCATACAACATAAAAGACCCATTTCGAAACCCACATTCACAAACAACCTCCCATGACACCATAAAACCAAGGCTTGCAAAATATATTACCTTGCGATGGGCTCTTTTTCACATTCTAAACGTGCCTTGTTTTATACAAGTTGTGGATGCCTTTTCCAACAGTTAGAGCAAATTGCTGTTGGCGAGGATAATGGATATTTTCTTTTGTTAGAAAAATATGTATATTACTTGATAAGCATTTATAATATATATTATGTATATTATTATTAGTATTCATAGCCCGAGAACTGGTGACAGTAAGAATGCGCGGAACTGGGAAGGTGGCTGTTTCTCCTACCATCCACCCCCTACTCCCCCCCCCCCCCCCCTTCCTCTCCGCAGGCCACACTCTGCTGGCCAATTTTCCGCCACCAAGAAACCTCAGTGTTGTTACGCTAATAGGCACCGGAGAAACGACCTTTCCTTTGTTTTCGTATTGGTAAAGGTAGCCTGAATTTACAGTTGAATGCGTAAATCTGAAGGGAAAAAACACGATAAGCACTAACAAAAGTACTTACACCTCATATACAAAGACAAGGGCGGTAAGTACAATAGCCTTGCGATGAGAAATGTAAACTCAATCCGCTATTCCAATAAAAATGCTGTAAATTGAATCTAAGAGTAAAACTGTCACACAGATTTCCTCTAAGAAACATGAAAAATATTTCCTTGGGATTCCGTGTCATAATTTCCGTACCCTTAATTGAGTTAAAACACTGTAAATTAAATTAACTCACTATAAATAAATCCATAACCAAGTAATGCAAATTAGTTACATCGGTGAACAAGTTAACACGATATCCAACTCTTAAACAGGTTATTTTCCCCTTGTGTTCCTTCTAAAGAGCTTCCCTCATCTTATCCTTCTCGAAAAACTTCAGTTTACGAAAACGATTTAGAGCCTTTGCAACAGGTGTGTTGGGGTCCCATTGCGGGCCGTGACATTCTTGAATTTTGCTGAAAAAGAAACTGGTTAACATGGCAAAATATTTCATCCAGCTCGTATTTTTATATGTATTATCGTTTTCTTTTTCGCTTTTCGTTGTAAAAGCTACTTTCATGATCAGGTGACAAAAAGAAAAAAATTCTTACGCGACCCCACTTGCACAGGTGTAATAAACATCGTCTGTATCTCTTGCGCCATCTGCCAGTTCACAGGATTCTTACAATGCAGGGCAATTTTCCGTCCTTCGTAATTAGGGTTACTGACACGTCTTTAGTGGTCTCCAGTATTGCCCTAGATTATGACGGTGTTTCGGACAAATTGTTAGTTTTTTATTTCGTCCAATGGAAGATTAAACTTCCCCACCCTGGCCAATATCACTTCATATTCCTTTACTTTTGCGCGTGACAGGTGACAACTTTTTAAATGATTCCTAACATCAGCAACGCACTCGGCAAAGGTATCACTTCTTCTTTTCCTCGTGATTCTCCACAAATAATCTTTCCTTTTCCAATAAACGAACATGTGGTCGGTCTTGTCACTGCTCTCGCCATGGCTATTGTCAGTGCGGCAAAATTTACGTTGACAGTATGCTGCGCTGCAATGCACGTGGTCAGCGGCGTTAAAGGAACATCTCGCGAACGGATGACAACTTGCTCGTTTTCCATCAAAATTTGAGTCAAATTGCCCTGCTTTACCGTCAATTAAGCAAAATCTAGTTATATTAGTTGTTTCTTGACCAACTAATGGAATGTTTAGGTCGTACAAGAGACGATACCACGGCTTTGCTACCGACATTATAATTCGCAGCTTTTACGATGGAAATATGGCGGTTTTAGATGAGTTGCACAACTTTCAGCTGTCTCGTGCGGACTAAAACTGGCAGATAGGACTTTCCACTGATATGCAGGAAAGCCTGTGAGTACGAACCACTTTTGTGATTTAATCGCCTGAATTTGGGTAAAATCGCATGTTGCCGTAAGTGTCCAAAGTAGATAAACTCTGTATCCTCAGTTTTCTTATACTAATGAAAGATTATGAATACAATCTACATTGAAATTATGAATATATGAAATTCATATATTTGAACTGCGGAATGAAGAAATAAATGTAAAGAAGATCCTCGCAGTTATTAGTGCAACTTATGTAGTTGCGAAAAGAAAGCCTGAAAAAATCAGGCTTGCCGGGATTCGAACCCTGACCTCTGCGATACCGGTGCAGCGCTCTAACCAATTGAGCTAACAAGCCAACTGGGAGCTGGTCATTAAATTGGTTCGTAATATACCCGGGAAAGATGAAGATGAAATTATGAATATATGAAATTCATATATTTGAACTGCGGAATGAAGAAATAAATGTAAAGAAGATCCTCGCAGTTATTAGTGCAACTTATGTAGTTGCGAAAAGAAAGCCTGAAAAAATCAGGCTTGCCGGGATTCGAACCCTGACCTCTGCGATACCGGTGCAGCGCTCTAACCAATTGAGCTAACAAGCCAACTGGGAGCTGGTCATTAAATTGGTTCGTAATATACCCGGGAAAGATGAAGATGAAATTATGAATATATGAAATTCATATATTTGAACTGCGGAATGAAGAAATAAATGTAAAGAAGATCCTCGCAGTTATTAGTGCAACTTATGTAGTTGCGAAAAGAAAGCCTGAAAAAATCAGGCTTGCCGGGATTCGAACCCTGACCTCGAACCTCGAACCCTGACCTCAATTGGTTAGAGCGCTGCACCGGTATCACAGAGGTCAGGGTTCGAATCCCGGCAAGCCTGATTTTTTCAGGCTTTCTTTTCGCAACTACATAAGTTGCACTAATAACTGCGAGGATCTTCTTTACATTTATTACAATCTACATTGTTATTAAGGTAAAGGGTCTTTGTTTATAACTAGCGAATTTGAATGTTTTGAACGAGCTATTTGGTCCAGAACAAAAAGCTGCAAGTTTGCCAAAATTCATCATCTGGCCGCTGTCGTTTCGAGGCCAGCAAGGGTTTCTGAAAGATTGTGCCAGAAGTTTTTTAAGAAGAAGAATTTCATCGATCTAATTCCATATTTGTTACTTACTTGCCAAGGGAAGTTAAAGGAATAATTATGAGCGAATTCTATTTCTCGAACAAACATGGATATGAGTATCTAAGGGAGACTGAATCTTAATTTGAAACACCTTCACTGTGATGATCTTCATATAATTCTATCGTTATCCGCAGTTCAAATATATGAGTATTTCATGTATTAATATTCATTTCTCCATCTACGGGATAAATACGAACTCTCAATTGACCAGCTCCCAGTTGGCTTGATAGCTCAGCTGGTTAGAGCGCTGCACCGGTATCGCAGAGGTCATGGGTTCGATTCCCGTTCAAGCCTGAATTTTTTCAGGTTTTCTTCTTTTCAACTGCTTAAGTTGAAAGACCCTCACTGCGATGATCTTCATATAATTAATTTGTATTCTTATTAACCTTTCATTCTTGATATATTAAATGTAAAGAAGATCCTCGCAGTTATTAACGCAACTTACGCAGTTGCGAAAAGAAAGCCTGAAAAAAAAAATCAAGTAAGTTGCGTTAATAACTGCGAGGATCTTCTTTACATTTATTTCTTCATTCCGCAGTTCAAATATATGAATTTCATATATTCATAATTTCATCTTCTTCATCTTTCCCGGGTATAATACGAACCAATTTAATGACCAGCTCCCAGTTGGCTTGTTAGCTCAATTGGTTAGAGCGCTGCACCGGTATCGCAGAGGTCAGGGTTCGAATCCCGGCAAGCCTGATTTTTCAGGCTTTCTTTTCGCAACTGCGTAAGTTGCGTTAATAACTGCGAGGATCTTCTTTACATTTATTTCTTCATTCCGCAGTTCAAATATATGAATTTCATATATTCATAATTTCATCTTGATATATTGTTATATTATTTATTTCTCATTTTTGTATGTACTTCTGAAAAGACCTGTTATGGGATGGAGTATAAAGTGTATGTATGTATTGTAGCCACGGTAAAATTAGCAAGTTTTATCACAGTTTCTACACGACGAGTAACGAGTTCCTTAACGAGTGGCACCCTCGGCATCCAAGATTTGGCCCATTTTCAACCTGAAGATAATCTCATAAACTTTGTTGCTGGGTTTTGTTACAGAATGGCAAACTTATTTTTGTAAGGACGAAAATAGCGGCGAAGAAAAGAAACGAAATGATTATCAGTGATTTGCATTACGTTTATTTTCATTACTTGGAACACTCAACACTAACGGTTTTCATCAAGAAAGTTCCACTTTCTTACTTTAATTGTTTTGACTTACCGAGAACAAGTTGTCTTATTTTACATAGTTTCTGTTTAACCTTAGGGTGAATCACGGCAATTTTGTTAAATCACTGTTGAATTTTTTTTCTGTACTGGCTGTTGATACTGTAAACGGCCAGTCATTCCGTCACTTGGTGCACACAGCGCATGTCAACTCCCGACCTTCGACATATGGAAGACAGGGGAGTGCTCCGCATCTTCCTTCCACAGGTTGCAGCAAGGCACCATCCTTGTTACCATGGCTTCCAGGAACATACTCTGGGTCGCTGTCAACACAGACAAAGGATTTTGAGCTCTTGTGGATGTAACGTTCAGTCATCAGGTACCCATGATACTCCTCGGTCCATCCAGATGGACAGTCATTCCGTGCGGGCATCATCAGCATTGAACCACGTGACTTGACAAAGCAGACAACGCAGGGTACTTCGTGATTATGAAGACTTTTCTTGAAAGGGTCTCTGCTGTACTCACTGACTTCATACTCAGTGCCGAACATGTATCCCGCGGTCTGGTAGCCATCTTTATACATGCCATACTTGGGATTGTGAGGAAGGCAAAGGTAGTTCGCTCCACCACCAGGGTGATTAAAATGTTCTCCACCCATTATACCTTATGCAAAAAGAAACTTAGCATGAGTAGGTTGTTGCGAAAATTGTCTAGTTTTATACCAAACGTACCGGAACATTCTCTAGAACTCTCCAGAACAATACAGAATGCTGAGTCATCTAAATAATTATGTAATCTCTTGAAATAGTAAGTAATTATGAAGTGTTACTAAAATAGATCTCTTAGAAGCTACAAAATAAAGGTTGCGAATTGTTTTCATTTCTGAAAATGGTTTACTTGGGATTCTTCACGCAGAAGATGAGGGTAAGTGAACATTGTACCATTACAATGGCAAATTCGTAAAGGTTGATCAGTTTTGTGTTCAGGAATTGCGCTGCTGCGGAGGCACCACGCTCGGTGATAGCTCAAATATAAATATTAATCAACTAAATGATTGCAAACTACTTTTCGCATTAGCTAACTCAGTAAAGTCTCAATTGACTACTGTTCAAAATTCGCTTTCGTTTTAAAGCATTCAAAGTTATTTTTTAAAAATATTGACTTCTTTTCTCTTTGCTTCGCTCGGTTGTAGAATTAAGAAAGAGACCCTTTTCTCGAATTCGAATTGTTCACCAATTCCCTTACCTTTATATACTAACTGAGCACCACTCGGACATGTGGTCCTTCCCCAGCGAACATACTTTACTCCAGACTGTCCCTTTTCTCCTTTGGCTCCTTGAAGACCCTGGGCACCAGTCTTACCATCGGCTCCCTGGTCTCCTTTAGGACCAGGAGGGCCAGGGAACGGCTTGTTAGTGCCAGGCTTTCCGGGCTCTCCTGTAATAAAATGATTCTCAGTAACTAACATTCCTCGGTAGTATAGTTGCTGGTGTTTTGTTGTTGTTGTTGTTGTTGTTGTTGATTTCCTAGTTTCTCAGTTTCAGTTCTTTTACCTTGTTTCTCACAGTTGAAATTGAAAGATGAAACGTAAATGTACTGGGGTTTTGAAGCTGCGAAGAAAACGCGAGAAATACCACCTGAGTTTAGTGCATTTAAACTTCACACTGATTTTCTTTGGTCTCTATATACTTACTAATAAGAACTGTGTTGTTTAACAGATTTACCTTTTGAGTGTTGATCTGTTCAACTGCTAGTAGCTGATCGAAGCCTAGGAATCTAATTGATCAATGCAGGCCTCACCATTAAGCTTAACGATTTCTATTCTTCGGCAAACTAGGCACTGACAAGTTAGTAGCACTATTTTGCAATTCTCAGTTGTTTCTGCAGTTTCTTTGAGATTGGATGTAACATTTTTTGGCGAATGAGAAGATCGATGTAAGTGGATTTTTAAGTTAATACGAAACTGTCTCCATTTTAACAACCTTTTCCTCCCGGTTTTCCAGTTGGTCCTGTTTGTCCTTTTGGTCCAGTTTTTCCAGTTGGTCCTGTTTCTCCTTTTGTTCCAGGTCTTCCAGGTGGTCCTGGTGGCCCCATCTTTTCCTTTACCGTGGTATGTCGTCCTGTAAGAGTGAACAAGAGTTCTCTCACCAATTTTTTTGTACAGTTTTTCTATTCATAATGTTGTCAGTGATTTTATGTGTAATTGGAATAAACTGCCATTACTTAAAAGGGCGCTGAAAAAATTGGGCCTGTTCATAAGTAAACAAAACCAAAAACGTGAGCTACACAGCCTTAAACGCATATTTGGTAATCCATCAAATGTGACTGTAAAGTGAGTGAACACTGTTGACTATTTAAAGGTGGATGAAAAAGGACTGTCTTGTTCACACTTAATGTCTAATGTCAGGATAGATCTTATCCTCGTCTTCAAACGTTGCAGTCTGACAGCTCATATTTCACATGTTTTGCCAGAATGCTAAGAAGAAGAAGCAAAATTGGTCAAAAGACCGAGATAAGGCGCACGAACAAAGGCGTGAAGTATGAGTAGCATAGGCCTTCCAACCCCATTTTATAACTTTGCCTGTTATCAACAATAACCTCTTCTTCGAGGTCAGAAAGCGTTTTCACGTTTTTCAAGATTTGTCGCGTTTTTCAATTTTTTATACGTTTTTTCAAGATTTTTGGTGTTTTTAAAAAAGTTTTTTCGCGTTTTTCAAGTTTCTTCGCATTTTTAAAGATTTTTCATGTTTCAGTCAAGATTTTTCGCGTTTGCAAGTTTTTTTCACGTTTTTCAAGATTTTTTGTTTTTCAAGTTTTTTTTCGCGTTTTTCAAGTTTTTTCACGTTTTCAAGATTTATCGACGTTGTCAAGATTCATCGAGTTTTTCAAAATTCATAGGCGTTTTCAAAATTTATCGAAACAAAAGAAAAATTAAAGTGATGATACTGATCGTACACCGTAAAATTCATATCCTCTGTTTTATATAAAAAACATGTGATCAAGACTATAATAGAAATCGTTACCTTGTTTATTAGCCTGTATATTAAATCAGAAATGTTTGTGGACGTCATTTCATATATCTCTCAGCATTGCATACTTGGAAATGAAGGTTTTATTAAACTGCATTGTGTAACTGGAACAAAAGCTGACAGGCACATATCCTGTACCCATGAAAAAAGAACCTATCTTCCGACTTCTTTTTCTATGTATTTAACAATTAACAGGAACGAATGTTTCTTCAAACAGCATCATTTAACAATTGATTTGATTTCTTTCAATACCCTTGTGTGTTTAGTTGAACAGATACGACGACTAGAGCTAGCATACGATCTTGTTCAATCTTGTTTAAAATAAATCTTTGTTAAGATTTCTTCTTCTTTCCGCCTGCTGCTGCTAGCAGTGTTTTTGGTCTCGAAAAGATCTACAAGTAGACTTGCGCACAAGTCGAGCTCAGAATTCTTTTTCGGAAGCGCGAAAAACGCAAAAAACCGAGCGCGAATTGCGAGCGAGCCGCCACCGGAACCGGAAATGAGAAGTGAAGGACTTTTGAGAAAGTCTAATCCACAAGAAACACTTGGAGAGCAATTCTCCAGTGTAGATAAGGAAGGGATTAGGAAAACATTAGCAAGCGAAAGCGCACGTGTAACCAGGCCTTCTTACTTAGCATCCAGGCTTTTCTTGGATTCAGCCTCCCTCGGTCAATTCTTTCCTTTTTTTGCCCGACCAACCGACCCACCTTCACCGGAAGGAAGGCGATGGGAAACGAAACATTTTATGGGGATGGCCTAATTCACTCGCGCATATTAGATTATTTAATTTGTATTGAATATTAATGTATGAAATACTCATATATTTGAACTGCGGATAACGATGGAATTATATGAAGATCATCGTAGTGAAGGTGTTTCAACTTAGGCAGTTGAAAAGAAGGAAACCTGACAAAAAAAGGTTTCCTTCTTCAGGTTTCCTTCTTTTCAACTACTTTAAAGAGCCAGTCTCCCTTAGATTCTCATATCCATTTCTGTTCGAGAAATAGATTTTGCTCGTAATTCCTGCCTCAACTTTCCTTGGCAAGTAAGTTACAAATACCGAATTAGATCGATAAAATTCTTCTTCTTAATAAAATTATGACACAACCATTCCGAACCCCTTAATGGCCTCAAAATTCAGCGGCCAGCTGGTGAATTTTGATGAAGTTGCAGCTATTTGTTCTGGACAAAACAGCTCGTTCAAACCATTCAAATTCGCTAGTTATAAACAAAGACCCTTTACCTTAATAACAATGTAGATTGTATTCATAATCTTTCATTAGTGTAAGGAAACTAACGATACAAAGTTTATCCACTTTTGATACCAGTACCGCAACGTGCGATTTAACCCAAATTCAGGCGAATAAATCACAAAAGTGTTTCGTCCTCACAGGCTTTCCTGCATATCAGTGGAAAGTCCTATCTGCCAGCTACTTAATTCTGTTAAAAGATTTGGCTGTCATCCAGTTTTCGTCCGCAAGAGACAGCTGAAAGTTGTGCAACTCAGCTAAAACCGCCATATTTCCATCGTAAACACTCCGAACTAATGTCGGTAACAAAATACGAATTAAATGACGCACCTCCGCATAACTGCTCCAGCAACGAGGATCAAAGTTCCCACCCAATGTCAACTGAATGGAATCCATGGTGGCGTTTCATTAGAGTAGTCATGAAGCAAGATATATCGGCGAAGGGAGTTCGCTGTCGGCCATGTTTTTTCAAACCGCTGACCGGACTGTTTATCGGCTCACAAATAGTCTAACGTCTGACGCAAGAACACTCAGTGATCGATCATTGACGCCAGTTTTTCTACAAGTGCATGTTTCAGACTTTTTCTGTCTTTTGAAATGTTTACAAAGTCATTTGAGCATTTCAACATTAAAAGAACTGAGCTTTTCTTTCCGGTACATCGAGGTACAAGTCGCAGAGATTATAAGCATCGTAGTAAATTGGATGCTGGACTGATAGGTTTTGGTAAACTTCATCCACTTGTTGTAACCACTCTTCTTCTTGTACAACCTCCTCGATGTCAACAGCATCAATAACTTCAGTTGCCTGGCCAGAGTATGAAGTAGTGGTTTGTTTTTCCTCGAAAAGTACGACTTGATAGAATTATGGTCTGTTTATGAATTCCAAGAAATGGTTGGATTTGACTGTATCAAGCCTGACCCTGTGATAAAGTGGCTTTTCCAGTGGGGCACCGCGACCTTTATTCTTAGCATGAAGCTTAGTTTACGGAATTCCCATTCTGTTATTGGCTCATACAGTTTGTGTATTTCCATAAGCTTCTTCGCTGGGTACCTGTTTGCATAAATACTCAAGATCTCGGTCTTCGTGTCCTTAGAAGGTGCATCCCTATAAGCTTCAAGGAGAGGTCGGAGTTCATTCTCAACATCACAGCCGTCAGTCTTGCAAACTGCTTCGAACAATGCCTCTCCATCTTCCGGGGCAATTGCTGAACAAACTATTTTACAAGCTTCCGTTGCCTTTTTTGTAAACAATATTTGCTCTTCATGTTTGTAAGACGTCCAAGCTTTCGTTAATTCTAACTAACGCCTGATCAGTTGGAATCTGAGGAGTTAAGATGCTGACGTCCTCTTGAGAGCTGTGATCGCCTGTAGTACTTGGAGTCCAGTCGGTTTCAAACTTTTGCTGTGTACGTTCAGTCTATGGTGTTGGAAGCATTGTACTCATCTCAGGTGAAGTGCTTCTGCTTTGGATACCCTAGAAGTAATAGAGAAGGGATGGCGCAGTGGTGAGAGCGCTCGCCTCCCACCAATGTGGCCCGAGTTCGACACCCGGACCCGGTGTCATACGTGGGCTGAGTTTGTGTTGGTTCTCGACCCTGTTCCGAGGGTTTTTCTCCGGGTTCTCCGGTTTTCCTCCCTCAGCAAAAACCGACACGCGGCTTATTCGAGCTAGCTGTTGGCTGTGCTCCAAGGGTCATGCATGGACCGTACAGCGGCTGCCAGCGGCGCCTATACATGCTTTCGATCCGACCTTGTCGAGCTGCGTCCTTGCTGCACTTTGCTTGGGGGATAAGAGAGACAGTTATTATTACTATTGTTATTAAAGTAAGCACAATCAGTAAAACTGATAGGTACGACTGACGCACCTAGATTAGCATTCGCTACCTGCTTTCTAGTCCATGATAAGATGTACTACCTAGATCTGTAAGATGGAAAACCTTGCCTGAAATAGATTTTCCATACAACATAAAAGACCCATTTCGAAACCCACATTCACAAACAACCTCCCATGACACCATAAAACCAAGGCTTGCAAAATATATTACCTTGCGATGGGCTCTTTTTCACATTCTAAACGTGCCTTGTTTTATACAAGTTGTGGATGCCTTTTCCAACAGTTAGAGCAAATTGCTGTTGGCGAGGATAATGGATATTTTCTTTTGTTAGAAAAATATGTATATTACTTGATAAGCATTTATAATATATATTATGTATATTATTATTAGTATTCATAGCCCGAGAACTGGTGACAGTAAGAATGCGCGGAACTGGGAAGGTGGCTGTTTCTCCTACCATCCACCCCCTACTCCCCCCCCCCCCCCCCCTTCCTCTCCGCAGGCCACACTCTGCTGGCCAATTTTCCGCCACCAAGAAACCTCAGTGTTGTTACGCTAATAGGCACCGGAGAAACGACCTTTCCTTTGTTTTCGTATTGGTAAAGGTAGCCTGAATTTACAGTTGAATGCGTAAATCTGAAGGGAAAAAACACGATAAGCACTAACAAAAGTACTTACACCTCATATACAAAGACAAGGGCGGTAAGTACAATAGCCTTGCGATGAGAAATGTAAACTCAATCCGCTATTCCAATAAAAATGCTGTAAATTGAATCTAAGAGTAAAACTGTCACACAGATTTCCTCTAAGAAACATGAAAAATATTTCCTTGGGATTCCGTGTCATAATTTCCGTACCCTTAATTGAGTTAAAACACTGTAAATTAAATTAACTCACTATAAATAAATCCATAACCAAGTAATGCAAATTAGTTACATCGGTGAACAAGTTAACACGATATCCAACTCTTAAACAGGTTATTTTCCCCTTGTGTTCCTTCTAAAGAGCTTCCCTCATCTTATCCTTCTCGAAAAACTTCAGTTTACGAAAACGATTTAGAGCCTTTGCAACAGGTGTGTTGGGGTCCCATTGCGGGCCGTGACATTCTTGAATTTTGCTGAAAAAGAAACTGGTTAACATGGCAAAATATTTCATCCAGCTCGTATTTTTATATGTATTATCGTTTTCTTTTTCGCTTTTCGTTGTAAAAGCTACTTTCATGATCAGGTGACAAAAAGAAAAAAATTCTTACGCGACCCCACTTGCACAGGTGTAATAAACATCGTCTGTATCTCTTGCGCCATCTGCCAGTTCACAGGATTCTTACAATGCAGGGCAATTTTCCGTCCTTCGTAATTAGGGTTACTGACACGTCTTTAGTGGTCTCCAGTATTGCCCTAGATTATGACGGTGTTTCGGACAAATTGTTAGTTTTTTATTTCGTCCAATGGAAGATTAAACTTCCCCACCCTGGCCAATATCACTTCATATTCCTTTACTTTTGCGCGTGACAGGTGACAACTTTTTAAATGATTCCTAACATCAGCAACGCACTCGGCAAAGGTATCACTTCTTCTTTTCCTCGTGATTCTCCACAAATAATCTTTCCTTTTCCAATAAACGAACATGTGGTCGGTCTTGTCACTGCTCTCGCCATGGCTATTGTCAGTGCGGCAAAATTTACGTTGACAGTATGCTGCGCTGCAATGCACGTGGTCAGCGGCGTTAAAGGAACATCTCGCGAACGGATGACAACTTGCTCGTTTTCCATCAAAATTTGAGTCAAATTGCCCTGCTTTATCGTCAATTAAGCAAAATCTAGTTATATTAGTTGTTTCTTGACCAACTAATGGAATGTTTAGGTCGTACAAGAGACGATACCACGGCTTTGCTACCGACATTATAATTCGCAGCTTTTACGATGGAAATATGGCGGTTTTAGATGAGTTGCACAACTTTCAGCTGTCTCGTGCGGACTAAAACTGGCAGATAGGACTTTCCACTGATATGCAGGAAAGCCTGTGAGTACGAACCACTTTTGTGATTTAATCGCCTGAATTTGGGTAAAATCGCATGTTGCCGTAAGTGTCCAAAGTAGATAAACTCTGTATCCTCAGTTTTCTTATACTAATGAAAGATTATGAATACAATCTACATTGAAATTATGAATATATGAAATTCATATATTTGAACTGCGGAATGAAGAAATAAATGTAAAGAAGATCCTCGCAGTTATTAGTGCAACTTATGTAGTTGCGAAAAGAAAGCCTGAAAAAATCAGGCTTGCCGGGATTCGAACCCTGACCTCTGCGATACCGGTGCAGCGCTCTAACCAATTGAGCTAACAAGCCAACTGGGAGCTGGTCATTAAATTGGTTCGTAATATACCCGGGAAAGATGAAGATGAAATTATGAATATATGAAATTCATATATTTGAACTGCGGAATGAAGAAATAAATGTAAAGAAGATCCTCGCAGTTATTAGTGCAACTTATGTAGTTGCGAAAAGAAAGCCTGAAAAAATCAGGCTTGCCGGGATTCGAACCCTGACCTCTGCGATACCGGTGCAGCGCTCTAACCAATTGAGCTAACAAGCCAACTGGGAGCTGGTCATTAAATTGGTTCGTAATATACCCGGGAAAGATGAAGATGAAATTATGAATATATGAAATTCATATATTTGAACTGCGGAATGAAGAAATAAATGTAAAGAAGATCCTCGCAGTTATTAGTGCAACTTATGTAGTTGCGAAAAGAAAGCCTGAAAAAATCAGGCTTGCCGGGATTCGAACCCTGACCTCGAACCTCGAACCCTGACCTCAATTGGTTAGAGCGCTGCACCGGTATCACAGAGGTCAGGGTTCGAATCCCGGCAAGCCTGATTTTTTCAGGCTTTCTTTTCGCAACTACATAAGTTGCACTAATAACTGCGAGGATCTTCTTTACATTTATTACAATCTACATTGTTATTAAGGTAAAGGGTCTTTGTTTATAACTAGCGAATTTGAATGTTTTGAACGAGCTATTTGGTCCAGAACAAAAAGCTGCAAGTTTGCCAAAATTCATCATCTGGCCGCTGTCGTTTCGAGGCCAGCAAGGGTTTCTGAAAGATTGTGCCAGAAGTTTTTTAAGAAGAAGAATTTCATCGATCTAATTCCATATTTGTTACTTACTTGCCAAGGGAAGTTAAAGGAATAATTATGAGCGAATTCTATTTCTCGAACAAACATGGATATGAGTATCTAAGGGAGACTGAATCTTAATTTGAAACACCTTCACTGTGATGATCTTCATATAATTCTATCGTTATCCGCAGTTCAAATATATGAGTATTTCATGTATTAATATTGATTTCTCCATCTACGGGATAAATACGAACTCTCAATTGACCAGCTCCCAGTTGGCTTGATAGCTCAGCTGGTTAGAGCGCTGCACCGGTATCGCAGAGGTCATGGGTTCGATTCCCGTTCAAGCCTGAATTTTTTCAGGTTTTCTTCTTTTCAACTGCTTAAGTTGAAAGACCCTCACTGCGATGATCTTCATATAATTAATTTGTATTCTTATTAACCTTTCATTCTTGATATATTAAATGTAAAGAAGATCCTCGCAGTTATTAACGCAACTTACGCAGTTGCGAAAAGAAAGCCTGAAAAAAAAAATCAAGTAAGTTGCGTTAATAACTGCGAGGATCTTCTTTACATTTATTTCTTCATTCCGCAGTTCAAATATATGAATTTCATATATTCATAATTTCATCTTCTTCATCTTTCCCGGGTATAATACGAACCAATTTAATGACCAGCTCCCAGTTGGCTTGTTAGCTCAATTGGTTAGAGCGCTGCACCGGTATCGCAGAGGTCAGGGTTCGAATCCCGGCAAGCCTGATTTTTCAGGCTTTCTTTTCGCAACTGCGTAAGTTGCGTTAATAACTGCGAGGATCTTCTTTACATTTATTTCTTCATTCCGCAGTTCAAATATATGAATTTCATATATTCATAATTTCATCTTGATATATTGTTATATTATTTATTTCTCATTTTTGTATGTACTTCTGAAAAGACCTGTTATGGGATGGAGTATAAAGTGTATGTATGTATTGTAGCCACGGTAAAATTAGCAAGTTTTATCACAGTTTCTACACGACGAGTAACGAGTTCCTTAACGAGTGGCACCCTCGGCATCCAAGATTTGGCCCATTTTCAACCTGAAGATAATCTCATAAACTTTGTTGCTGGGTTTTGTTACAGAATGGCAAACTTATTTTTGTAAGGACGAAAATAGCGGCGAAGAAAAGAAACGAAATGATTATCAGTGATTTGCATTACGTTTATTTTCATTACTTGGAACACTCAACACTAACGGTTTTCATCAAGAAAGTTCCACTTTCTTACTTTAATTGTTTTGACTTACCGAGAACAAGTTGTCTTATTTTACATAGTTTCTGTTTAACCTTAGGGTGAATCACGGCAATTTTGTTAAATCACTGTTGAATTTTTTTTCTGTACTGGCTGTTGATACTGTAAACGGCCAGTCATTCCGTCACTTGGTGCACACAGCGCATGTCAACTCCCGACCTTCGACATATGGAAGACAGGGGAGTGCTCCGCATCTTCCTTCCACAGGTTGCAGCAAGGCACCATCCTTGTTACCATGGCTTCCAGGAACATACTCTGGGTCGCTGTCAACACAGACAAAGGATTTTGAGCTCTTGTGGATGTAACGTTCAGTCATCAGGTACCCATGATACTCCTCGGTCCATCCAGATGGACAGTCATTCCGTGCGGGCATCATCAGCATTGAACCACGTGACTTGACAAAGCAGACAACGCAGGGTACTTCGTGATTATGAAGACTTTTCTTGAAAGGGTCTCTGCTGTACTCACTGACTTCATACTCAGTGCCGAACATGTATCCCGCGGTCTGGTAGCCATCTTTATACATGCCATACTTGGGATTGTGAGGAAGGCAAAGGTAGTTCGCTCCACCACCAGGGTGATTAAAATGTTCTCCACCCATTATACCTTATGCAAAAAGAAACTTAGCATGAGTAGGTTGTTGCGAAAATTGTCTAGTTTTATACCAAACGTACCGGAACATTCTCTAGAACTCTCCAGAACAATACAGAATGCTGAGTCATCTAAATAATTATGTAATCTCTTGAAATAGTAAGTAATTATGAAGTGTTACTAAAATAGATCTCTTAGAAGCTACAAAATAAAGGTTGCGAATTGTTTTCATTTCTGAAAATGGTTTACTTGGGATTCTTCACGCAGAAGATGAGGGTAAGTGAACATTGTACCATTACAATGGCAAATTCGTAAAGGTTGATCAGTTTTGTGTTCAGGAATTGCGCTGCTGCGGAGGCACCACGCTCGGTGATAGCTCAAATATAAATATTAATCAACTAAATGATTGCAAACTACTTTTCGCATTAGCTAACTCAGTAAAGTCTCAATTGACTACTGTTCAAAATTCGCTTTCGTTTTAAAGCATTCAAAGTTATTTTTTAAAAATATTGACTTCTTTTCTCTTTGCTTCGCTCGGTTGTAGAATTAAGAAAGAGACCCTTTTCTCGAATTCGAATTGTTCACCAATTCCCTTACCTTTATATACTAACTGAGCACCACTCGGACATGTGGTCCTTCCCCAGCGAACATACTTTACTCCAGACTGTCCCTTTTCTCCTTTGGCTCCTTGAAGACCCTGGGCACCAGTCTTACCATCGGCTCCCTGGTCTCCTTTAGGACCAGGAGGGCCAGGGAACGGCTTGTTAGTGCCAGGCTTTCCGGGCTCTCCTGTAATAAAATGATTCTCAGTAACTAACATTCCTCGGTAGTATAGTTGCTGGTGTTTTGTTGTTGTTGTTGTTGTTGTTGTTGATTTCCTAGTTTCTCAGTTTCAGTTCTTTTACCTTGTTTCTCACAGTTGAAATTGAAAGATGAAACGTAAATGTACTGGGGTTTTGAAGCTGCGAAGAAAACGCGAGAAATACCACCTGAGTTTAGTGCATTTAAACTTCACACTGATTTTCTTTGGTCTCTATATACTTACTAATAAGAACTGTGTTGTTTAACAGATTTACCTTTTGAGTGTTGATCTGTTCAACTGCTAGTAGCTGATCGAAGCCTAGGAATCTAATTGATCAATGCAGGCCTCACCATTAAGCTTAACGATTTCTATTCTTCGGCAAACTAGGCACTGACAAGTTAGTAGCACTATTTTGCAATTCTCAGTTGTTTCTGCAGTTTCTTTGAGATTGGATGTAACATTTTTTGGCGAATGAGAAGATCGATGTAAGTGGATTTTTAAGTTAATACGAAACTGTCTCCATTTTAACAACCTTTTCCTCCCGGTTTTCCAGTTGGTCCTGTTTGTCCTTTTGGTCCAGTTTTTCCAGTTGGTCCTGTTTCTCCTTTTGTTCCAGGTCTTCCAGGTGGTCCTGGTGGCCCCATCTTTTCCTTTACCGTGGTATGTCGTCCTGTAAGAGTGAACAAGAGTTCTCTCACCAATTTTTTTGTACAGTTTTTCTATTCATAATGTTGTCAGTGATTTTATGTGTAATTGGAATAAACTGCCATTACTTAAAAGGGCGCTGAAAAAATTGGGCCTGTTCATAAGTAAACAAAACCAAAAACGTGAGCTACACAGCCTTAAACGCATATTTGGTAATCCATCAAATGTGACTGTAAAGTGAGTGAACACTGTTGACTATTTAAAGGTGGATGAAAAAGGACTGTCTTGTTCACACTTAATGTCTAATGTCAGGATAGATCTTATCCTCGTCTTCAAACGTTGCAGTCTGACAGCTCATATTTCACATGTTTTGCCAGAATGCTAAGGCTTTTCTTTTAATTATAGGGGAGATTTATCCACTGTGAGGGCTTCTAAGCGACAAATTTCCGAGCCTCTTTCTTAAGATTTTATTTGTAAATTGGAGAAAATAAATATACCTATTAATTTTGCAGACACCTCTGTTTGTTGCCGGATTTCTTATGATTTAAATTTTTGTTTGGCTCGGATGTACATAATTGCTAGACTTTTTCAAGCACGGCGTTTGAACAAAAACGTTTACAACTTATTTTTTAAATTGGCTTTAATATCAAAAGAAGACCTTAGTCAGGTATAGTTTATTTTACAAAGATTTTATTCATAAATTGGAGCTTGAGAAAATAAATAAAACCTATTCATTTGTCGAACGAACACTTCGTTTTATCGATTCTGGATAATTGAATTTTTTGGACTTCTCCGAGACTTTCTAGGAAGTTTGAAAACACGTTTACAACTTACTTTTTCATTGGCTGTAATGTCACAAGAAAAACTTATTTTAAGAACTTATTTATTTTAAAAAATAAACCGTCCCTTACACTTATCTTACCTTATTTTTTTATATAAACCTTATATATTTTAAAGTATATACCTACCAAGAAGGTAGGCCAAGAGCGACGAGTCACTTGATCTGGGTGATAATCGCAACAAAGCACCAAGCCTGTAGAAACATCACCGAAGAAAAAGGAAGATCAGCAACAATTATTAGCTAACTGTTGTATGCTTTTAATTCAACACTAGTCAAATCATGATTAATATACTGTGGTCCAATTTTTAGTTTTTGGATAAAAAGATGAAGGTGTTCATTGAGTGGCTTTACAAGGTGGTTAAGGTTTTCCCTATTCCCTATCGTAGTAGGCATAGATTATGAATCAGTCACTGTTAAATAGGAAAACTGACTGCTGCACTGGGTAGCCCAGCGTAATGCAAGCACCAGTCCCCGTTTATTTGTACCAACACGTGAATGTCGCAGGTGTGTCCAGGGAATGGAAAAGGTCAGTAACGAATTCTGTCATATAGTTTGACAATAAGTACTCTAGATTACAACTGCGCGCTTGCTGCCCGTCAAGAAAAATCCCCTTTCCTTTGGAGGAAACCTGAACCCTCCCGAATGCAGAGCCAAGCACTTAACAAGTACGTCGAGGGAGAGAGGTTGAAAATTTATATAAATACAAACTGTAAATACATATATCTACGCATACATCCTGTAATATTACGATAGTCAACTGTAAAAAACGTGAAAAAGAAAAGGGGCAAACGAGAAAAGTCATGGCATGCAGCGATGTCAGCTTAGAATGGTTCACCTCAGTAAAATCCCGCCCAGATATGGTCTCGTCTCCATGACAACGGTCAAAGTAATTGAACCGTGAAAACAATAATTTGCTGCTTTTCTTCGAACCGCAGCAAATAGCAATTTTTAAGTCTGGAGATGAAGTGCTAACGTATGATTCAAATGAAGGCTTCTGAGCAGTAATTTCCTGCAGGGTTTGATTATTATGCTGTAAAATGCTGTTCTACCTTTTAAACCTGTGGATGAAATCCTAACGTGTGACTATAATCAAACAGTACTGTAAAATGCTGTTCTACCTTTTAAGCCTGTGGATGAAATCGTAAAGTGTAACTATAATCAAACAGTACTGTAAAACGCTGTTCTACGTTTTGAGACTGTGGATGAAATCCTAAAGTGCATTTTTAATAAACAGTACTGTAAAATGCTGTTCTACCGTTTGAGACTGTGGATGAAATCCTTAAGTGTAACTGGTCAAACAGTAAAAGTAATTGAGTATTACTTTCCTGTGGTGCCGTTTAATATACCCATTGAGAATGTGCTTAAAATCCTAAAGTGTGACCACTCCAATAAAGGTAGCTGAGCAAAACATTTTCTATGGTGCTGATTATTATGCTGTAAATGAGGTTCTACCTTTTAAGATTCTGGATGAAATCATAACGTTTTACCCGTCAAGTGAAAGCTAATGAACAGTTCTTTGCCGTGAAGCTGTTTATTTATATCCTGTACAAGGTGGAACTAACTTTTAGGTGTGAATAAAATCCTTAAGAGTAACCGTTCAAATCACTGGGCAATACTATTCAGAGTGTGATTCTGTTTTCAGACGTAATATATGTAGGTGGGAACATGAACATTCCTCTTCAGTTGTTGAATGGTTGCTCTTTTTTAATTTAATCATGTACTGTTGTTTTTTTTTTCGTGTTAAGCATTCGAATAAAGCGCTACTTCTGGCCACAGTCAATTACGTTTACTCCCTCGTGAAGTGAGCTCAGAAGCGATTTTCTATACGGTAGCTAGTCATTTAGAAAACTTTCATTAAAAATGGCAGAAGAATTAGAAAACTTTAAGGCCAAAGAGACCAATGGAACATTGCCATACGTTAACTCTCTCCTCCGCAGAGGCTCCTTCAGTGGGGGAAGGCGAAAAATACGGAAAATGAAAAATAGGGGGAGCGCGGGGGACGACGGGAAAGGCGAAGCGGCGGGAGCCTCTGCCAGATAATGATTTCAAAATGGCGCCTGATTTCCGAGAGAGTCTGGACCGAGGTCAATTTCTTCATGAATATTTACAACATGGCGGCGGAAGCTGAACATGCAGTTCAACAAGAGCGGGAACTTTTCTCCCTCTCTAATCGACCTTTTCAGTCTGCGAAGGAAAATGGAAGAGCTATGTGTTGTAAATGTTTCGAGAGAGACGGCAGTATAAGTTTCTTCGCTGAAGGAAGTGGTTTGAGGCAGCACTTTCGCACGATGCATTGCAACGTGGCAGTCGATGATTCTGTTCTTGGGCAATGCAAGGCACGTTTTCAAGAGTTTCATGGCGTCTTTCCTTTTCCCTTCCCAGTGTCCCCCGCGCGCTTTCGTTTCGATTCTCTCCAGGCTCCGCGCACTTACTTTTCACCTCTCCCCAATTCCCAGCCCGTACGAAAAAATATGAGGCCTCTGCGGAGGAGAGAGATACGTTAATACACTCTTTCTGTAGCATGCATCAGTCGCAATTGCAATTTTCTAAAGAAGAAAGAGGCCGGCCTAACTGAATAAAAATTGATTGATTTCCGTGTTGGACTTAGAAGCTTCTATCGAGGGTTCACTGAATAAAATTATTTAAGGTGACTTACTACAGTTTTCAGAAGAGAAAGATAACCTTTTTAAAACTTTAGTTTAAGGCCAACCGGAGTTTTCTTTTGGGTCATGTGTTGCTACAACTTGTTAAAAGAAATGATATTAACCCTCATTATCCTGGAAAAAGAAATACGAGAAGCCTAGAAAATATCAAATGTAACAGACTGAGTGCTAGGAGGGGACTGGAAACTAGACTTTTTTAGAGCTTTTTTCTCAAAATCAAAATCAAAATCTACCTCAATTTTTCAGGATTTGGAAGGTGGCTATAAATAAACAACTATGATAAAGAAAATGAAAATCTGTAAGGCAGAATTTTTTTAATTGAAGAAAATGTCGAATTTTTGCTTTTTTGGGAATTTCTAAAAATCTCTCTTACAGATTTTGCTAATGCTTTGTCTACAGGTGAAACTTACTACTATGAATTGATTTTGAATTTTTTACTGTAGGTTATACGGTCAGTTTTCGAGTAGATTGGGGTCAAAAAGTCCATTTGCAATTTTTTTGCGACCTTCTTCGTGAACAAAACTGAGCATGCGTGCAACTTAAGCGCGCGCGGAAATAACGCAATATGGCGCGCGTGATAAACATAAGAATTTTCACAACAACTTCGCGAGGTTTTTATCAAGGTTTTACAAGATATTTTATATCGGTAACGCTCACTAACTGCTTCAAACCTCGTCCATTCATGATACAGAAGGTTGATAGTACGCCAAGAGCGATTTCTACGAGCCAGATCTCAGACGTGTTTTCAGCTTTTTCTCGATGATGGCGTAAAGTATTGCACGCGCAAAAAAAAACATGGCGTCAGAGACAATTTTGCAGCGAGCGCAATCGTGTCTCAGAAAAACTGTAGTAAGCCACCTTAACTAAATTAACTAAGGCCTTTTGTTTTTGCAGGGTTTAGAACTCGCTAAAATTGTAAAATATAAGGCAGGTTAAATTTCGCGGGAATACTGAATTTTCGCGAAATCCCATGAAAAAAAGAAGACTGAGAAAAGTACTAGCGGTCAAGGCAAAAAAAAAAACAATGGTTGATTTGTGCTAGTTAATTTTTCGCGCACTGGTTACCCGTGGGTAAAAATAGCTAAGACAAATAACAATGCAAAAATCGAAGGCAGTAATCATAATAAGGAAAGGTTGCCTCAAATCAGTTTAAAATATGGAACATAACTTCACACAAGGTAAGAGAGATTTATACAGTCGTAATGAGAATGTATACCTTTTCTCCAGTTCTTGCAATCGGTTATCAGTCAACCTTTCAAAGCTTGAACTTCTATTATGCCTGTGAGAAAAAAGCATTAAGTTTTCAAAATTTACTGAATTGGCCTCAGGTAAATTTGTAGTTAACTAACCCTGGCAAATAAAAACAGTGCCAAAGAAAAAATGTTACATGCGTGAAGCGGGAAGAATTCCTCTGCGTACGGTAGTTTTGGAGTGTTTGGAGAATGTACCTTTTGAGAAGCGACTACAACTCATTACAAATTCACGCCGATTTAAGTGTGTACCCCAAATTTTGGGGTCGTTAAGTATTCATATATTCAAGCTATTGTTCTTTCTCATTACTCATTCATGCCGAGCATTTGCCGACCACGCGGCACATTTCGCCGAGCGCGAATTCTTTGATGTAGGTGAGAAGTATTTCTTTTGTTTTCAACCGGTACTAGGAATAAAACCCCCAAGACAAATCTATTGTGCCGCTTGATCTATTGTCACTCAACGTAAAATTAAAATTCACGGCAGCAAAAGACAACAAATCACAGACGAAATATTTTTTAAGCAAAAGAATGAGTTTACAAATGTTTAAGTTACTTTAAAATTCGCACAAAATTAGCGAGCGCCTTCAAGAAGCGAATTCTTCTAGTAAATACAGCTGTTGCTGAATGGTGTGCAATGAATCAAAATATTCGCTCAGATCGATTTATGAAAATGTGCTGCTTTTGAATCATAACAATGATCTCTTCGTTCAAGTTTGATTCAAATGCGCGCTTTATGTTGAAGATATCTTGAACCATGTAAACAAGTTATCAAAATCACGAAAGTATTCAAGATCATGTTTATGTTTCTCTGACGCTAAAGAGCCCGTAATTAATGCTCTGTGGCCTCAAAACAAAGTAAATGCCATGAAGATGTTTTTCGAAGCGATCAGAATGCGTTCACAATAATATTACACAACATGGTTTTATTTGCTCTGCTTTTTAAAAAAGAATATACATTTGAGCGAGACGGCTCACCGAAAATTAGTCTACTTTGCGGGAAAGAAACCACCACTTGACTCGCTTAAAGCGGTTAAAAACCTCATTTGAATCCTGTTTATGACCCAAACAATACTTCCCTTTCAACAGAAGGAAATTTTTCTTTTTTTTTTCAGCTCAACAGTTTTAATTTATCTTTTTAAGTGTATGACCTTTGAAGTCACGCTTCGATTCATCCCGCATCTTACTAGAGAAATGTTTACAGTAAAGTACTTCGCAGTTCGAATTACCGCCGCGCTGAGCGAATAAAAACGTATTTCGGCTTACAGTAATCAAATATCTAGTTTAAGATCTCTTTTTAAAGCTCTCAGAATGCTGTAATGTTTTAAGTGAAAATAAAAGTCGATAACAGTTTGCGAAAAAAATTAAATCCATAAAACGTGTGCAGCGATTCTCCGAAGTTTATTCGCACTTCAAGAACAAAAGGATATGTTCGCAACTCTGCCACTCAAGGATACTTAATTGTGCTATTGTGTTTGGTCCTTTGAAGTTCAATGAAGATTGTCAAGGTCTTCCTCCAAAAGATCTCACCTTTTTCTAAACGAATGAGACCGAACTTACCCGACACGCTTTCCCTGGCTGCCGAAAAGAATGCCCAAAGGAATAAACTGAGCCTTCATCCAGCGGTATAGCCCATTTTAAAATGACACACTTAAATCGGGCTGAAGTTGTAATGAGAAGTGGAAGCTCCGAACTTAAACGATTGAAAACCTTTAACCTAGCCGATCTCTTTTGGTACTGAAAAAAGGCCTCTTTTCCGGAAATGAAGGGAAATTTTTTCCATTTTAAGATTGCAATTCTTGAGTCGTTAATTCACCAAAACAAGCAATCTTGAATAATTAGATTGAGAAGAAGATGGAAACCTTTCAGGTTACTTCATATACCAGTGAATGGTTTTTCTACAAATGAAATATTTTAAAACGTTACGTTATTTTCCATCAAATTTATCCTAAATAAACGGTTATTCTGTAACTGAAAAACGATGGGCAGATCTAGCACAGCGTACCTTTCTTCCACTTCTTGCAGTCGCTTCTCAATGTCCGACAGGCTGGGGGTTGCATTATTTTTAACTGATCTTCGCTCTCGGTGCATCAACGACTGTTCTTCACCAGTTTCAGCGCCATCAGCAGACACTCGATTGGTGTTTTGATCTTCTCCTCGACGCTGTCTTTCCTTAGCTTCATCCATGGCAGAAATGTCAGCCAGAATGCAACAACACATCACCAACACAGCTGCGAGACGCAGGCCGCCGCGAGGTGCTATACCTGAGGAAGACAATTTCATTGCGGACCAAATGGACGTTCCGTACATCGAATCACTATGAATTTTACACCAAGAAGAACGCAAACAACCTCAGTCTCTAAGAAAGTTATTATATATGTGTACTCGATGTCGAAGGGAATTACATCGAGGCATTGGCGAGAACATTTTCGCGTCTATGACGTAGAACCATTTCCGGGAACAATGTCCAAATTGACTGTCAAAATAAAATTTTAAATCTATTTGCGGCTATTAAAAACATTTCAATGAGTAAGAGTAAGTTTGTAAAATCTATGGACAACAGAAAAGCAAGAATTGGAGCGATCGCTCGATCCGCTTTTAACTACAAGCCATGAAATCGCTAGCACCCTGAAGGAAGTATTTAGTAAACATCTCAGCCGAAAATCATTGAATTGGATCTTCGCCTCAAGGCTCTGACAAAGCGCTCAACTGATTTGCATTTCATCCAACTCTAATTTCATGCTAAATGGCACCGCTGGATTTTCTGTCCAAGCCGAAATTGTAAAATTAGCAAACTACACGGCGTGTAGAGTTATATAATATTACTATTGCCCGAAGTGTCGGCGAAGGCACTGATCACGGATGACTCCTGTTTACAGTTTATTATGCTGTACAAGGTGGTTTTAAGTTTTGAGTCCGTGGATGAAATTCTGAATTGTGGCCGGCCTTTGAACGAAAGCTACTGAGCATTCCTTTCCTGTGGTACCGTTTATTATGCTATAAAAGATGATTCTAACTTCCGACTTTGTGCTTAAAATCCTAGCGTGTGACCATTTAAATAAAAGCCTATTGAACAGTCAGTTTCTTGATGTACATGTTTACGTTCAAGATGGTTCTAACTCGTTAGTTTATAGCCAACAACTAATGTGTGACTATTTATGAAAGGTCCTCTTTTTTCTGTAATTCTTCTACAAAACATGGGAATTTTGTCCAGTTTCGAGCTTCCTCCCTTGACAGTGAACGATTTTTACCGACAACGGGAAAGTTTTCCTGTCTGATCACTCCTCAGCGAAGGTGATTTACAACATTATTACAACGGGCGTCAGTCAAACGGCAAAAGAGGCCGTCACTCAGTGGAAACAACTCATACGATCAAATTCCAGCTCTTAGGTTCGTGAACCGTCAAAACCCCCAACGCCTGTTACAATCCTCTCAGGGCCCTCTCAGTGATCGCGGAAAATTATTGCGAGTTAGCTATGCCAATTATCGTAAAACTTCAACTTACGTAACTGACGCGTTGACTTTTAACCGCTACATCTTAGTTGATTTTTAGTTTGGTACGGCCAACTTTACCTCGATTTACCGTTATTTTAGTCAGATTTTATCCTGTGAAGTGACCATAAGTTGAGTTATGTTTGAGAGAACCGATCAACGGGCCACAGATTGATTAGTTCAATCAGTTTTGATGGTTATTTATAATTATTTTCGACTTTGTCGTTGAAGTAAATTGACGATACGTTTACATTTGGCCAGTAACTTTAATCTTTTCGGACACAACATGTCTCTGAAGAGAATTCAGAAAGATTCTTATTTTTTATTTTTGCTTGGGAAGAATATCATGATTTTGCGTGCGGGCTCAAACAAACAATTTGGCACACTTAGAAACTTATAAATTCGTAAACATCTCAGCAACAAACAACTGCTTCCTTGTTTGCGGCACCTTGTCGTTTGCCTCGCAAATGACGTCTGCAAGCAAGTTGAGTCGATTAAAAATTAAATTTCCATTTTTAAAGATTACATCCTCATTGAAAATTTCAGTTTTGATTTAGTTCTGTTACCTATGTTTTAAAGTTGGAGACCGGCGGTGCCGCAAAATAGTTACCTAGACAGGCTTGCGTTACAAGTGACGTCATTTTAATTTTATTGTCAACTTCATTGCCAATAAACGAGATAATCAGCGCGCGAGAATTCCCTCAGTTATTGTAAAAATGCTTTCCAAAAATTCAGAAACTCGTTTCGGTTCTTATAAGACATCGTTGCCTATATGCAACGAATGTTGCATATGTGCCGGGCGTAAACGAGGATACATTAAGAGTAGAGAGAGTATGGTCAGTAGTAAGTATTGTACCTGGTGAAGTAGATTCATACAACTCTACAAAATCCGTATTCCCCACAAACCTATCACTACTTTGCAAAGCTACTGACGAGCGTTAAGGAAAGAGACGAACCGAGATCCAGTGCTGCGACTGCCAGTGCACTTATACTTGTGAGACAGGCAGAAATTTGAACATGTCACTGACTGAACACATACAAGCGACTAGAAATGGTGATATCAGGCATCACATTGCTAAATGCTATTTTCAAACAAACCACAGGATCGACGGGGACTCTGCTAAATGTGTTGTCTACACAGTACAGCCCGTACTGACTCCTATCAACGAAACACCCTGGAAACCTACTTTACTAACTTAGAACAAACACCACTGATCCGTTGCCAACGACAACCTGCACCTTACAAACGACAGTAGTAATGTGGGCCCATATGGACCCGTAGGCCTCGTTTTGATGTCGTGGCCTCGTTTGGATGGGGCCTCGTTTGGATGTAACCGGAACTGGAAGTGACGTCACCGGAACCGGAAGTGACCGGAAATCACATGATCGGAACCGGAAGTGACGTGTTTTCGAATGGGAAACCGCTGAGCAGTCGGAAAAATCGATCGTGGGCTCAGGAGGAAGCAAAACCGCTGAGAAAACGCGGGCTCAAAGTCCAAAGTCCAATTGGAGCAGCGGGGGTAATCCTTCAGTCAAAGAAAAGGCATTTGTATGGTGGAGACAAAATATTTTAATGGCAGACATGTTGGAACAAGTCATATAATCCATGGCTTGCAGATGATGAGAGTTCCATGTCACAAGGGGAAGCAGAAGCATGGCGTCTTTAACAATGGAGGTGCTGATATGCTTTTCGAGGAGTATTGGATGAAATGGTGGAAATCCCATGTTGCTGTTATGTAGGTGTTGGTAGGAAGGTGAGATGGACTCTGACCTTCATCAAAGCAGTGCAATCCAGGGACAACCCGACTCGATCTTAGGGAATTACGTTGGAGTTCTTTTTGATGGCTCAAGAGAAAGAACACATAACTGAGCCAACTGAGGAAGGAGAAGTAAATTGGGGCATCCTATTAGTTCCTTTTTTTTTAATATGAGTGTTCCTATTCCATTTCACGTAATCCTATTACGTTTGATGAGTATTCCTTTGAGTTCCTTTTTTTAATATGAGTGTTCCTATTCCATTTCACGTAATCCTATTACGTTTGATGAGTTCCTATTTCACGTAATCCTATTACGTTTGATGAGTATTCCTTTGAGTTCCTTTTGATAATATGAGTGTTCCTATTCCATTTCACGTAATCCTATTACGTTTGATGAGTTCCTATTTCACGTAATCCTATTACGTTTGATGAGTATTCCTTAAAGTTCCTTTTGATGAGTGTTCCTTTTGATGAGTATTCCTTTTAGTTCCTTTTGATGATATGAGTGTTCCTATTTAATGAGTTCCTGGTCACACCGACATTGGATTCATCCAGTGTCAAGTCCTACCTCCAATTGGCTCCCAAGGCAGCAAGCAAGCAAGTCACAGCCACAGATGACGGTGAAAGCGATGGAAGTGTGGGGGGAAGAATCCGAGGGTTCGTTAATGTTCAATAGAGGGTCCCCACCATTGTTTTTGACATCGAGTTATTCTTCGCCATTGGTTTTTGTCACGGATCCATTGTTGTAGTTGACGTTGATATGCTTGATTTCTCATTAAAGGTATGGCAAAGGAACTGTAGAATGGGGGTGGTGGTGGTGGCGCCAAATGTTCTCGATCACACTGTTCACATTCGATGATCTTGTTTGGGCAACATTTCTCACTGGTATCCATAAGGGTAGGTTTGAAAGGTGTGTGGATCCACGACTCTCTTGTCATAGACCAGCTGGTAACGTTTGTAATCGGGGAAGGTGTAGAGTTGGTAGTGTTTGGGATCGCGCACGATCTGGTACGTTTTGATAACCTGGGTTTGGCGTGGACGTAGAAGTGGCTTCTGGATTTCATCCAGGACATTCTGACGCATGATGTGGTAGTTGAGTTGGGTTTTTCCCTCACTGTTGAGGCGGAAACCCCGCACCTTGCACTCCACGTGACCATTCTGGGTTTGGTACCCATAGTTCTTGGGACCACCTGACACAAATTCCACAATGAAATCGTCAGGGTCCAATTCACTTGTAAACTCGCCAAGGTGGTTTCCCAAGGCTGGGTTGGTTTGACCCTCGTCTGTGTAGTAGATGACGGAGTCTGTGTCATAGTAGAGGACTCTTTCCTCCAGCTTCTCTAAGGCGGCATAGAGTCGGAGTCGGGCCCAACAGGTAGTGAAACAGGCTACAAAGATGTTGAGGTTAGGTGAGACAGGGATGTCTTCGTCTTGGTAGGTGTAATGCACTTCCACCATGTCGTCGTTAATGACAGAGACATGTTGTACCTGTATAGTACCTGTATTTAGGAAACGGTGGAAGGCTTGAGGGTCATCAAACGTTTGGACTTGGGTTTTGTTAAGACGTTGTCCAAACTTGCCCCACATGGAATTGAGCATCATCTTGGCTAGCGTACGTAACCCGGGATTCTTCTTGATCTTATCGTAGTCCAAGCGGATGCCTTCATGCTCGTAATAATCTTCTATGTACCTTTGTTTGGCTTCCTCAGTGTTGACTCCTTCGGGCCACCCACTGGCTTCCTGTTTAATCTTTAACCAGGTGTTGACGTAGTCTTTGATGAGTCCTTCACACGTCTCGTCAAAATGCCAGACCTCATAGATGTACTGGATTTCGTACCCGAGCTCGACGGCTTTGTTCAATTCCGGGCTACACCATGTCCCAGTCAAGGCCCGCTGTTCGTCGGTGTGCATGCATTCTGCGCATCTATCTAAAGGTCTTTTGGGCATCTCTTGTTCCACACAGGCGGCACAGAGGGGAAAAAGGAGTTTTCCCTCATGACGGTAGGGGAGGACAGGATGGTAGAGGTGACGTGGCGGTAGAATTTGGCATTGGACGAGGCCAAAGTAGAAACTGATGTCATTGTGACCCGGATTGAAGATGAAACGAGGATGTCCTTTGGGGTAGACACACGTCTTGTTGACCCATGGGTACAAGGAGGTCACATCGATGTAATGGATCTTTTGAGTGGGGGTGACATGATGGTACAACTTGACAGCATTGGTACGACCCCCGCAAAAAGCGTCACGGGGGTTAAGAGGTTCTGTCAAGTCAAGGGTCCCCAGGTACGTTCGGATGTCCAAGGAGGTGTCTTTGAGACGGGACCAATCACATTCCCACATTTCCACGACTGTAAACCCTCGCTCTCTAAGTTGTTGGATCCTTTGCTGGGTGGTCTCGTAGACATCTTGCATGGTTCGATCATAGTGACGTAGATGGCTTTCGTGACGAAGGGGGAAACAGCGAGGACACCCATGCCAGAAACACCCGTGAAATTCGTAGACGGTGTTGGTACTGCCATCGAAACCGTCGACATGGAAGTCAGTGCCAGGGATGCGATACTCGCCGGCATTGCGGGCATGTTGAATGGTCTGTTGTTGTTGGGCACACCAGGTTAACCATTCCAGGGCCACCTTGGAATAGTTGATATTGTTTTTCCAACCACGAACGGGTTCACTGGCAATACTGTTGGGGATCATCCGGTTCATGCGTAGATCGCGGTTACAAGCAGATGCAATGGTGATGTGTTGGAAGGGATTGAAGCCCGTTAGGCTTTCAAACAACCGTTTGAATGTCAAGCAGCCTTCTTTCAAGAGACGTACATCGGATTTACAGTAGGCCACCAGTTCTTTGCGGAAGTCAAAGAGTTTATCGCGTTGCTGTTGATGCCAGGTTTCTAAGGCTTGCTTGCCTTCGGGGGACATGGTTTCAGGCATGTAGTAATCGAGGGCCGGGACGGGTCCTACGTAGTTTTGATGGTCTGGATGATTGAACTTGTGTGGGAAGTACCCTTTACAGAGTTCTGTCAATCCAAAGGTTTTGGGAAACGCTGATAGAGGCATCTGGAAGAAACTCATGGAATCAATGAATCGGATACGATCGTGTTGGACTTGCAAGAGTTTACACCCGTTCCGGAGCTGCTCGACCAATCGGTTGTCACCATAGTATTGATGAATGATAAAGTAGCCATCGTACCCTTGGAAGTTATGGGCCAACACATTGACTTGGCGGGTATCGTTGAGTGTCAAGGTATCCAACCATTCCAGGAAATCTCGGACGCAATGGTTGCCAGGGAAACACACGGGTTGGTCATCGTCTTCGGTTTCGGCCACGACGAGATTAGCGATGTGTTGTTCTTGGGGTTGCATGGCTTCAATATCAAAGAAGACATGAAGGGGTGGCAGGTCGTCTTCCTCCTCCTCCTCTGGTGTGGCATCCACCCCCGCCCTACGTTTGGCGCGAGGCCCTCGTTGCTGTTTCCTCTTTCTTTTCTTGTCTTGAGTGGCTGTTTGCACGAAGCAACGATGAGTTTCACCGTCCACGTACTCATGACAGGAGGGACAATCAATATACCCACATTGATGTTTTTCAATCTTGTCTAATCCGACTTCCTGCTTGCCACAGGTTGAACACCGACGGCGACGAAAGCAGACGGAGGAGTCTAGGTTGGTCACGGGTTTGCCGGCGTGGTCCTTGACGAGATGTGCTTGGAAACAGGTGTCTCCAAAAAAGTCCCGATGACATTGTTGGCAACGTTGAGTGGCTTTCTGGCCTCGAGGGTAAGCCTCCAAGAAATCAGGGCACTCTTTTTGGCAACAGGCCCTGCAATGACCTTTTTGTTTGGTGCATCGATGTCGTCCCTCGGTGTTGTAGGGTTTCCAACAGTGGGCACAGACATAACTGGACCCGAAAAAGCCTGGCAAACGGGTAATGACATCATAATGGCCTTTCTCGTGCAACAGGATTAATTGTTTGTCTTGAAGGGGACCAAAGGTCGTGATGTGAAAAGAACGGTCGGCATCCACCAACAGGATCTGGTAACCGATGAGGGAAGGAGCGGTACTGAATTGGGTCAAGGCATCATAACCACAAGGGCCGAAGGGTACGTTGGCCTCGTGATGGAGCAAGAGAGCCATTTCTTTTTGGAGGGATTTTCCTTGGCGAATGCTGTTCCATTTTGGGTGTTGGTCCACTTTGGCTTTGGCGGTGACGAGGGCTCTGGCACAACAGAGATCGTCGTCATTGCGGATCTGGATAATGGAACGTTTCTTGCCTATTAAATTTCGGAGAGGTTGATGCCCTGGTTTGCCACGACGGGGTTTGCCGGTTCCTTGAGGGGCATGATGGACTTGAGTAATGGATACTTGAAAGGAGTCGTCCATTTCAAATTGTTCATTGCTATTCAAGGCTTGGGCTAAACGGTGGAACAAAGCCTCGACACGGTCCCCGCCTTGACGCCATTCTCCTGCTCGTGATCCCCAGCCCTGAAAATTATTATGGAGTCTGTTGGAGGCGATAGTGAAGTAGAGGCGATCTTGATCGTGGAGGGTAGGCGTTGTGGTGGTCAACACTTGATTCACGGCGCGACGTAACCCCTCTTGGAGAGCTTGAGTAATGTTTTGACCTGGAATAAAGTTGCCCCTTTGGCGTAACTGGGTATTGAAATGACGTTCACGCACTCCCAGACGGTTGCTCAAACGATCGACATAGGGTTGGAGTTCAAACTCGAAGACACCCTCCGTATTGGCATCCAAACCTCCACCAGTTTGTTGAAGGAGATGGGTTTGAAACGCACGTTGCCGTTCGAAGCGATCCAACGCCTCTTCACAAATGTCATCACTGTCCACCATCTCATCAGGGGAATTTGCTGTCGTCTCTTCTTCTGGCTCTGAATCGGACATCTCCAGGCCTAACAATTGTAAGGTCTCTTGGCGGCCGAGGCCACTGGGCCCCGCTTCCTCTTCTTGGCGAGAGGACATGATCCGATGAAAGTTGGTGGTGGCCGGTGCTCGGTTTTTATCGGGATTAAAGTCATTCCTCGCAAAGTATTGTGGGGCAACGAGGGTGGGGGGACCCCCCTCCCCCCTCTCTAGTTAGGGTCCATGGTGCATCACGGGAACGAATGAGAGACTATAAAACAGATCGACCCTCGAGGTGAGTCATCTCAAAATGGACTCTGGTCATGAGAAGCTGCTGGAAGCATTTGAAGAATTTGAAGTAGATGTAGAAGTGGAAGAGATCTTGGGGAAAGTCAAGAGGGAGTTGCTGTTGGAGGACGAAAGCATTCGTGAGTTTGCAAAAAGGTTAAAGGAACTGGAACCCGAAAAAGTAGAGGCCCAGAGAAGACGAGCAGAACAGGCGGTTCCTTTTCATCAATATTGCTACCCCCAATTGACCTGCGATTGGTTCATCGAGGGTCTCGACTATTGTTGTGACTACTGGCGGTACCAGTTTAAACGGCCAGCCACACCTCCCCCAGCACCGCCACCATCGCCCCATGTCTGCCGGAAACGAGGGCCACCGTCGCAGACCCCCAGTGAACTACCAACAAAACAACGACGACTATGAACCCCACGACGACCCCGACGACGATGACTATGACCCCCACGACGACGACGACGACGACGACGACCCCCACGACGACCCCGACGACGACGACGACGACGACGTTGACCCCCACGACGACGACGACGAGGACTACGAACTGCCCAACCTTGAGAGTAAACAACTGCAGCAACTGACCGCTCAAGCGAGGTACCGGGCCAGGCATCCAGACCGAGTAGCCGCCACTCAACAACGGTTTCTGGCGAAACGTCAGAGCAAGGTACTCCGAATGAGGACCAAATGTAAACGGTACCGGGCCAAAAACCCAGACAGCGGAAAAAAGTACCGAGAAAACAATCGAGAGTTCATCGCGGTGTCCAAGCAGTGTTACCGGGAAAAACGTCGTAAACAGGTGGCGGCGGCCTGCAAGCGCTACAGGGCAAGGTATCCAGAGCACGTGGCGGAGGCCCACAAGCGTTACCGGAAAAGGCATCGAGACCGCTTGCTGGAGTACGAGAAGCGCTACAGGGAAAAACATAGAGCCCAGGTGACGGAGAGGCAAAAGCGCTACCGGGAAAACCATCGGGAACAGCGTTTGGCGTATGAGCAACAATATCGGGAGACCCATCGAGAGCTGTTGAGGGAGAAAGAGAGGTGTCGTCGAGCCCGCCTGGTGGAGAAAAAGAGAACTCGAGAGAAATGGGAGGCCTTAGGACCTTTGACACTAACCATCACCCTGACGGATTGTTTGAAATCCATTCCTGTGACAGCGTATGTGAAAGCCTTTTGTGACTCGCTGGAATCTGTGGATACTAACGTACTGCCCACGGAGAATGACTCTCATACTCTGCTTGATTTGGATTCGGGGACCATGCAAGTCGCGGAACCCCCTGACTGGGATCACCTTTCGTGTTTGCAGGACTTATTGAAAGACATGTCACCCGATGATTGGCAGCAGGTCATGAACGATGTCGAGGACTTTGATGTGGAGGCATTGGTGCCCCCTGAAGACCTCGTTCATGACATGTCACCCGACGAGGGCATTGATTTGATGTATGATTTAGTGTTTTAACCCTCGTCTCAGTATTTGACAGAACATTGAACTTGACAACTCGTGAATCAAATGAGACAAGTGACATTGTTTTTATTTTATCAGGATCATTTTGTCTACATCACAATGGGTTATGTCGGTCTCCAAATGTGGTTGATACTACATCTTTGTTTGAGACAGTACAACGAACCAATGAGACATTTTTCATTGTTTATTTTTACTCAACATGTCATTAAATTTTACAATTTTAAACGTTTCTTGGTTTGCATGATTTTCTTGACCACCCGTTCCGTCTTGGTTTTCTTGCCAGGTAATCGATCAATGGCTTGGATCATCTTGGTATCGGCTTTCCATTTCTCTTGCAAATTCTTGGCACGGCTGTAATTTAACAATCTGGTCCAAGCGATTGATCCCTGGATCCCCACGTTTCAGACGTTTGGCCAAATGGGTGCCAGGGCCCATGTATTGATACCCAGGCCAATGAAATTCCTTCCCGGTCTTAGCAATCCATTTTTGGACATCCAAGGCCCCTCCTCGTTGGGTGCGTTTCCGTCCCCTTCTCCTCCTCTTGGTGGGCATGTTTTAGTCACTGTCGTCGTAATCCAATCGACGTCGTAACTTTTTGCCTTTGGCCCAATCTTCCCAACCGGGTAAAGGTTTCAATCGTTCCACTTCTCGGGCGGGTGCTTTGCCTTTGCCTTTGCCTTTCGCGAGACCACTTTCGGCTAAATGCTTTTCCCAAGTCTTGCGACGTTCTCGCACGGCTTCTAAACGCGATTGTAGATCCCCTCGACTGGTGGATGGGCTCCCTTTCTTGACAATGGGAATCTTACTGGTAGTGGCTGCTCCTTTGCCTTTCTTGGTTGCAGGGGTAATGGGAGGTTTGGGGGTCGACGGGCTGCCTTTTATCATGCGCTTCAACCATTGTTCCACGGGTCCCGTCACCAAATCCCCGGCTTCTTCCTCGCCTTCTTCACCTGCTGGACCACCCGGCGCTCCAACCCCCACCCCGCCAGGAAATTGACGAATGCGTTTGGTTAACTTGATTAATTCTTGACTCAATGGTTTGGTTTGAGCATTGACCAAGGCTGGGGGTAATTGAGGATTGGCTAACAAGACATGTTTTTTGGCGGCGAGCGTCGCGGCTTTGTTCAACAAGGCATTTTCGGTGAGTTCTCCTTTGTAATATTGAATGAGTTGTTCCAAGTCCTTATGGGGAATCATGTAGACCTCGTCCATGGTCGGGGCAAAGGTCTTCCAATGCACGACAGCTTTCACAACAGGTGATATTTATGCTTCCAATAAGAGTCTTTCCATGTCTTGACACGTTAACGAACACATTGACATAACACGTGATGGAGTCCTTGAAACAATCCGCGTCCTTTTTGTTGAACTAACCACTGACGACGTTTTTTGACGGAATGTCGACGACGTCCCAAATCACGTAGTACCTTTTTATAGGGTTGAAGTTTAGCCAGCATGGGTGGGGTCACAGGAATCTTGTTTTTTAAGAAGTTTAAGACCAGTTCACTCACAGCATTGATTTGATCGGCATTGGCATGTTGTAACAACTCTTGACGTTTGGAACCATTGGCTTCTTGTAACATGGACCGTAAAAACGGTAATTGACGTCGAAGACGTTGCATCCTTTATCGGTGACGACGACGATACCGTTGGTTGGCTTTTTGAATCGTGCGTTTTATACGTTTATCCGTTTCCAAGGCCACGGCTTTCCCCCATCCTACCATGGCGGGGACCAATAGATTTAAAAAACCGCTTCGTTGACGACGTCGTCGTAATCTTCTCCTCCTCACCATGGACGGTTCATCAATACACGTTGCAGGGCTTTGTTTTGTTTGATCACGTCTCGCGACTCTTTATAGCCTTGACGGGTATTGCGTTTGAAATCTTGCCACCAACCTCCACCTCGTTGTCGGTAATGTTGTACATTATCGGTAATGCCTTTCAAGGCTTGACCGCCTAATTTGCCTAAAGCGAGTCCAAACCCAGGTGCTGGACCTGATAGAAACATACTCATGCCATGGGCAATTTTATCCACCAAACGGGGTTTGCGACGCATTAAAGCCCCTCCTCGTTGTTTCCTTTTTCTGCGTCGTCGTCGTCGTTGGACGGCCATGGTTCTAAGAGTGTGGGACTGGGAGGGAGTGGCTTTTTATCGATCCAATAATCTTTGGGTCTCAAGGGACGAGGACATCCGTCCACATAGCATAGGGCTTCCACGGGCTGGTACACAAAATGATGGTAGTAATCTTGCAGACATCGTTTAGGTAACGGAGGGGTGAAATCCACAATGGTATCATCCAAGGTTTGCATCTTGATTAAAAACCGTTCCAGATCCTCCAAGGGAACACCACGCACATGGGTTTTCAATTCGGTCAAGGCTTTGGCATAGGTGGTAAACGCAAATCGACTCATGGTCACTTTAAATCGGTATTGTTTAAAATCGTTCCATCCTTTGACCACGGTGCCCACTGCCGCCAAACAGGCTACCAACGTACTGTTTTCCAAAAGGGGTCCAGCAATCATGCCGGCGGCCATCAGGAGTAACGCCATGCCATTGAACAAGGCATTGACACACTTGTAATGATTCAACATTTTTCGATAACACCACCATTGTTGATGATAAAAGGCATACAAGGAATCCATCCGTTGTAATAATTCCGGTGGGAATTGAATACCATGATGTTTCGATCCATTCAATAACGACACGACGGTTTTCATCCTCACGGCGAAACCCGGGACGACGAGGTTTGTACGCTCGGTGCTCCTCCCTGTTTATAACTGGTCACAATGCTATTGGTCATGGTGACATTAGCAATTTCACGTCCGTGGGCTAATTGTTCTTGATCTTGTAACATCATCCGTAAACGTCGTTGTAAATCTGCTTGACGCAAGGTGCGAGGGGCTCGGCCAGAACTCCCAGACGTCCAAGATCCTCGAGGGGTGGCTGGATTGGAGGCAGGTGTCAAAGGGGAAGTGGGGGTATTTCGTCGTCGTCCGCGTATTCGTCTCGGTCGTCGTCGTCCACGACGACCCCCACCACCACCACCACCACCACCACCACCACCACCTCCACCACCACCCCACCACCAGCACCACCAGCACCACCTCCACCACCTCCACCACCACCTCCACCAGCACCACCTCCACCACCAGCACCACGTCCAGCACCAGCACCAGCACCACCACCAGCACCACCACCACCACGTCCGCCACCACGTCCACCACGTCCACCACCACGTCCATTACCATTACCCCCAGCACCCGCTGCTGTTCGAGCACCCGCTGCCAAGGGTACGCTAGGACGACTCGCAGGGGTTCGAGCACCAGAAGACGGTGGGGTGGTGTGTATACTACGGTAGGATTGACTTCCTGGACTTCCTACCCCGGCTGGGGAAGAGGCCTGCACAGGCATTCCTAGGGCTGGGAGGTTAGGGAGCGATTCCAAATATCTGGTGAGGGCATCATAATCACCAGCATCCTCTAGTTGTTCGAAGGCTTGGTGAATCAAGTTTTGGTCCCCCGTATCCAAAATTTCTTGGATGGTCCCTGGCGACACTTGATTGCTGGTGGTCGCCCCCACACCCGCAGGGGCCACGGTATCGTACGATTGCGGGGGTTGACGGTCATCATCGGCCATGGTCGCTCTCTCTTTTTTCCTGTTGAAAGGGTCCCTTTATAGTCGTTTTTGATAGGTGCGAGTCCATCCTTCGTCTTTTAACAGGTGACTCAATACACGTTGTTGATCGGAGGAGGCGGGATGTAAATCCAAGACCAAATACCCGTACGGTCGTGTGGTGGCTTGATGAAACGTCTCCAACGTGTCTTTCCAAGTGGTCGGAAACGATTGAAGCATGACATTGCGTACCCCTAATTGATCTCGGGGGTTCTTGAACGCCACGATGTAATGGGCATTGCGGGATATACTTTTAGCATATCGACCCACGGGAAACATGTCTTGGCACAAGTACAACACGGTCACCCCTTGATGATGCGAATGTTTGGTGAATAAATCCAACACGCGTTTATCGTGACTCCCTTCATCCATTAAATCATCCAAGACAAGGACCCCATGTCCTTGAGGAAACCATTGGACCAACGCCTCATGATCAGGAATCCCTTCGTGAAACACCACCCCATGATCTTGCATGCCTTGAAATCGATCTTGCCAGGCCCCATAACAATAATGCCTTTGGGTCGGTGGGGTTTCAAACAAGTGGGGGTTCTCTACCAAGAGTTTTTCCGTAAACATGGTTTCGCCACATCCCGAAGGACCCACGACCAAGATAGAGGAGGGGGTATGAAAACGAAACGGTTTCCCCGTTTGCATGATGACGAACTACCCTTAGAAAAAAAAGGCACTTTTTTATTGGAATCGGTGGGACTCGAACCCACGCACGATCTCCTCATGTATTCGGGGGGATCCAAAGGCTCTACCGACTGAGCTACGACTCCGACACCACTTTTTTCCAACAAATTTTATTTAACCATTACATTGATGATACGGATGACAACAAAGTTGATACCATCTGGCTTCTTGACCTACAATCAATTGTTGAAGGCGTTGACCCGCTTGATGGTCATTGCTGACATAATCATGATCCGAAAACTCATTTAAAAAATCTTGCAAGGTCCGTCCACGGGCTTTGGCTTTCAAGTACAACAAGGCGTAATCACCACAACTCTTGCTTGAAATGGCTTGGAGGGACTTGCCATTGGTCACCACATACTTCCAATGTTGCACGATCCAATCTCGGAACGGAGTGGCTTGCACGTACGTGTCCAAGGGCAAAGCATAACTATCGAGGACTTCACACACCTTTCCATCCGTCCACACCGCTAACCAATGTTGTCCCGGTTGATCGTGTGGGTCCGTATTCACAATGTACCCTTGGGGTTGGGTCTTGACAGGACTCTTGGGTAAACGATCACAGGCTACCGTCCCGTAAAAGACAGGTTTCAATTGGGGGTCGTCTCGGGCTAAATAATCCAATTGCACATTATTCAAGGCCACATGTTCCATCTTCAGTGCTGGTAAATGTTATACAACACGGCTCCGTTCCTGTCAATCTCCAGCAAGTTCTCAAATTCACCATACACGAGTACGGTTATATTGACACCGGGTTGGGCTCCAAATTCCAAGACCAGTTGTAAATCGCCTGTTTGCTTGGGGTTGAGGTTTTGACTGTCAGCACATCCATTGGCGACATTGTCAAACATGTACAAGGTACAATTTTTCCTGTGGCCCCAATCTCCTAGTTCTACCATATTGCCTTTCTTTTTACACCAGGCACCACTGGCTTGCAGAAAACGGAAGTAGCCTAGATTATCTCGGCTGGCATTGTTGCGCACTAACTGTAGGGTTTCATAAGGGTATTCTTCTCCTTTGACAATCTGTTTAATGGACGTCAGACCAAATTTCTGGAAACAGAAAGGATCTCGGGTCACATCTCCATTGAAGGCGCGGCTGTCCAACAATCCCACAATCAATCGGTCAGGTATTCTGTTTTGAAACTGGTTAGGGATATCAAAGCGGACCAGGTTGCCTTGCATGCTGAAAGTCCGGATTTCACTGCGGACGGTCGGGTAAGCAGCCACTTGTCCTTCATTGTGTCTTTTTTCAGATAAACTCCTGTAGATGGCGTCATTCAAACGCAGTTGGCAGAGATGAAATCGTAGTTTCACATCCCCTTCCATCAATCGGCCAGCTAGACCCACTCCATTCAAAAACAGGCTGGGGCCATTGAAATGAAATTTCATCTTGATTTCTATGCCAGGCACCAACAATTTGCCGGTATGAAACACTTCCAAGTGGGGGGTAAACACTAGACTGTGGGTGACACCTGCAGCATACTTGGCGGTTTCGGCTACCATGGCGGCCAAGGCTCCTTTGTGATTGGCGGGGAGATCCCGGTAGTCATTATGTGGTGCCGCACTGTTGGTGTTGTTGGCAGTCCATTGGGGTGGGAAATCCACTTGATTGAACCATCCTTGGGGTCCTAACACGGTCTTGCCATCTTCTCGGTCATAATTCAACAAGGTTTCTAGGTAAGCTTTGTAATGATAAGTGTCGGATTGAGGACTGATCAACGTGCCATTCAACTGCAAGTCAATTTGCTTGATGATGGAATGGGCCAAATTATTGACGGGCCACAATTTTTCATTGCCCACCAAGTTCCCGTTATCATCTTTTTTCAAACTCAATTCCATGGTAAAGTAACTGCGTCCCAAATCCACAAAATCGTCCAACCCTGGTACAATGAATTCCATGGGATTGATACCCGTGGTGGTGGGTTGAATGGTGACCATGCGATAGGCATTGATGCTAATGTCGGTCGGTGGCACCTTGAAAATCCGTAACGCCGAGTTGACGGTCCCTTCGGAACGCGGATGCGCTGGGGCAGCCCCTTCAGAGTAGGTAGGGGCTGTCACGCGTGACATCACATTCGGCATGGTTAACGTCGTCGTCGTCGTCGTCGAGTAGTGGTACCCCGTCGTCGTCGTGAGGGGTTTTTATAGCGTCGTCGTGCTAAACGTTGTCTCAAATCAAACCCGGGGACTCTCATCACCTCGGCACTCAACCAGCCACCACGTTGTCCTCTCCTGAGTTTCCAAAACGGATACAGTCCTCCCCATTGAGACAACCCTCGATTACTACGAATTCGTCGAGGTCGTGAATGCACGGGATCCATTACACTCCCAAAATATCTCGCGCACGTTTGACTTGCTTGGGAAACAAAGCACTAGCCACAAGCACGGCGTCTTTCACGTTCTTCTGATTCAAGGCTTTCTTGGCTTGTTTGGTGATTTCTTTTTTGATGACTTGTTCGGCTTTGCGTTTAACACCGCGTGTTAACCCTGCATTCAATCCTCTCTTGATATTACTAGGCAGTTTTAAAGGATTTCGCGTGCTTTTAAGGCGTTGGAACCCACCACGCATGACCTCCCTCATCAACCCGCTGCCATGTTGATCATACCACTCGTCTGTCCGAAATCGTGTCAAACTTCCCCCTCGCATGGTTGTCTTCTTTGCTCTTTCACCAAGGTCTATGCTTCACGTCACCCCCTTTGTCTTTTTATACCCCCTCTCATCGGCCTTTCTTTTTCTTCCGAGTGGTCGCTGCTTCGATGGCTTTTTTGCCACCGTAACCCGCCGCACCACCCACCGCTCCCAACGCGGCGGCTTTCCCCACGGCCATCAAGGCTGGCACGAGAGCGGCCAGAGGCAAGAGACCGCCTCGTTGCCTTCTTCTTCTTCGACGTGCTCTTGTCTTGGGCATCTTTGACTGACCATCCCCTTTTTTTTTCTTTTTATGTCTTTTTGAAGTGCAAGGTGACCAGGGTGTTGCCTTGGCCAAACCTGACCAACTTATCCTCGGTGCCAGACGTTTCGGTGACTTGCATTTGAATGATTTCCACCACTTCATTACGAAGCGGTAGGTAATGAATGTGCAACGGTTCAAAGTACATGGTACCTCTGCCTTCCCGCTTGTAATGGATTTCACGCAACAAATCGGTCACGCGATTGCCTACCATCATACTGCCTGCCACGTCCGAGTACACGTGCAACGATCGCGAGGGATCTCCCACCACCGAACGAAACGCCACATTCAAATTGGTGAAACGCCACCCACAACTCATACTCAATCGTAAATGATCCGGTGAAAATGAACGCACCGTCCAAAAGACCGGGTTGTGCTGATCGTCGTCCACATCGTTCCAATCGTTGTCAACGGGTTTTGTCATGTTGGGGATTTGATCCCCCATGAAGTCTTGTTGTAAGTTGGGTCCCAAAATCAACCCACTGCTAATTTTACGTAACCATCCCATCTTGACAGCCAACTTGGTGTAGATGTACAGGGCTGGCGTGTCGGTTTTGCAATGACAGACATTGGTGTTGTCAATGATGAGATCGTCGCCTTCCCAACGAAACTTGACGTATCTGTGTTTGCCTTGATCATTGGTAAACCGACCTCCTTGAATCGCCGTTTCCTTGCGTCGTTGTTCCAAGTGAGCAATGGCGGCTTTCATGAAACTCACGCCATCCACCACCCAATCCAAATGTTGAATGTCGTTGATGAGGGTTTGCGCGCTGTCTCTTCGCCCGACCGTTTCCCCGTCTTTTCCACCCGGTTTGGGATAGGTTTGGTCCCAGGTCGTCGACATGATGTACCCATCTTTTTGCACCAACTCGTACAAATTGACGTGCGTATCCGGTAAGGAAATGGCACTCAACCCCACTTGCCATCCACCTCCTTGTAACCGTAACGGTTGAGGTAAACGAATCTTGAAGGAATTGGCTTGGTTGTTGGGAAATTCACGTCGGTTGGCATGACTCGGTAACGTCACGTAGAACGACATTTTCTCTTCTTCTTCACACCACGACTTCCCTTTTAAAGTGGAGAGTCAAGAGGGTATGTCCTTCACCAAATTTCACCAGATCCCCATTGGTTTCGGCCATCTGGGTTTCCACGATTTCCACCACTTCGTTGCGTACTGGGACATATTGAATATGTCGAGGTTCAAAGTGCGTGGTGTTTTGTGGCTGGTACTTGATTTCTCGTAAGAGATCGGTGATACGACCACCCACCATACTGCTGGTCCCTACATCACAATACACGTGCAAAGGACGCGTGGAGGGAAATTCCAACGAGGGACGAAAGGTCTGGTTCAAATTCACAAAACGCCAAGGACACGATAGACTCAATTTCACATAATCCCCCTCCACTTTCCAAAAGATGGGTTTGTTGGCGGCATCGCGGATATCCGTCGGGGTGGGAATGGTGGAAATGCCTTGAAATTCTTGCAAGAGATTCGGACCTAATCGATACTGACCGGGGGACACTTGTTCAATCCATCCCATTCTCAGGGCCAAGGTTCTACCCCATGACACGTGTGCTACTTGTCGTTTGTAATCCACATTGGTGGTATTCAATAACAAATCCCCTTCGGAGGTCCATTCAAAGGTCGGGACCAATTTGACGCCATTGTCCTCGGCCCATTTGTTTTTGGGTTGGGTTTGTTTCGCACGGCTTTGCTCGTAACGGTACACCAGTTGATGAAAAAAGTGCGATCCCGTCGAGGAGGCCATCTCCTTTCTCATATCTCGCCCGTAGACAGTGAGTTCGCGACGTTCATGGTACCAGACATCGTCCCCTTGATCGTCTGTGTCATGCACCCGTTCGTGCCATCGTACGTACAACAGAGGATGGGAATCGCCCACGCCTCCTTCTTCCGCTATCACTGGAATGGTGGGTAAGGATAAACTCACCATGCCTACCATCCATCCTCGTCCCATAAATCGGATGGGTTTAGGCAATCGGTTTCTGAAATGATGACTCTTGCTCCCAGGAAACTCTTTGGTACTCGCATGACTCATCAACGTCACGTAAAACGAAGAATTGGGCACCAACGTCATTGTTTAGTCACGTCGTCGTCGTCTTTTGGGTGGGCTTGTCTCTTTGGGTGGGCTTGTCTTTTTCCTCTTGGGTGGTTGGAGAGACGTGACGTCTTGACTACGAATCCAACTATGTACTTGTCTGGCCACCCTTTCCACTTGACCAACCAACGATCTTTTTGTCGCTTAAGTACCTTTTCGATGCGAAACGCCTCGGAAACATGGACTTTTTGTAAATCCTCTTCATAAAACGTACCTTGGACGGGGGTATCATCCCATTCGTGAATCTTATACGTGGGCACAGGGCCCGGGATCACACGATGCACCACAAACACTTCTTCGGTCCAACCGGGTAAATAGCCTTTTTCAAAGGTACGATGAATCTTGTTGAGACGGACACGATCTCCCACTTTGAATGTAGGTTTCTTCTGGCCTTTCCATCGTTTGGCATACAATCGTTTCCACACGGCTTCTTCGTTGTCCCATGTCACGTCTTGAGGGGCCATGCCAATACTTCGATGACGGGTCGCATTATAGCCTTGCACCAACTCGGGTAAGACATCGTCAAAGCGTAAGGTGTTGGCCGCGGTAAAATAACGGTACAACCGTTCTTTCAAGGTACGATTAAATCGTTCCACCACACTGGCTTTCGCATCCCCTTCGGTGGAAAAATGTTTGATGCCTTGCTCGTCAAGCCATCGTTGAAACGTCCGATTATAAAATTCTTTCCCTCGATCCGTTTGCAATCGATCAGGGTGACGTCGTCCTTTCAAAATCTTCTCAAAGGCATGGACCAAGGCCACCCCGGTTTTGTCTTTCAACGGTTGTACCCACGCGTACTTGGACAACACATCCAACACCGTCAACAAGTATCGTATACCCCGATTATACTTGGCCAACGGTTGCACTTCTACTAAATCCGCGACCCATTGATCATCTAATCCTCCAACAATCACGGGGACGGTCGGAAAACGACGACGTCGTGGTTTATGTAACGTGTAGGCCAAATCCCGTTCCAAAACCCGTTGGACTTTTTTCAAAGGGAGACGATGGGCTTTAGCAAACCGTTGCACGCCTCCTAAACTGCCGGGGGCTCGAGGATCGTGGTAACGATTCAACCATGATGGGGTGTTTTTCTTTCGAGGGGCCATACTTTCTGGCATTCATCCCATAAGGTCGGTATGGTGGGGACTGTGTGGGGATGCGCCTTTTGAATGATTCGATACCATCGCCATGCGTTCGGATGAGCTTTTAACCATAAGACAAACACCACCCATCGATACAAGTTGCGGTCCACGTGGGTTTCTTCAAAGAGGTGGAGAGGATGCGTGTCCTCGGGACAAGGGGGTATGGGGATTTGGGACCCGGGTTGGTGATCATATAAGACTTGACAAAGGGTTTGATGACATTGCCATTGTACCAGGGACAAGACAGAATCCCACGCATCACACACAGACTCCATGGTGACATTGATAAAAAATTTTATTCCTTCTCTCATTTAAAAGAGACCTAGACGGCCACAGCTGAAGGTCTCTAGACCTTTCTGCCAGTTCTCAACACTGTCACTGTACTTAGGGGGTGGTGGAGCTGGGGCTACCATCATTTCTTGACGGTTCTTGAGATCTTGAATTTCTCGCAACAATTGTTTCTCATAATCTGTCAGGGGTCGATCCTCTTTCGTTCTGACTGGAGGGGGCGGGCCAGGGATGTCATAGCCCCTCTTGGGATATCCTTGAGCATCACGGGTGGCTAAAGGCGATTCAGCTTGTTGGTCGGCTTTTTTGGGGGGATGGTCATGAAACCAAGTCCAGTACTTGGGACCCAAGGGTTGATCAGCCCATCGGAAGAAGCCACACGTTTTCTTGGAACAATTCAGAAACAAGCGATCGGGGTTCTGAGTCGAATGACTCTGTTGAAGCGTGGCGGGTTCACGGCAAAAGCATTGCAAACAACGCCACATGTCCAACACTTCTGGATGAGGTTGACTATACACGGCTTTCATATACTCCAGAACTTGATCTTGTCCACAAAACAGCAAACACGGTTGCATGGGACATTTCACATACTTCCATCCCTTTTGAGATTCTCGGGCCTCCAAACGCACATCATGGCAAGGGCATACCATATAGTCCACCGAACTGGGAGGATCTTCGGCATACGTCACCATGTATTCAGATGGGGATGTCTGGGGGGACACCATATCATTCAATTCTTTCATCATGTCTTCCACCGCAGCTCGGGTGTCTTCCACGACCTCGCATACCACAGGATCACAGTCCACGGGCGTCATAGTTTGAATGGTCTTCTTTTTCTTCTTCCCCTCTGGGGGATGGCTTGATTTTCTCTTCCGATCGACGGACATCGTGCTCAAGGTTGTTTTCACCCCTACCGCCCATGCCTTTTTATACCCATGACCCTTGGCTCTCATTGGTCAGCTTATCCTACCCATATAAGGACGTCTCATCGTCCCATTGGTCAGCTTATTCAATCCATATAAGGACCTCTTGTCTTCCCATTGGTCCGTTGTCCCTATTTAAGGAGCTCCCTTGGTCTCTAGATCTTCATTCTCAAAGCCATGCCCCCAGACATTGACATGATCGGAGAACAAGATCTCGATGCCTTGGAACTGCAAGTGGGTTATGGCCATGTGGTGTACACCGGGGGAGCCAGAGGCACGGATGCACTCGTCGAAGAACTGGGTAAACAGTTTGGGATGCAAGTCGAAGTCCTAGTCCCCCCGAACCATCCTCGAGCTACTTTCATCACCCCTTCTACCGTGGAAGTCTTGATGCTGGCCAACCCCCATCTTCACCAGGCAGCGGAGAAACTAGGCAAACAAATGCCCAGTCATTTTTACACCCTGCAATTGCTGCAACGCAATTATCAAATTGGCAAAAGAGCCCATACGATCTATGCCTTTGGCATCTTGGAACAGGACCATAAACGTGTGAAAGGAGGCACCGGTTGGACCGTGCAATTGGCTATGGATCAAGGCAAACCCGTCTATCTCTTTGACATCCCCAGTCAAGCATGGTACCGCTCGGACCATTACTACCAAGTCAACGAGAATGCCACCACCCTGGTGACTGGCAGTCAATTTGTTCCTTGGGGACCTAAAAAGCCCACCCTTCATCAAAGCAGTGCTATCGTGGGATCCAGGGATGTGGACGAGAAAACCCGAGCAGAAATTCAAGCCTTATTCAATCGCACGTTCTGTCTACCCGAGAACATTGATCAATTACGTCTGGAACTGGAAGACTTTCATTTGTAATTGTACATAGCCATTTTTAGTTTTTTATTTTTCAATCTGTACATAGCTTTCTTTTTAATTTTTTTAGTTTTTATTTTTTCCAATTGTATATAGCTTTCTTTTTCAATTTTTATTTTTTCAAACTGTAGATAGCTTTTTTCAATTGTAAATAGGAGCGCCCCAACCGGCGTGACAAAGAACACAGACCACCATTTGTAAAAAAACATCAACTCTTTTTTAATTAAAAAATTTTAAAAAACTGACAACACTGGTTTTGCACTATGGTCATAAATAAATGTCTCTTGACTCACAGTAGTCTTGACTCACAATAAAAACAAAATGTTCAAAGAAATAAAACACGTCGCACTTGATCCCGCATCATAGCCTGCTCTCTCCTTTCCCGCTCCGCCCGCCGCCGCTCCTCTCGCACCCGCTCCATGTCCCCAAAATACATTCTTATTCTTTGCCATGCGTGGCCCGCATGCACTCTTGGTAAATAATTTGCCAGATCATTGTCCATTTCCTGATAATGTTCCAGCGTCATCGGCCAGCGACATTCAAACCGGGACCGGATGCGGTGCTGGTCCACCCAAGGAATAATCTTGTACACCAGGGTGTGCAGCAAGGATTCCACGATTTCCGGATGTGGCCGGCCCTCTCGCTCTCCATTCTCTGTCCATACCATACAACGTAAAAAGAATTCAAAAAACGCGACCACGCGCTGTCTGGTCAAGGGGCGCCAGGTTTCCTCTCGTCTCTCGTACATCGCTCGGGTCTGTCGTTCCACTCCTGTTCGCTCCCGTCCCGCTCTCCTCCTCAAGTACTCTGGTCCCCCCACATTCATGTCGCTGGCTAGACAGCCCAAGGGTTTTCTTGTTTTCACCATTTTCTTCTCACACGACAAACATAATTCACTCAGGACCGGCTCAAAGCTAAGAGTGACGTCCTGTGGCCTCGCTTGACTTATATACCCTGATTCGCGCAATGCACCATGGTCTATCTAAGGAGGGGGGAGGGGGGTCCCCCCACCTCTTCCCCTCTCAAAGCATGATGGGTCTTTCTCTCATTGGCCCATTCCCTCCCACGTGACCCTTTTGTTTTCTCTATAAAAAACCACTGTCCCATTCCATCTTTCACACTCATGGATGATCCAGTCCTCAGTCCAGAAGCCCAACAAGTGATTGATCGTCTACGAGCCTTGTTGTCTCGACTCGAAAAAGACTTGGAAGAGATCCGCTTCAAAGCTTCTTATTTTGAACTGCTTCGACTTCACAGTCAAAAACATCTCAGTCGGAACGAATTGTGTTTATTAACCTTGAAACACTTCTACCAGTGGTGAATGGGCGACAAAGCCGACAAGATCAGTCCTGACAAGATCAGTCCTGAAGCCCTGCAAATCATAGAACGTTTGGGAGAGATCCGAAAACAAATCCTCGACCTGGTCCAACCCTTGCGTTACCAACTCACTTTTCAAGAACTGTGCCGACTCCGAAAAGAAGGGATCATCACCCCCACCGAGTTTCAACTCTTGATCAATCCACTCTTTGATCCTTTCGCCTGATGGCTCAACCCAACCCATGTGTGATCTGTTTGACACCTCTCGCCAATTATACCACGTTGAGGTGTTGTGGTCAACCTTGTCATGTCGCCTGTGCCAACAAATGTCAACAGAATGGTCAGACCCCCCTATGCCCTAGCTGCCACGTTCCTCTTGTCGTCCTTGAAGTCCCCAATGAAGACTGGAAAGAAGACCCGGAGTTTGTCCAGCATGTCAAGGACGATTGGAAAAACAATCCTATATGGTATGGCATTTGTTATGACAACGAGCACGGCCTGGAAGGATTCTGGGGAGAACTCCGAGATCCCTATGAGGGTAACCGCAAAACCCTCTACTTTCTGGGTCGCACCAAAAGCCTAGCCATTGGACGCATGAAAACCTGTATCAGCTTCTCGTAAAAACCCATGTTTGGACTCGTTTTTTTTTCACTTGTTGTCAAACAATACGAAGGACCAATAAAAGATATTCCATGACAGTTTGTTGTTGTGATCTTTATTGATTCTCTACATAATCATGTTCGTTGACTTTTTCTGGAAAGTTCAAGGGTAATGATAGTTCTGCCTTGTTTGAAAGGAGCCGGCTGCCCATCAGCTGTTTGAATATCCATGGCAATGCTGTCAAAGATGGTTTTGCCAAGAGGAAAATACATCCGTTGCTTGGTATCAAACTGATGATCGGTATTACCGGCATCCAAGGTACGTAAAAATCCTTTCTCTTGAGTTCCCACAATGCTCTGTGACACCAGATCCGTGTAAATCATCAATTGTTGTTGCCCTTGTTGGGGTTTGACCGTTTGGGTACTGGGAAATACTTGTCGACTGAGATTCGGACCCAAGAACAAATAATAATTGAAATCGGGGTGGGTAAAACTGACGGACACAATGCCATACGGTGGATATTTGTTGGCAGGACCGCGGGTGGGTGTCCATTTGTGTCGATCGTCATAATCCACGATATTTTTCACCAGATAATTTTTTTCTTCCACAATTTGTTGTGTTGGCGATCCATCTTTCACCAGTCCCATCAGTTGAGCGAATTTCCATTCCATTTCAAATTGCATGTTGGCTGGAATGAGTACATACAGGGAATCTAATTCGGGGGCGATGCCTGTATTGGTGATTTTCACGTAGGGTTGAGCCAGGTTGAGAGCAGCTAGTTGTTGTCGTTTCGCTTGATCGTCCACCTCCATTTTGGTTATATCCATCATGACTTCCATGTGTTGTTTTTCCATTTCGTACGCGATGGCAATCCATGCTTCTTTCAAATTGTAGTAATACCCTGGCGGTAAATGGATTTGTTTGGTCACTTGAATGGGAGCCGTTCCATCCGTACGTTTTGGTATGTATCTGATATCTGTTTTCATCCAATGTTTTTGACTATCTTCTTGCGTCCAATTCTGTTTGGTTTGATCTCCCCATTGTTGATTAAAACCAGGGTGTGAAATATGAACTAGGGCCGCTTCCCAATCATCTTCTACCAAATAATATAAATGAGGAAGTCTGGCCGTAAATTTCTGTCCCGTGCCTTCTGCTTGATCACTGATCAGGGTGATGTAAAAACTCATGGTGACAATCCTAACTCCTCTGGTTGCCTTTTTATACCTACCCCCGCTGCTCCAATTGGACTTTGGACTTTGAGCCCGCGTTTTCTCAGCGGTTTTGCTTCCTCCTGAGCCCACGATCGATTTTTCCGACTGCTCAGCGGTTTCCCATTCGAAAACACGTCACTTCCGGTTTGGGGGCACTTCCGGTGACGTCACTTCCGGTTCCGAGCATGTGATTTCCGGTCACTTCCGGTTCCGGTGACGTCACTTCCGGTTCCGGTTACATCCACACGAGGCCCCATCCAAACGAGGCCACGACATCAAAACGAGGCCTACGGGTCCATATGGGCCCACATTACTACTAACGACTTACTGGCGACATCAGAAAGACAGACAAACAATAGAGAAACCGACTAATCCTTTTACTAGCTGAAAAGACGAACGGACATTTGAGTGACTGGAAAGACGGACCGAAAAGCACCAATTACGTTTTAACAGCCAATAACATTACGGCCTAACGTTAACTAACAGACGACCAATAACATCGTGCTTTCGTCGACCAGCAGGTCAATAATCCCCTGGGGGCTACTCAATAACGTTTTATACGGAGAGGCTCCGCCCCTAGGCTCAAACCGTTACCCTTAAATACACTAGTGCTAACGAAAATGACACCCCTCTAAGATACCTAAAACAAACATTGCATCCCTTTCTTATAGCTCAGAGACAACCCAAAACGTCAGGGTATCCTATGGTGGTCGCGTTTTTTTCTCTGGGCTTTTAGTTACCCCTGTTCGAATTCCAGACTTTTGCTTGGTGTCGTTATCGTGCCAAATTTCAGCACCCTTTTATATACTTAACTTTTAAGCTGCCATATCTTTTACCTTGTAGCGCACTTTGGTGACCCTTAAATATACCAGGACAACGATTTTCCTTACCCTTCAGTATATTGAGGGATTAAAATGGCCCTCTTTTGGGCAGAGCTTCCCCGTATAGCTCACTTTAGGGAGTGCCCCCCTCCTTGGGCAATAAGCAGTGACTTATCCACTGATGATTCACTATTCACCTGACCCTTATGATGATCTGCTCAGGTTGTTGAAACGTCAGTCAATGTCATCACAAACAGTCCATCTCAGGACTACACTCACCGGACAATCATACTTTACAGACCTATGAATCAGCGATATTTGCTGGCAGAACAAACCTTCACTGACCCGAGTAAATTCGATTTTGCTCTCCATTGGTGTCCGCTGACGTCGGCCGAGATCTTAGTCTTAGATCTTGTCCTAAGTACTTGAAAGTACTTAGGACAAGACTGGCAGCAAAGTAAGGAAGCGAAATGTTTAACAGTGATTCAACATTAAGTTTATTGTTTCTCTACATTTATGTTTAAAGTATCTCGAAAATAGAAAGGTTACTTCCCGTGTATCTTGTTTGACAACTGCGTATTTTATCTTGTTTCTATCAGGACTGAGTTCATTATTAGTTTTACGACAAATCATGCAGACAGTCAATTAAATCTCTGTTTTCCTTTGCAGGCCGTTGATTGGCACTGTGAATGGCCACTTTTTCCGTCACTTGGTGCACACAGCGTATGTCAACTCTCGGCCATCAACATATGGAAGGCACGGTAGTGCTCCGCATCGTCTTTCCACTTTGCCGGCGTGGCTACCAGGAACATACTCTAACATACTCTCCCCGACAACACAGATGAAGTCACTTGAATGTTGGTGCCCGTGATATGCAGTCATCAGGTATCCATGATACTCTTCAGTCCATCCAGATGGACAGTCATTCCTTGCTGGCATCATCAGCATTGAACCACGTGACTTAACATAGCAGACCACACAGGGTGCTTCGTGGTCGTGAAGACTTCTCTTAAAAGGGTTTCCGCTGTATTGATGGACTTCATGCTCTGTGCCGTATATGGTATATGTACCCCGCGTACTGGTGTCCATCTTGGTACTCGTCATATTTTGGACTGTGAGAAAGGCAAAGGTAGTTCGCTCCACCGCCAGGTTGAATGTAATAGCCTCCACCAGCTATACCTAATTATAACAGAAACAGGAAAATTTGCATGTGATATTTTTGTACAAATATATATATATATATATGCTTGAAAATCGTGACTTTCTATGAATCTCAAAACTGAAGTTTAACTTGTGCAGAATAAAAGGCCGAGCCAGCCCAGTTTTTTTGGGTGGCTAGGCTTGCAACAAGCAAAGTGGAGGGTCAAATATAAGACAGTGTTCAGCATATAAACAAACCTTCGAGGGGCCAGCTGTCTGGAAGATAACCAAGCTGTACGACCTTGTACTAAATTACGTGGAAATTTTGTTCAATGGGAGATACCTATGACCTTTAATGGTAGCCTCAAAACAGCTTTAGATACAGTTGAGTTCGGTTGAAATAAAAACATTTTTGTTGTTAGTGAACTAATGTCTCACTTGAATCCCCTCGGAAATCATTGGTCAATATACTTTTTCTCAATGGCAGAATAACCAATTCGCAAATTCTTCATGGTGATCACTCGATCGCAATGCATTCCCTTTTTGTTCAAGTTCGCTCTAATAGGAAATATTTTCATTGTTGTGTTCCTATAGGAGTTTATGAATAAACCTGTTTGCAGCAGCAGACAAGAGGATAAAAAAAGAGTCGTTTTAGCCCTTTCATAAGGGCAATAAATTATAAGGCTTAAGTGTCATTGTCTGAGACTTGTGTTCCAGAGGTTGGAAATGGCGATGAGATATTCCAAAAGCCAATTTGGTTTTGCTTTCTAACTTCTGGTTCAAAATTTCAGGGGGGTCCCATCTGGGGCCTTCAATTCACTGAAAGTCTTGTTTTTTAAGGAGTTGGTTTAGAGTTCAATAAAAACAAAACTAAAAATCCTTTGGACTCATTAATGGTATGGTGTGTTTCTACTATAAATACTTTTTCAGTTCATATGTAGGGATTTGACATGAAGGGATCTGGCAGTCTGGGGTCTGGCACTAGTTTTGGCCAGATTTTGAAGTGAAAAACTCTACCCAAATTTGCCAAAGTTCACACCTTTATATTTTTTAACTGCCAAACTACAATCTTGGACAAAACTAGTTGAGACAAACGCAATTAGCGAGCGTATTTCTCCATTTCTCAGTATGGAAACACCGACAAGATCGCAGAAATGCTTTTCCTCCCCTTCTCCCCTCCATCAATGTTGTTTGGAGGGACTGAGGAATCCTCAGGGGGTTTTTGGTGGCAAAGCAACATTGATAAGGGGGAGAGGGGGGAAGATTTGTTGTGGTAAGTGATTTTCACGGCCTAAGTTCTCATTCATTCCGAAGTGTCTCAACAGTTTTGTCCGAGATTGTAGCTAAAATTGATTCTTCTATCAAGAGTTACCCCAACGTAAGTAGAATCCAAATCAATTAAGAAAAATTTGGCCTATTTATTTTTTAGGGACTTTTAAGACCCGTTTGCAGTCACACCCTCACATAACTCACACATTGTCAAAAGTAATAATTTAACAGCCATCCTAGTTTTATTTGTGTTTAAACACTTCAACTTGATTGTGTCAGGCCTATTTTATTTACAAAATCTGTGAGAAACAGTAACTTTGCTTTTAAACTGCCCCAGAACTACAAAATCAGTACAAGAGAACAATCTTGCTCTATTTGAAAGGTAAGTATACGATGCTATAAAGCTAGTTTGTACTCAAATAACTGAGAAGATGGTCTGTTACACTTAGTTATACTGACAATTCTTCCAAACATAGCCTGGCTTTACTTCCCTAGCTTTTTAAAGGTCCTTGGCTTGTCCTAGAGGAACGTATTTTCTCCAAGGTATTCCAAAAAAAACCATTTATTTCTCGAGATCGTGCGAATAAAACCATCCTGCCGTCAAATCACATTGCCTGATGATAAAACCTCATTGCCTGATGATTCTGCGTTGGTTTACAGACGAGTCCATCATTCAACCATCATCCTACATGATCCTATGTAATAGGAAAATGTTCTGGAAACGCTCTTTGGCAGTTCAGTCTTTTATCGAGTCTTTCAGCAGGAATACTCATCGCCGGATGCAAATAATCGGACACATTCGGTGTAGAAAGTTTATATGTTACGCAGTTTTCCTCAGAAGTACAACGCACGTCCTTAGAGTGGATTTCATGACATAGAAGACAACTCCGAGCTTTGATTCATTTGTAGTGTTTATCCGCCATTTTGGAAGTAGACACGGGAGAACTGGGTCGAGATTAGCCCCAGTATCACAAGCTACGCACACTTATGCACACAAGTTTCAAATCCATTGATTATGAGACAAAAAGAATCCACTGAAATAATCATACATGCTTTTGATCTGCGGCTAGCAAATAAGGTTTTTGGTTGCCTAAGATAATTAGACCGGGCAACTGCGTGACAAAACGTTTTCATTCCCACGCACCCAAATCTAATCAAATCAAATCACCGAATTGCATACCGGGGGAGGTGGGGGGGGGGGGCAGTTAAAGAAAGTTTGGTTGGGGGTGTGTCGCCGAGGCCTTCAAACCCTGACCCCGTTTAAGATAAAATCCGTTCATTTTGCTACCCTGTTTAAGAAAAGAGGCGTTTATATTTTGCTTGTGTTCTGCAGTTTTTGTCTGCCTTGTTTTTTATTTCCACTTTCCTACATAAAAAGCGTTTTTTTTATGAATGACATCATAGAATGAGATTTAAAAAAGTGCTGGCACCCACATGTAGGGTTCAAGGGTTCCAGTCCATAAAAGACACCTTGTTCAAGACGCTAAAAAGTAATATTGTATACTTTGTTTAAGACCCAAGACCCTGAAAACCATGCCCTGTTGAGCAGCACGTATCCGTCAAGGCCAAATAAGGGAGTTCCTTACCCCCCCCCCCCCGGGGGGGTATTGCATAATACAGTGGGCATGTAACATAATTCGGAATAATAATAATAATAGTAATAATAATAATAATTATATGCCGTAAAACAGTAAAGGCGCAGTGGTGCCGTGGTTAGTGAGACTTCTGATTGGACTACCGTTCATTGTACGTGTTGGTAGGGCTACTGACTGCACAAGTGCAAGGTTAACGTAAAGGAAAGTCACCCATCTGTTTCAAGAGCTGCGTTATGGAGTGATAAGGCTCGCTGCTACCACAGCTCCTCACTATTGTCAACTATTTACTCGACAAGTAAGCGAACGGGTATAGAAGTTATACGTTATGATTTTTCAGATCCTCAAGCAGGGAAGGATCTTACTGACCACAAAATTGCGCCATGCAAGTAAGACAATGACATGGAGAGGACAGACAACGTGAAAAGTGGACTGGAATCTCCACCAGTATTACAAGCACCCGGGTGGCAGTTTGTAAAATCGATACTTCAAAAATGGCAGCAGCCGTTGAAAATAATGAGATTCTTGGTATTACTAGATACAATAACTTCTCTTTTGATGAAGATGGCATGCAAGTGAGTCGCAAGTATAGCAGGCATACGGTGTTGGCAAGGGTATGAAGATTAAACACTGATAGCAAACAGGAAGTTTCTGGCATGGCGAACAATTTCATACAGTCAGCGGCTCGATATGTGGGCTCACACAGTTTTCATATTCGTTTAAGTGAATTAGTGAAAAACCGTAAAATCTACTATTAAGGAACACAATTTTGGTGTCTAACACACATTCAAATCAAAAAGCAAGTTAAAAAGAAGAAAACCCACGTTTTCTTGTTATTTAAGCATTGCGCAATCAACAGCTATATTGTCACACCACTTTGTCACGCGAAGTCACACTGTCAGAGAAAATTCAGCCCGAAACTTCTATTCAAGCTTGTACAGCGGACCTCTAAGTGAAATTTAAAGTTGTCATGTAAGCTGAATATAAATTGAACATTTTCAATATGGCAGCCGATGTTGAGTTCGGTGAAAAGGTTATAAATCTTTAATTTCGTCGGCATTTCCAGATGTCACGGGCTTAGGAAATCATAAGTGTTTTACCCGTTTTTCAGTCGTGGTGGGAACAGCGATGAATGGTTTGTGGGTCATATTTTTGCCTTTGAAACTTACTTTGGTGTGTGGATAGCTGATTAAGATTTCTGCGACTCGACCTTGGAACCGCTTTTCAGTGCAACCGACTATTTTGCCGTGGGACCTCATCACTTATCGTTGAAGACAGTATGGCGGATCGAATGAAGTATGCATGAAATTTTCAAAACCTGGGGGAACACTGAAATCGTCGGCAAAATGTACGCAACATAGCTCGAAGACAACCTCATAGATGTCTATTTCAAATAAGATTTCTGCGCTTTTGAAATATTATAGTCTTACGGAGGGACAGAACAAAATTCAACAAGGTAAGCCTAATTTTCACTGTTTTCTCTGTAATTTGAATACGATGCGTAATAAAATCTAAGTCCCAGAAATGACGCGATTCGCATGCGCGGCGGCCATGATGTATGAAATTGTCCGCCATGGGTCTAGAAAGAGCACGCGAGTGGAGCCAGGAAGTTACTAGGAAACAGCAGAAAAGGAACAAAAGAGAATCGAAAGCTTGTAAGAGTGATCTCGTAAACACATATGCCAGTTTGGGACCATCTATTTTGACATTTAGCACACTTGACGACGCTGATGAGCACATGGATACTGGATGCCACGTCATGCTACCCGAGAATGAATGTGTGTACGACACTATACGAAGACAGTGGGCCGCTACAGCAACTTCTGTCAAGGGAAAGAGTCAGAAGATTAGTGACAGTCAATATCATCCTGAATCTACAGTACAACAGGAGGCTCACCAGGGATGGGCCCTTAGGAAGCAGAAAGCTACTGGCAGAATCTCACCTGCCGTCAAGGAGTACCTCACGCAGGTGTTTAAAATAATGAAGGTACCAAGGATGGACACTCAAAAGCAAACGTGGACATGATGAGCCAGCTACTCGTAAAGTATCATTCAATGACACTGTTTTGAGCTAGTAAAATCCTGCCAGTCCTAATAAGCGATCTTTAAGTGATTGTTAAAGTTGTGAAACCCAGGGCTTGAATTGGACATGGAGGGATAATTCATTTTAGAATACGCAAAAATGTCTATTTTATAGAATCACCTACTTCTTTTAGTCTTGGCTTATATATGACAGAAGAGTCTTGAAGTGAAGGTCTACAAACAATACGACACAATCAGACCAAAAAAATAATAATGAAATAACCATATGGTTTTCTGAACCCTGTCCTTGTGCAGTCGGAAAAAAAAACATCTTTCTTTCGGGGGGGGGGGGTAGCCCTACCGATCGGAAGTCCAATCAGAAGTCCAACTGCCTAACAATGGCGCCCTTACTGATTCATTACAAGTAATCATAATCATAATCATAATAATTATTTTTACTATTACTATTATTATCTTGAATTACGTTACATGCCCACTGTAAATTATACGCAATTCGGTGATTTCATTTGATTTGTGTACGTGGGAATGAAAATGTTTTGTCACGCAGTTGCCCAGTCTAATTATCTTAGGCAACCAAAAACCTTATTTGCTAGCCACAGATCAAAAGCATGTATGATTTTTTCAGTGGATTCTTTTTGTTTCATAATCAATGGATTTGAAACTTGTATAAATTGTGTGCATAAGTGTGCATAGCTTTTAATACTGGGGCTAATCTCGACCCAGTCCTCCCGCGTCCACTTCCAAAATGGCGGATAAACACTACAAATAAATCAAAGCTTGAGTTGTCTTCTATGTCATGAAATCCACTCTAAGGACGTGCGTTGTACTTCTGAGGAAACCTGCGTATCATATAAACTTTCTACACCGAATGTGTCCGATTATTTACATCCAGCGATGAGTATTCCTGCTGAAAGACTCGATAGAAGACTGAACTGCTAAAGAGCGGTTCCAGAACATTTTCCTGTTACATAGGATCATGTAGGATGATGGTTGGATGATGGAATCGTCAGCAAGCCAATACAGAATCAACAGGCAATGAGTTTTTATCATCAGGCAATGTGATTTGACGGCAGGATGGTTTTATTCGCACGATTTCGGGAAATATATGGGTTTTTTGGAATACCTTGGAGAAATTACTTTCCTCTAGGACAAGCCAAGGACCTTTAAAAAAGCTAGGGAAGTAAAGCCAGGCTATGTTTGGAAGAATTGTCAGTATAACTAGGTGACACAGTCCATCTACTCAGTTATTTGAGTGCAAACTAGCTTTGTAGTATTGTTTATTTACCTTTCAAATAAAGCAAGATTGGTTTCTTGTACTGATTTTGTAGTTCTGCGGCAGTTTAACAGTCTCAAGTAGAGTTTAAAAGCAAAGTTACTGTTTCTCACAGATTTTATAAATAAAGTAGGCCTGACCAAATCAAGTTGAAGTGTTTAAACACAAATAAAGCTATGACGGCTGTTAAATTATTACTTTTGACAATAGGTGAGTTATGTGAGGGTGTGACTGCAAATGGGTCTTAAAAGCCCCTAAAAAATAAATGGGCCAAATTTTTCTCAATTGATTTGGATTCTACTTACGTTGGGGTAACTCCTGATAGAAGAATCAATTTTAGCTAGTTTGGCAGTTAAAAAATATGAAGGTGTGAACTTTGGCAAATTTGGGTAGAGGTTTTCACTTCAAAATCTGGCCAAAACTAGTGCCAGACCCCAGACTGCCAGATCCCTCTATGCCAAATCCCTACATATAAACTGAAAGAGTATTTATAGTAGAAACACACCATACCATTAATGGATTTTTAGTTTTGTTTTTATTGAACTCTAAACCTACTCCTTAAAAAAAGACTTTCAGTGAATTGAAGGCCCAAGATGGGACCCCCCTCCCCGAAACTTTTCAACCAAAAGTTAGAAAACAAAACCAAATTGGCTTTCGGAATATCTCGTCAAGGCTAACTTCTGCAGCAAGTTTCAACAAAATCGGTTGACCCCCATTTCCAACCTGTGGAACACTTTCTCAAGCAATGACGCTTAAATTTTCTTTTACCTTTGTAAACTATCTGAGCACCACTAGGACATGTGGTCCTTTCCCAGCGAACATACTTCACTCCAGACTGTCCAGCTCCGTCTTGTCCCTTTTCTCCTTTGGCTCCTTGAGGTCCCTGGGCTCCAGTCCTACCAACAGCTCCCTGGTCTCCTTTAGGGCCAGGAGGGCCTGGGAACGGCTTGTTGGTGCCAGGTTTTCCAGGTTCTCCTGTAATAAAATGATCTTGAGCGGTTAGCTTCCTTAGACTGATTTTGTTAGTTTTTTTTGGTAACCCTTGTGAGGCCAAACCATGGACTACAGCAGCAGAATTTTAGAGGAGTGAAAGAGGCGCTTTTTAGAGGAAACTTTCTCAGTCCATCAACTGTCAGTTGTTTGCTTTTGCTTGCCACAGCTGAAATGCGAAAATAAAGTGGATTCATTGTGGTGCTTAATAGACGTTGATGGAAACGCAGAACATATATTTAGAAAGTTCATCTATGGAGATAATTATTCTTCCTGTAATAGTTCTTAAACTCAAAACACGAGCAGCTGGAAACAACTTACTTACAGCTTCCTTTCTCAAGTTTTTAGGTGATCAAAGCCGAGTTGATTGCCCATAAGCTTCATCTCTCTAGTCACCATATACTTATATGAGTGGTTTCGCTGCGACAAATTCGTCATTTGTTTACTTACGTATTTTCTTTTTTCTTTGTCCCACGCTCGCGACATATTGAATATTCCATCTTTTCTTATTTCTTCTCCGAGCTTAAAATTCACCATCTTTCTTTATTTATCACCTACAGGGCACTTCGACATTGCTGATCCTAGCAGTATGCAGGACGCGTGTCACCACGAACTCAGTAAACATGACCTATGCTCGCCACGAGTCTCCCAGTAGCTCAGTGCTTAGAGCGTCCGACCGGTGTACGGAAGGTCATGGGTTCGATCCCCCTCGGGGACTCAGATTTTTTCTTTGTACCACGCTCGCGACATATTGAATATTCCATCTTTTATTATTTACGCTTGTTGAGTCGCAACCGACAGCAGCAGAGGAGCCAGCGCCCCATCACTTGCCCAATAAGCGTGGTCTTAATTTCTTGGCAAATAAGACGCAAAAGGCAATACAATACAATACAATACAATACACTTTATTTAACGAGGGTGAACATATTAACCTTTTACAGTTTTCTAACATATGGCCCTCAAAGGCAGAATATATTCCTCTGGTCAAAGCTTTTTTTCTAGTCCTGGTTGGTTAGATATAACGTTTTGGGGGAACTTAGTTGTTTCTTTGTATGTTTTTTCTATTTTTTGTTTCTCTTTGTTAAGTCAGTTGAATTGATACGTACCTTTTAGTCCAGGTTTTCCATGGTGCCGGGTGGTCCCATTTGTTACTTTCCGGTAGTTTGGAGATGTTGTCCTGTAACGGACAAAACAAAACCAAATAGCCGTAACAATCCTTTCAACATTAAACCACCACTTTGGTTCAAATTTCACTACAATGTGTTTGCCTCAAGGTGAAAACTTTCAAATTTCTTAACCTCCACATGCAGAATTCCGTTTTCAAGCGTACAAACATTGTAAGGTGCAAGCATTGAGCTGATCATCAAATCAGCTTCAGTCCAGTAAAAGCAGGTCTGGACCTACTTTCAGCAGCCGAAAGCTGAAAATTTTTTACTTTTTTAAAAGGAAAAACTCTATGTGGACGTCAGACAAAGTTTGTTATTGATCTGTAGTATACCAACCTAGAATGTAGGCCAAAAGAGAAGAGTCACTTGATCTTAATGGTAAGCACAGCAAGGCATCAAGTCTGAAAAATGATCATCAGTGGAAAAGGAAATCAGACAGTTGAACCATTCACAACCAAAAGCAAATCTTGATTCATGTTATGTGGCTCTAACGAATTGTTTGAAATCAACATTCAAATGAAAGCTCCGTATTACACAATAGTTTATTTCTATGGGGCTTTTAATTGCAAAGGTGTTCTCAGTAGCCTTTTGAGTTTCTGAATAAAACCCTAAAGTGTGGCCATTTAAATGAAAGCTACTGAGCAGTACTTTTTAAGGTTTATTATGCTGTACAAGGTGGTTCTAGCTTTTTAATTTGATACTGTGGAAAAATCTTAAGTGTGACCATTTCAGTGAAAGCTACTGAGCAGTACTTTCCTTTAGTGCTGTTTATTATGCTGTTATGACAAGGTTATTCTAACTTTTGATACTGTGGAAAAATATTTAAGTGTGACCATTTCAATGAAAGCTACTGACTGAACTACCGAGCTATCGGGTACTGACTTTTCCATGGTACTGAGTGATTGTTATATTCTATAAGGTGGTTCCGACTTTTGTGTCTGTGGGGGAAATCTTAATGCATGACCATTCAAATGAAAGCTACTGAGCAATACTTTCCTATGGCGCTGCTTCTTCTGTTTATTATGCTGGTTCTAACTTTTGAGTCCGTGGATGAAATCCTGAAGTTTGACTATTGAGATAAAAGCTACTGAGCAATACTTTCCTGTGGTTCTGTTTATTGCGCTGTTCAAGACGGCCCTAACTTTTGATTCTATGAACGAAATCCTAGCTAAAGTGTGACCACTCAAATGAAAGCTACTGAGCGGTACTTTCTTGCTATACTGTTTTATGATGTTGTAGAAAGGTGGTTCTAACTATTTAGAATGGAAACATCCCTAAGTGTGATCATTTCAATGAAAACTACTGACTGAGCTACTAAGCTAGTGAGCTACTTTTCCTGCGGTACTGTTTGTTATAAGTACTGTATAAGGTGGTTCTTCTAACTTTTGAGTGTGTGGGCGAAATCCTGAAGTGAGACCATTCAAGCGAAAGCTAAGAAGCAGCACTTTCCTTTAGCGCTGTTTATTACGCTGTACAATATGCTTCTAGCTTTTGAGTCTGTGGATGAAATCCTAAAGTGTGGCCATTTAAATGAGAGCTATTGAGCAGTACCTTTCTGTGGTACTGTTTATTATGCTGTATAAGGTGGTTCTACTTTTTAGTTTGTGGATGAATTCCTAAAGTGTGACTACTCATATGAAAGCCTATTGAGTAGTCCTTTCCTCGGGTGCTGTTTATTTTGAGTGTGTGTGTGTTCTATGCTCAACTGCGAAGAAAATGTGTCAGACAATTTTAAGACAACATAAAACAAGAAACACTGGAACTGAACTCAACGCATTCGTTGTCTCAATCGGTACTTGGGACGTGCATGTGCTCTGCAAAAATACTGAAACGTTGTTTAAGGTACCGTTTTAGATACCTTTTACTTCCTAGGTGATGTATGACTTCCATAATGCATGCCAGTGCCACCTCTGTGAAAACTGTTTCTCTCGACCCCTGGCACACTGAAAAACTTCCAATTTATGACAGATTCAACTGGACCACCCAGAACCAAAATTTAATAAATATACACATTTTCCAGGTTTGACCAAGATTTGTACGCATCCATCTGGTTAAAAACTGACTGGAGATGTATACTAAGGCTTCTTGTATTCCCTGGCAAGTTGAATTCAATGGAGGGTCAAGTTGAAATCAGCAGTGCATGGGAATCTAGCTGGACATTAAATTAGAAATTATCAGATGATATGTGTCCAGCGAAAGAAAGTTTAGGTAAGCTCTGACAGACTAGGCACCGATCATGTTCATAGTGCTTCGTTAAAAGGGTTTTCAACTGAGGGCACGGAAACCTAAACTTTCACTTTTAAACTGACACGCATACCAATCAGAACACTGAGTAGCAACATTACGTAACAATACATGTAACCCGTCAAGCGCGGGAAAATGCGACCAAGCAAGTCACAGTTGGCCAGTTTTAGTTTTATTTCAAGAAAGTTGTGCGAGTGTCCTTTTAACCAAACACAGCGCGCAGCGAAAATAAAACCCAAGGAAATGCAAACTGCTTTTCAACTAACACTCAGTTGAAAACCACTAAAATAGGTTAGATAATTTTCAAGTGGGTAAGATAACTTCGACTTCTTTACGAATACTTTGAAGCTGAGATATAAGGCTCTAATTACTCATTTTATTCTCTTTCCGTAGAAAAAAAAATAAAACAGGCTATTGATATTGATTTTAATTTTGTCATTTCTTTTGGTTCTTTCTTTTGGCTTAGACTTCTTTCATAAGGTATGGCCGGGGAGAAAGCTTTACAGGAACTTGGCAAAGGACGAGAATGGCAACAAAGTAAAGAAACAAATTATTTATCAGTGATTCACGTTACTCTTATTGTTATTACACTCCACAGTGACTCACGTTTATCATCAAGAAAGTACGATTTTCTTACTTTGCTTTTTCAGTTTTCTTAGAACAAGCTGACCTATTTTAACTAGTTTCCGTTCATCTTTAGAACAAATCATGACAGTTTCTTAGATCACTGTTGAATTTTTTTTTTCAGTTGAACATTTTTTATTAGTGCAATTACAAATCTACATGCTACTATACAATGAAAATTATACACTAACGTACAATACTTAATTACATGTTATAAAAGTACTCTACACTGTTTTACAACGATACAGACTTAGAAGGCTACAAGCGAAACTTACAATGAAATACTTAACATTAACGTATAATACTTAATTGCTAAACAGTAACTTATGATACTAAAATTACAAAATAATACAATATCCTGCACTACTCCACAAGCAACAGCAAAGCGACGGACGCACAGAGAAGTACACACACATACCTCTAGCCCTATAACACACGGCGGCCCAAGTTTCTGTAAATTGCTCCAGATTGTTATTTGTAAATGCTATTGTTCGCAGAATAGTAAGTTCGCTTTTCAGGCGTGAGAGAAAACCTTCAAAATTCAGGTTGCCATTGCCTACACTTGTGGTGAAAATGTGGTATTTTGCAATAATGAGCGTGTAATTGAGCACTAGCCAGGTGTTTGATTTTTTGTGCCAGCCATACAGAATCACGCTTTCGGGTAAATTTATTTGTTCTTGTTGAATTTTTTCTTTGCTGGTTGTTGACGTTGTAAACGGCCAGTCTTTCCGTCACTTGGTGCACACAGCGCATGTCAGCTCTCGGTCATCCACATATGGAAGACACGGGAGTGAGCCGCATCCGTTCCTTTCACTGTGTACTTCCACTTAGTTTTACTCAGCTCGATTAGCTTTATAGTTATCCTGAGTAAACATTACCTCTTTTTGTATTAATATATTATATTGTAAAGTTTAACTTTTTTTCCTTTTTCTATTTGGTAATAAAGCTTGTTGTTGTTGTTGTTGTTGTTGTTGTGTACAGTAAGGCGCCATTCTTGTCAGCATGGCTACCAGGAACATACTCTGGGTTCTTGTCAACACAGATGAAGTCACGTGAATGCTTGTGAGCGTAATGCTCCGTCATTAGGTACCCGTGATACTCCTCGGTCCATCCAAATGGACAGTCATTCCTTGCGGGCATCATCAGCATTGAACCACGTGACGTAACAAAGCAGACAACGCAGGATGCGTCATGGTCATGAAGACTTCTCTTAAAAGGTACTCCGTTATAACTATTAATCTGATACTCAGTGCCGTATATGTATCCCGCGGTCTGGTGTCCATCTTGGTAGTTCGCTCCACCACCAGTATGACCGTAATGTTCTCCACCCATTAAACCTTGTGCAGAAAGAAAGTTAGCAAAAGATGATTTAGAAAAAATATTTCCAAGAGAGTGTCAAAGTGACGTTGCTCTTTTTTGTAGACATACAAAACGGGGACATTTTAAAGCGTTCCCTACTAGATTTGTAACTTTAGAGGTCGTCAATTGTGTTCATTCCTAAAAGATTGGTCTCTTGACAATCATGACGACGCATAGGGTACGGTGAGTGTGATAATAATAACCAATTATACAACTCAGGCAAATTTAAAAGCTTGATTATATTTATATTTATATTCAAGAGTCGAGAAATCAAGGTATGTGGAAGCCGGGAATGTAATTTTTAACACTTTTTTGAATTAGAGTAGTGTTAAGTGACTCCTATGCTACTGGGTTGCCAAAAATCCTTCTTTTTCTCTACAGTTCGCGTTCGTTTGGAACCTTTGTTGTACCCTAAAACAGAGACCCCTTTCTTGAATCCCATTCATACAGTCGGGACCCTAGCCCTGAAAACAATAGAGCTTCGTGATACCAGGGTCCAATGAAATTAGAGGTTGGTAAGTGCTGCATGTTATCTGGCTATTATCTAGATTCTGCCTTGTGCAAAAAGAAACCTGGTATGAGATAGGTTTATCAGAATCTCCCAAAGGACTATCACATTGTATTTGCTCTTGTTTATAAGTATGTACAAACATAGTTGTCAGAGATTTTCCTGTGAAGCATACAGGTGCACCATCCCCCAACGCAGTATTCCATATTCTCAATTTTGTTTTCACTTACAATTGTGTTCTTAGAAAGTTGTTTTCGCCTGCCCCATTTTTTCGCTATTTGAGCATGCGCAAAATTCCGATCAAGCGTGTTTACTAGGAATTTGACACAAAACTCATCATCTAAAAAAGTTCTTAAAACAATATTTGGGCTCAAAAAGTTGTCAAAAAGAAATGTTTTCTTTGAACTGCTTGACGATAGCTGCTCAGGGGCTAAAATTTGGTTCGCGTTGTTAACTTTTCTATTTTTTGCCTCAGTTTGCGTCAGATTACCAAAGCTCGATCGTGTCATTAGCGTGCGCGGGTCATAATAAAACGCTAGGGAGCTACCTTAAGGTTGCAATTGATTACTTAGACACCAACCTTTTTGATAACTCAAATGTAAATATTGACCATCTCAATAACTACCTAACTTTTTTCACATTAGGTCTGAACTCTGAAAAAGGTCAAGGGAATCTTAACTCCCTAATTTAGCAAAAATCTTTCGTTTTCTTCATTATCCCGTTCGTTTCAAAGTTTTAAAGTTTTATTTTTTGAAAAATATTGATTTTTTTTCTCTTCGGTCGGTTTCAGCCTTAGGAAAGAAAACAACATTTACTTGAAGTCGAGTTGTTTACTAATTTCACTTTACCTTTATAAACTATCTGAGCACCGCTAGGACATGTGGTCCTTCCCCAGCGAACATACTTCACTCCAGACTTCCCAGCTCCGTCTTGTCCCTTTTCTCCTTTGGTTCCTTGAGGTCCCTTGGCTCCAGTCCTTCCAACAGCTCCCTGGTCTCCTTTAGGATCAAGAGGGCCTGGGAACGGCTTGTTAGTACCAGGCTTTCCGGGATCCCCTGTATAAAGAAAGATCCATAGTGATTGACATCCTTGGAAAGTTTTGTTGCTGATGTTTTTGTTATTCTTCTTGTTGTTTTGTTAATTTCTTAGTTTCTCAGTTTCGGTTGCTTTGATTTGTTTCCCAAAGTAGAAATATCAAAATTCAGTGGACTTGGGTATTGTGAAGAAAACGCCAGAAGTATTAAGAACTTTAATGTAAGGGAGCAATTATTTTTCTCTGAACTTAAAAACATCTGCAGTTATATAGCACAAGTAATTAGAATTCGCTTTCTCAAAGTTTTAGGTGCTTTAAGCCGTCTGCGTTGAGTGCATTTGAATTTAAACTTCATGTTATTTTTCTCCCGGCAATGAGGTGCAAAAGTTAGCAGTACCGTTTAGCTATTCCCAGTCGTTACTGCTGTTTTCTTGAGATTGCATGTAGCCTTTTTTAAGCAGGGGAGGGGCTGAGTGTATTATTAAAATCATTTATTTAGGTTTTACGGAACAGTCTTCTTTTTATCATTTTTAAACATTTTCCTGTGTACCTTTTGGTCCAGCTTTTCCAGTTGGTCCAGGTTTTCCAGGGGGTCCAGGTGGTCCCATCCTTTCCTTTCCGTTAATTTGGAGATGTTCAGTTCTGTTATTTACAAAACATGAAACAACAGAAACAATCTGTCATCCACCATTGTAGCTCAATCTGTGCTGTTTTAAGTTTGTCATCCAAACTCCAGGTATTTTTATGCATTAACCATAGTGATTAATGATTCGAATTACGTCCAATCAAAGTAGAAACTGCTATCTTTCAAATGTAGTAATCCGAATCACACTGTAATTTATTTACGTATTATAAACGTAAATAAAGCCAGTATTCGTCTTCTGGCAGACAAAATAGAGACTGACATCTTGTAGCATTTAAATCAAAGTAAAAAGTATATTTTGGTCAGATAAAGTTTGTTTCATTAACTTTTAGCATACCCACCTAGAATGTAAGCCATAAGTGACGAGTAGGAGTCACTTGATCTTGATGGTAAGCGCAGCAAGACATCAAGTCTGAAAAAAGATCATCAGTGGAAAAGGAAGATCAGACAGTTGAAGCATTGTAAATTGAACTCTGGAGGCAAATCTCGGTTCGTGTGACATGGCTCACTTTTTAGTCTGAGCAAGAAATAATAAGCTGCACAAGTTGATTCTGAGTTTTACGTCTGTGGATGAAATCCAACTAATATCAGTGAAATTACCATTCAAGAAGGATATTGAGTGGCAATTTGCTATGATGCTTTTTTTTGAGCTGTGCAAGAGAGTTTTAACGTTTGATTTTGCGTATGAAATTCTTAAGTGTGACAATTCAAATAGAAGCTACTTATTAGTTCTTTCCTGGTCGTATTCACAGTATATTTAACGTGAACAGAACCCGATGCGACAGTCCTTCATACTTGACGAGAAATATCTGCAGGAATGCGCTAGCTACTGTAGAATTAGCCACAAAATAACCCTTCTAGTGGTCAGGGTGCGCTGTCTATCATGCTGATGGTGGCCCTAACTTTTAAATCTATAGATGAAATAGTGAACTGTGACCATTTGAAGGAAAGCTACAAGGAAGAAATTTTCTGTGTTGATGTTTTTAAGCTGTAAAAGGTGGTTCTAACTTTTGAGTCTGTTGATGAAATCCCAAAGTGTGACCATTCAGATGAAAGCTATTGAGCAGTACTTTCCTCGAGTGTTCATTTTATCACGATCTACAAGGGACTTTTAACTTTTCAATCTGTAGATGGACTGCTAAAAGCAGAAACTTTGTAGGTGATTTTTAAAGGTGTACAAGGTGGTTCTAACTTTTGAGTCTGTGGGTGAATTCCCAAAGTGTGACCATTCAAATCTCTGAAAAATATTGTGCAGTAATTACAGTTTTGGTACTGTTTTAATTATGCTGTACAAAATGGTTCTAACTTAATTAGATTCTGGATGAAATCTGAAAGTATGGCTTCTCAAATGAAAGCTATAGAGTAATTTTTCCCGTGGTGCTGTTTATATTACGCTCCACAAGATGGCTCTACCTTTTGAGTCTGTGGATAAAATCCTAGTGTTACCATATTCACGAAAACTGTTAGCACTGCTTTTCTGTGATCAAGCTAGTAAAAGTGGTTCAAACATTTGAGACTGGGGATAAAAAAAATTCTTAAATTATAAGGTTTCAAAAGAAACCTGCAAAGCACCAATTTCCACTGGTGTTGTTTTCTAAGTTGTACAAGGTGGTTCTAACGTTTGAGTTTGTGGATGAAAACCTACCGACTGAGACATTGTGAAAATTCAAATGAAAACTGCTTAACAGTATCTTCCGGTGATACTTTGCCTGTCTTAAAGCAAAACATAGTAAACGTGGTTCTTCCTTTTGAGCCGGAGGAAAAATCCTAATGTGTAACCTTGTGGTGCGGCTTCACGCTGTATAATTAATGGCTTCAAGTTTGACCAATTCAGTTCCGTAGATGAGCTCTCAGTAAAATCTGAGCTTGAAATGAAAGCTTTGGAAAGTGTGGTTTTATTTTTAGCATCACAGCATTCTTGTGATACTGAACAGAAACTAACTCTAATGTAAATTAGTATTGGCAACATTCTCTGTGGTCCAAGAGAAGTGAACGTCTTTCACAGCCTAGGCCGAATAAACTACAGTACAAGTAAACGCGGAAATTTCTGAACTCTCTCCTAAAGGTATAATAGTAATTTCTGATACTTAAGATGCACTTTTAAAGTGGTTAGTCTGATGGACCGGGATAGCTAATATATAGAGATGACTGGACCTTTCCAGCCGCACAAAGTTTCACTCAACATAAGTGTACAATTCATCTTTTTAATTCCGGCATGCCAGAAGATATTAACTCAAACTTTTCAGTGCTAGAAATTATACACGTAATAAATTAAGATTAAAAGCGCTTCTCAAACCTTTTTTCAATTCCTTGCAATCGTTTGTCCGTCAAGGTTGCAGTTTTGTTATGCATATAAAAAAGGACGAAATAGGGTTGTCAGGAATATTATGTCACCCTTCACGGCCCACACTTTTGCATGAACATTTTAAAAGCTAAATAAAAAGGGGTTTAACCAGGCAATTACCCCTTAAAAATCGTATTCGTATTTCCCCTATAGTTTCTTGGAGGATCTAAGTCGAAGAATATCTTAAGAAAGAGATCATGAGGAAGTTTTTCCTGAGCGACGCTCAACGGTACGAGTGCTAGACGAAGACGAAAAAGCGTGTTGAAAGTTTTACACAAATTTATACTGAACAGTGGACTTAACACTTTTAGTACTTTGCTGGGATATTTTGGTACTCAAAATAGCATTTGCCAGCCGAAAATTAAATGATAAAACAATTACGCTATGCTTCATTTCTTACTGATAATTATGAGCAAAGAAACCTGCCGATTATTTCAAATTGGAAAATAACGGATTCTACATAAAATTAGGCACCTTTCTTCCATGGCTTTCAGCCGTTTTTCAATGTCCGGCATGTTGGGGTTCGCTTTTTCTTAACTGCTCTTCGCTCTCGGTTCAGCAAGGACTGTTTTTCACCAGTTTCAGCGCCATCATCAGACACTCGATCGATGTTTTGATCTTCTCCTCGACGCCGTCTTTCCATATTTTCATCCATAGCAGAGATGTGAACCAGAATGGAACAACACATCACCAACACAGCCACGAGAACAGGCCACCGCAAGCCGGGTGTTATAAATGAGGAAGACAATTTCATTGCGGACCGAGTGAGCTTTACGTACTTCGAATCACTTTGAATTTACACCAAGATAAACGATGTCAATTCCTTTTTCTCTTAACAATGAGAAAGTTGTTATGTGCAGTGAATATCAGAGGACCCAGAGATACGGGCAAGATTTTTTTCGTGTTTGTGACGTAGTTCCTGATTGGAGCAATTATATGACAAGTGTCAACTTCACGGTGTTGCAGGGTATTTGCAATTTTTGAGAACAGTGTGAAGGCAAGAGGAAAAAATTGTAATAATGACTAAGGTTGGAGAAATGCAAAGTAACCGAAACAGTCACGATAATTAACCCACCAAAAACCCCACCTTAACTTTTATCACAACCCCTATGTAGTTCGGTCACGCAAAAATCGCTCTCAAAATAAACAGTTATCTTCAAACGAGACGAAACTGTTAACGAATGCATTTGCTTTCACCGATTTAATACAAGAACTTCCATTTTTTTTTATCTTTATAAGGGTTGAAGACCTCTCCAGTGTTATACCCAAATATCATCCCATTATGTACGCTTTCGTTTCAGGCAACTGATTGAGTGCTATAATATTTCGATCAGTACGTAATTTACGCATTAGACTTCACAATGTGCTTTCGTGTTTCGGAGTAAAAGTAAATAATGGAGAAGCTTATGTTTGGTTTAGCATTGTTAAATGTAGACAGCATTTGACGTATTTATGATAAGGACGAAATAGCTGAACATTATGCTAATCTTGCATAAATAGTACTTAGACAGTTGCATGTGAAGGGTCTCTGCGACAAGGATTACTGCAAATAAAGCTTGTTGTTGTTGTTGTTGTTGACATGATTACTGAAAACTCTCATTTATATCAGATTAATATCTACGTTGTCTGCGATACCCTGGGTTAAAGCAACACAGCCTTCAAACCTTTGGAACTAGCTTTCAGGTTGTGCATCTTCAGAGTGAATACATCACTGGTAACCAATGATGGATTTAAGGATAATCGAATTATACACGTGTATGAACCTTTTCTTGCAAAATGCATATTTCAATGTTTGCGCGTAGAAGCAACCGTTTGTTGCTACATATGGAAATATTTTCGAAAATTCAGAAACATGCATGCTTCGGGAGCAAGCAAGAATACATTGTGAGAATAAGGAATTCATGACTTAAATTCCTAAACAATTTCAGTTTGTGAAACGGTTTAATTAATTGGGAACTTTCCTCGTTTGAGAGCGCTTAGATTGAAAACTTAGATCCGCAATATTAAGTAAAATAAGGAGTCAACAGATATATCGAGGTGAAATTATTACCTCAACTGAAGGCAGCCCTGCACCGATCCAAAGCGGCTCTGTTAGCCAGTTAGCGACATCAATAGAATATTTTTTCATAGAAGGAAGTGATATATGTGTCGCTGATTATTTCACATTTTGTTGTCCATGTTTAATACTTGATTACACCAAGTCTGTCTAAAAAAATGACAGTCAGTCCTAAGTGGCAAATTGAGGTCAGAAATAGTTTTATGGCTTAAGTAGATAAGCAAGGTAGATGAGCAACGCTAGCTGTTTCAGAGCCAATATTGCATCAGTGCTCTTCGATGACACTTTGATCTCTCATTCCTAAGCTAAGATCTAAATATCAATTCTCATTACTGACTGATCAATACACTGTTCCCCTCCTGGTACACTCGGTACAGCCAGTACACTCGGTACAGCCGGCGTATCAAGTAGACAACCATCCCCCCAGTTGCTTCCTAGGAAGCTGGTAGTTTCCCTGTGTCCTGGGTTAAACGATAATTTCCACCAAAAAGGTCAGACATACGTACCACTCTATAAACTAAATTCGATTTTGAGACGACATTACGGCTTTATAACGACGGCTAGTTGGGAGAAAACATATTCCGTATTGGGCGGAGTCGCGAAGCGACGATTTTGCCCAAGCCGCAAAATGTTTGATTCGCCGCTTTTCAACCAAAAATTACCTGATGAAACAAAATAAACTCTTCCAGTGCATCAACATAACTTTTTTCAAACGACGGGGTTCGACAAAATAATAGAATAACGTGAAAATCAACTTCTTTTCCAGGCTAAAAGTGAAACAAAAATGACAACGCAATACAGCGCACGCATCGCGAAATAAAAACCCGAAAAGCAAACTGTTTTAAGGTGGCTCCCTAGAGTTTCTACTAACAGTGACTATACGAACTGGCAAGACTTGCAAAAGAAGCCCTAGTTCTGTTGTCTTGCAATCTTTGTTCCTGAATTTTACCAGTAAGGTTACCAATATACATTACCCTTTTTTTCCATAGGCCGTTGTCATGGCAACAAAGCATCTAAAGAATGACAGATATTTTGCATTAATTCGTCTTTTTTCTTAAATATTTTGATTTTCCCTCGAGCGGTGAAATTTTTTTAAACTTTCCTATTTTATGAAAATGATTTTGACTAACATTTTCCAGGAGAAAAAATATGGGGTCGCGCAGACGGATTCACCGATACCACGTGATTTCTTATTTTTAACCACTAAACTGGATTGCTCTGACAGAATTTTTTCAAAAAATAATATTTGAAAGGTAGCGTTAGTATCTCAAAATGTGCGAAATTAAAAAAAATTCACCGAAGGAAACGCGAGAAAATTTACTGTTAACTTTGCTTTTTTTGGCTGTGCTGACGTCATGAATATCAGGAAAAACCTACGATTTTATGTGAGCGCGCGCAGATTACTACAGTTCGCATCATCAGCGCGCTCGCGGTCATAAAACTATAAGGAGCCACCTTAAGGAAAAATACACAGTTTTAAGGTTTAAGAACTCACATTTTGGACAAGGAAGGGATGAGGGATGAGTCACAATGAGCAAAAACTAAAATATTACTGGCCGTTGTTTGAAGAAAGGTTTTGAAGTTTGACCTTGGCCGCGTTGTCATGACAGTTTTTGAACCAATCAGAAGCTACCATGTTGAGACGACATTATCGCAAAATAACGTCGTCTCAAACGCAGTCAAAAGAGACCACTGGATCGCGATAAAAAAAAACATATGCCGCTAAAAATAGCATTGAACAAAAGTGAATTCAAGTCGCCCTCCAATAAGTCAGTCTGACTTTAAGGGAAGTACGGAGTAGCCAAGAAACCAAGATAAAGATGTGGAAAAGACCTTCAAATTATATATCTGTTTTCTATCAAGCTGGCAAATATACATTCTTTACGTTAATCAATGTAATCAACAGATTGGCAGATGAGCTCAGAAGATTGTAATTTCCACAGAATGGTGCTTACCTTTTGGTATAAACTGAATCAGTGATATCGACTAGCAGAACAAACTGTCGGCACCAGAGTAAATTTGATTCTGCTCTCTGTTGGAGTCAGACTCAGTCAGTTGACGTTTGCCAAGAATTCCGGCGATTCTCTGATGTACGATCAAAAGGATCGGGGGCTCTAAGGACAAGACAGACAGCAAAGTAAAGACGCGAAATGTTTAACAGTGATTGAATGTTAAGTTTATTGTTTTTACTTGTTATAAACTCTACATTCATGTATATACCATCTCGAAAATAGCAAGGTTACGTCCTGTTTATCTTGTTTGACAACTGCGTATGTTATCTTGTTTCTATCAGGACTGAGTTCATTATTAGTTTTACGACAAATCCTGCAGACAGTCAATTAAATCACTGTTGTATTTTTTCATTTCTAGGCCGTTGATTGGCACTGTAAACGGCCAATATTGCCGTCACCTGGTGCACACATCGCATCTCAATTCTCGGCCATCCACATATGGAAGGCAGGGGAGTGAGCCACATCTTCCTTCCACAGGGTACAGCAAGGCACCCTCCTTGTTGGCATGGCTACCAGGAACATACTCTGGGTCCCCGTCAACACAGATGAAGTCACTTGAATGCTTGTGGCCGTGATATTCAGTCATCAGGTACCCATGATACTCCTCGGTCCATCCAGATGGACAGTCATTCCGTGCGGGCATCATCAGCATTGAACTACGTGACTTCACATAGCAGACAACGCAGGGTGCATCATGGTCATGGAGACTTCTCTTGAAAGGGTTTCCGCTATACTGACTGACTTGATACTCAGTGCCGTATATGTATCCCGCGCCCTGGTTTCCATCTTGGTACTTGTCATACTTTGGGTTGTGAGGAAGGCAAAGGTAGTTTGCTCCACCACCTGGGTGAGTGTAATGCTCTCCACCCATTATACCTAATGATAATAAAAACCGGAAAATTTGCATGTGATATTAGTGTACAAATATATATATAATTGCTTGAAAATCGTGATTTTCTATGAACCTCAAATTGTTTAACTTGTGCAGACTGATAAAGGGCCGAGCCAGCCCAGTTTTATTCGGTGGCTAGGCTTGCACTGGAACAAGCAAAGTGGAGGGTAAAATATAAGACAGTATTCAGCATATAAACAAACTATCGAGGGGCCAGCTGTCCAGAAAATAACCAAGCTGTACGACCTTGTACTGAATTACGTCGAAACATTGTTCAATGGGAGATACCTAGCCTCAAAACAGCTTAGATACAGTCAAGTTCGGTTGAAATAAAAACATTTTTGTTGTTAGTGAACTAATGTCTTACTTGAATCCCCTCAGAAATCTTTGGTCAATACACTTTTCCTCACGGCAGAATAACCAATTCGCAAATTGTTCATGGTGATCACTCGATTGCCATGCAATCCCTTTTCGTTCAAGTTCGCTCTAATAGGAAATATATTCATTGTTGTTTTCCATGTAGGAGTTTATAAATAAACCTGTTTGTAGCAGCAGACAAGAGGATAAAATAAATTTGGTCGTTTTAGCCCTTTCATAAGGGCAATAAATTATAAGGCTTAAATTTTCTTTTACCTTTGTAAACTATCTGAGCACCACTAGAACATGTGGTCCTTCCCCAGCGAACATACTTCACCCCAGACTGCCCAGCTCCATCTTGTCCCTTCTCTCCTTTAGTTCCTTGAGGTCCCTGAGCTCCAGTCCTACCAACAGCTCCCTGGTCTCCTTTAGGACCAGGAGGGCCTGGGAACGGCTTATTAGTGCCAGGGTTTCCAGGTTCTCCTGTAATAAAATGATCCTGAGTGGTTAGCTTTCTTAGTTGATTTTGTTGAATTTGTTGCTGTTGTTTTTGGTAATACACGTGAGGCCAAACCATGGACTTCAGCAGCAGACGTTTAGAGGAGTGAAAGAGTCGTTTTTTAGAGGAAACGTTTTCAGTTTATCAACTGTCAGTTGTTTGCTTTTGCTTGGCACATCTTAAATGCGAAACTAAAGTGGATTCATTGTGGTGCTAAATGGACGTTGATGGAAACGCACAACATATATTAATTAAAAAGTTCATCTATGGAGGTAATTACTTTTCCTGTATCAGTTCTTAAACTCAAAACACGGGCAGCTGGAAACAACTTACTTACAGCTTCCTTTCTCAAGGTTTTAGGCGATCAAAGCCGAGTTGATTGCGGATAAGCTTCATCTCTCCAGTCACCATATACTTATAAATATGAGTGGTTTCGCTATGACAAATTCGTCATTTGTTTACTTAAGTATTTACGCTCGTTGAGCCCCAACTGACAGCAGCATAGGAGCCAGCGCCCCATCACTTGCCCAATAAGCGTGGTCTTATTTTCTTGGCAAATGAGACGCAAAGGGCAGAATATATTCCTCTGGTCAAAGCTTTTTTCTAGTCCTGGTTGGTTAGATGTAACATCTTTGGGGAACTGAGTCGTTTCTTTGTGTGTTTTTTCTATTTTTCGTTTCTTTTTGTTAAGTCAGTTGAATTGATGCGTACCTTTTAGTCCAGGTTTTCCAGGGGGCCCGGGTGGTCCGATCCGTTCCTTTCTGGTAGTTTGGAGATTTTGTCCTGTCACGCACAAAACAAAAAAATGGCCGTGACAAACCTTTCAACATTAAACCACCACTTTGGTTCAAATTTCACTACAATGTGTTTGCCTCGAGGTGAAAACTTTCAAGTTTCTCATCCTCCACATGCAGAATTCCGTTTTCAAGGGTACAAACATTGTAAGGTGCAAGCATTGAGCTAATCATCATATCAGCTTTAGTCCAGTAAAAGCAGGACTTACTATCAGCGGCCTAAAGCTGGAATTTTTTTACTTGTTTAAAAGGAAAAACTCATTGTGGTCAGGTAAAGTTTGTTATTGATCTGTAGCATACCAACCTAGAATGTAGGCCAAAAGCGAAGAGTCACTTGATCTTGATGGTAAGTGCAGCAAGGTATCAAGTCTTAAAAAAAGATCATCAGTGGAAAAGGAAATGAGGAGACAGACAGTTGACCCATTCACAACCAAAGGCAAATCTTGATTTATGTTCTGTGAATCTAACGGATTGCTTGAAACAACCATTCAAATGAAAGCTCAGTATTGAACAATACTTTATTTCCATGGGGCTTTTTATTGCAATGGTTTTCTAGGCTTTTGAGTCTCTGAATTAAATCCTAAAGTGTGACCATTCAAATGTAAGCTTTTCAGCAGTACTTTTCTGTGGTTCTGTTTATTATGCAGTACAATGTGGTTCTAACTTTTGAATTTGTGGATGAAATCCTAAAGTGTGACCATTCAAATTAAAGTTACTGAGCTACTACTATTATGCTGTACACTGAGCTAGTTCTTACTTTTGATTCTGTGGAAAAATCCCTAAGTGTGACAATTTCAATGAAAGCTACTGACTCAGCTACCGAGCAGTACTAACATTCCTGTGGTACCATTTTTTATTCTGTATTTGAGGTGGTTTTGACTTTTGCTTTTTTGTTGGGAAATCCTGAAGTGTGACCATTTCAATGAAAGTTACTGACTGAGCTACTAAGCAGTACTTTTCCCGTGGTACTGTTTATTACATTATAGAAGGTGGCTCTAGCGTTTGAGTCTGTAGTTGAAATCCTAAAGTGTGACCATTCAAATTAAAGTTACTGAGCTACTACTATTATGCTGTACACTGAGCTAGTTCTTACTTTTGATTCTGTGGAAAAATCCCTAAGTGTGACAATTTCAATGAAAGCTACTGACTCAGCTACCGAGCAGTACTAACATTCCTGTGGTACCATTTTTTATTCTGTATTTGAGGTGGTTTTGACTTTTGCTTTTTTGTTGGGAAATCCTGAAGTGTGATCATTTCAATGAAAGTTACTGACTGAGCTACTAAGCAGTACTTTTCCCGTGGTACTGTTTATTACATTATAGAAGGTGGCTCTAGCGTTTGAGTCTGTAGTTGAAATCCTAAAGTGTGACCACTCAAATGAAAAACAAGCAAGGGAGTTAGTTTCTGAAGAAACTGTGGTGCTGCGTCGGTGGGGACGTGAAACACAAAATTTTGGATTTATCAACTTAGTTGATAAGGTAAATTGGCCACCGTGAAGAGATTGAAAGCTGACGTTTCGAGCGTTAGCCCTTCGTCAGAGCGAATCGTCAGCTTTCAATGTCTTCACGGTGGCCAATTTACCTCATCAACTAAGTTGATAAATCCAAAATTTTGTGTTTCACTCAAATGAAAGCTAAGCCGATTGAGTAGTCCTTTCCACAGGTGCTGTTTAATTTGTATGTGTGTCTGTTTTATGGTGAATTGCTCAACTGCGAAGAAAATGTGTTAGACAATTTCAAAACAGCACAAAACAAGAAACACTAGAACTGAGCTCAACGCTTTGTTTCAATTGGTACTTGTGACGTGCATGTGCTCTGCGAAAATTCTAAAGTAGAGTTATTTCATTAAAACATTCTTAAGTAACGGAACTTTTTCCCACTGTCTTTAAAGTTTGTAATAAATTTAGGCATCATGTAAGAAACGAATTGTTGGTTAATGAAGGCCTTCCATAGTAAATATTGATAAAAAAAGACCTTTTTCAAACCTCTTCTCTATTTCTTGTAAGCGATTTGTACTTTCGTTGTACCTGTAAAAGTATAAAAAGGGATAACTCAGCCGTGAGGAAATTTCCCGCTCTAGGCTGGCTTTGCCAGCATGTTGATGTCGTCCATGAAGAAAGGCTCCAAAACTTTTCTCTTCTCGAAAGCTGTAGTTTTAGAGCCGGTCAGAACGGGTTGGAAAGTGAAATTTCAATGAAAAAATGGAAAAACAATGGTTTTGACATGAAATTTATCTCTTCATGCTAAATTCAAGCAAAAATCTGTTCCAACCGTCATATTTTCCAAAATTCTCAAATTGCCATACCCTGGGCATTAAAAAGTCCAGGCAGTGGGCCATTTTAAAAAATCTCATCTCCAGGGCATGAAAAAACTCGGCACATGCCCTGCAGCCCAAAAGTTTCAACTCTTGCCAAGGATGATATCGAGGCTGGTTCATGGAAACGAGGTTGAATTTCATGCCCGGCATGAAAATCTGAATTTCATGCAGGGCATGAAATCGGATGATATCGAGGCTACTGTACGGAAACGAGGTTGCATTTCATGCCCGGCATGAAAATATAAATTTCATACCCGTTTCATGCCCGGCATGAAATCGGGTGATATCGAGGCTACTGCACGGAAACGAGGTTGCATTTCATGCCCGGCATGAAAATCTAAATTTCATGCCGGGCATGAAATCGGTGGAAACCTAAATTTCACGCCGGGCATGAAAATATCTTTTTGGCTGATTTCAAGCCTGGCCGGGCAGGAATTTAGGTTTCAACCAGTTCCATCCGGGGCATGAAATTTAGTCCTTGCCTTATCTGCAGTTGAAAATTTGGACGTTTTCTGTCGGTAAGTTCATTAAATGGCGCTCGGATTGTGTCATGCAATCTTCGGCTGGATCAGATTTTCAGTGACTGGTGATCTCATTGCAATCCTCTAAATCACTGAATAAACAAATTCTGTGGAGAAAATTTGTAACCTTTTATTTGCTAGGTTTTGTTCCTGAAGTTCACAGTATAATACTCTTTAGTCGACCATTCGGTCCCCTCCCCCCCCCCCGCCTTTATCAATTTTTGATTGCATTGGTATCAATAGCTTATGAAAACATTCTTAGAATTGACACTACCGGTAATGCACTTCTTTGATCAGTAATGCTCGGCGCAGTTACTGAATCAACCACCACCCACCAACACACTCATTCGCACACTCACTGCACTCATGTTATGACAAAAGCTTCTGTGCGGACAACATTGACGCTGTCCTCCTATTCCATAACGTTGTATTGGGCTTGGACGTCTTCGACTGCAAAGTGAAGAGAGAGATATATTAAAGAGAAGAACAAATAGATGCACAATTGACATAAGCCCAGGGTGAAGTATATACAGTCGAACCTCCCAGTGCGACCACCTCCCTTGACAGCGACCACCTAAATTCCCCCAGTCATTTCACTATAGCTGCCGCAAGCGACCACCTCCGTAAGTGTCCACTTTTAGGCGGTGAAATTTTCCATTGTTTTTAACTTCCGATAAGCAACAACTACAGCAGTGGGAACCATGGACTCCTTCCTTGAATTAGGGTTGTGTTTTCTTTTCACATTTGCGTTTCGGTTACTTTTAAAGACATACGCTGTATTAGGTATTTCCAGGAGCATATCTGGTATTTCATAAGGCAAACTGTTATCGTTTCAGTAATTATCCTGTCCGTATAATAACAGATAATAGCGACCTTCAGATCGGACCAGGAGTACGAGATTGAGTACGACTTGAATTCCTTGTCGCGCGCTTTTGTAATATGTCCTGTGAATATCGTTCACTTAGCATTCTCCTCCGCTGGTCAGCAACAGGGAGGAACGATGGCTTTGAGAACGTAACGTTTTTGAAATGTGAAAGTCGAACTCGTACTCAATCTCGTAAACGTAGTCAGATCTGAAGGTCGCTAATAAATACCCGAGTGATTCGAAATCCGAAAACTGGCTTTCGCGATGCCAATCCCAAATCTCCTTCCCGTGTTGAGCCAGCAAAGGCAGAAATCATACCCAGCGGTTCCTCCAGGGTTTCCTTTTTGACAAAATTGCCAGCGAAGCCTTTTATATAGTCAGTGATTTTTTTGGTTTATTCTGTCCACGGTTTACAAAAACAGCAACGGGACTACTTTACAGGAAGCTACGGATTGTCACCACACCTTATTGCTTAAGCATTTTTTCGGTTGTTTTGGAATATTGCCGTTTTGACAGACAATCAGGTAAATGCCGAACGGTGGACTCAGATTTGATATTGATTTGTTCCTATTGTCATTCTTTAAAAAATCGTTTCAACTTACTTTTAAATGTCTTGAATTATGCAGCAGGTCCTGGTAGAATATCTTTACCGTCCGATTGCAAAGTCTGTGGGATTCATACATCTGCCATCCAGATTTGAACACATTTATTGCAAATCCTGTATATACAAAACAAATTAGAAGTAAGAAAATTTGCGTCCACGGAGCTAGAACGCTGATTAGAAACTTATTAGCTTACATAAGGGTCATTTTGATGTGAACTCCGTAGTTGAAATTTCAATTGACGTTGCGTGAGAAACATACACAGCGGTAAAAACAATGTAAACAAACTTACCAGTTAGTTAAACGGGAGGGAAGGCTGAAAACGTCGAGTAACATTTCTTTGCGCCTGGGATGCATTCTTGTTTTGCTCTTTTGCTCACGAAATTTTTTCACCTTGCTGACGATAAATTGCGTGTTCAAAAGCGAGAAAACGTCAGCGTATGAATTCGCATCAGCCGAAGAGACCCGAATATTCGAGCGTCAAAGTGTTTTAGTTTTAGTATATGACTTTGTCGGCAAGCAAAGCGGCCGAAGTGCTGTCGGAAAATGGGCGAATTTTTGTGGCGTATATTTGTGGCGTCACTTGCTTCATGTTCGCGTAATCGCTTCTTTGACATTTCAGTCTCACCTTTCCAGCTGGTTCATCTTCGTTCTGCAGATACGCAAATGGTGTTATTGAGAAGCTATAACCTCCTGTGAGTGTCCGGTGGCGGTTTATTTCTCCGGTAAGTACATAATCTTAACACTTGCTCTTCTTCGTCTTCGCGGCGCAGACTGTTTTTTATTTCCATCAACAATGTGTACAAAACGTTTCCAAATAATGGTTATTATGGAACGTTTATCTCTTTCTTTTCGTTTAATTGTTTGTTTTCTGTTGGTCACTAGTGTTGTAGTTAAACCAGCGATATTATGACACATGCAGCTGCATACTCAGCTTATTGGCTTTGGTTTCACTTTATACTTGCAGCTCATACTTAACAGGAATATGTTATTTCTCTGTTGTTTGCTTATGGTCGCTAACTTTGACCACCTGTTTTACACACACAATTCATTTCAGTTTAAGCGAAAAACAGATTTTTTTAAGCTCAGGTAAATGTAAAGCATTTAAATGTAAAGCTCACTATGACTTTGCATCAAGCTGTGATATTAGTCAAACTCAAAGAATTTTAGTTTTACTTAGCTCGTCAACAGACGTGACAAAGTTTTTTTCATGTTGGAAAGGCAACATCGTTTCAAATAGTTTTTGTTATTCATGATCACTGAAAACTGGATTGTGGTTAATAGAAAATCGGGAAATTTCAGGGAAGATTTTTGTCTGATGAGTGGCAACCTTGTTTTCCCAATCCTAAAATTCAGGTGACTATTATGTTTTTCGTCTCAGTGAAAGTGAAAATTATATTGCCTTAATCAGGTCATTCATTATTGTTTAACAAGAACAACCTAAAGAATTGTACCACATGATCAGACTAGCATAACTCTGTTGAGGGTTGCATTAATTATAGTTTAGTTTCACTTAAATATTTTTAGGTTTATTCAGGCCAGTACCTGGACTTAATGGCTAAAAAAAACCAGAACATTTGTCACTCCAAAAGGGAGAAGGGCCAGCAAAGAGGGTTATCAAGGAAAGGATAAATCATAGAACTGTAAGTAGATAAATTCTTTCATTTAGGTTGGAATATGCTTGAGGGGAGAGCTTACAATTTTAATTGGCAAGACATGGGGTGGAGATAGGTCAGAATGACAATTCCTTCTGTGTGACATCATCTGCTATTTCAAAGAAAATTGACAAAAAATCTCTGCTTACTATGCATTGCTTTTACAACCTGTCCCTGTGGCAAAATAAAAATCAAACAATGGGAAACATTATTTATTTTTAGTTACTTCAGGTATCCTGATCATAACCTAGGAGTGCTACAAACTCCCTTTTTGTGCACTATTTAACCCACTTATTTGCCCCAAGATCAACAGGCATGCATGTTCTCCTGACTGCTTGTTCTCCACACATCTAAGGTACTACTTGGGAGAATTTTGTTCAACATCAAGACTATGACTTTTATGTTTGATCAACGTTCTTTACTTTGCTTCTCACAAATATATGATGCCTGCAACAGGCCACAGACACTGAAAAATATGAAGTGGTCAATAGATTGCAAGAGTTATTATGCAAGATGTTAGTATGTGTATTAATTTTACAATTGATACTAAGGTGATTCCATTCAGTTAACTCGTGGTGTGATAACACCAGGGAAGCCCTCTGTGTGTTATTAAGTGCTACCACAACAGTCATAACACAGTTGTCATTTATCCTGATGTTCAATTTCTTGTTTTCAGCTGAAGAAAGAATTCTTAGTGAAGTGGAAATTCTCCTGGGTGGAGACAAAAAACAGGACAAGCAAGAACACAGACATTGAAAAGGAAAATGGAAAAAGAATTTAGAGTAACTCCTTAAAGTGGATTAAGCATTTGGTGGAAAAAGTAGAAATATATTTATTGAATTTTTTAAAAAATTTTTTCCTATAATTAAAATGGACACTTGTTAATTAAAATGGGAACGAGGGCCTGGTTGTTCGAAAGCCGACTAGCGTTAACCTTGGGTTAAATTTTGTCCAGGCTTTCTGATTCTCTTGATGTTAAAAAGCGTTACTGCTGCTAACTTCATGTGGCAATTTAAAGTAGCCAGAGTCAAACTGTTAAGTGAAAATAATTTACTGGAATCCACCTTGCTTGAAACAACCAGGTCCTGACATAGTCTGTTTCCTGACCATGATGGTCTGTTTCCATCAGATGGTTTTTAATTGGGGGAAAGGGGATTTCTGGTGAAAATTAATTTCTGTGTTGGGGAGATCAAAGTGGTTAAATTTGGCCTTTTAAACATGTAATTTTACAAGAATGGTGCCATGTTATCACACTATACTTAGCCATTTTGACCTCACAGACAGTCATGATGTCCAAATTACACTGTTTGCAAAGGAGACTGACATGGAATATTTTCTCTTGGTCACATATCCCATCCTGCATGCAATGACCCAGTGAAAAATGTTTTCCCCTCATAGTCCTCCTTGGCATCCATCCACATGAGCAAAACCAAATGAACTGTCTTTACTACCTTCAAGGGTTCAGGGGAAACATTGATGCTTATTTGGAAGATTTGAAATTTATCACAGCATCTCTACCCCCCCCCCCCCCCCCCCCCATCACCACAGCCTGCCTCCAACTTCCCTGTTCCTTTCAATAAATAAGTCTATAGGGAAGATGTTACTTTTAAAATAGGGGCAATTGATTCCCAACTGGCCAGGGGGACAGAGGGTACCCCCCCTGTATAAGCTATATAGATATCTGCTACCCCAAGGGGTATGGCTTTTTGGTTTGAAAATGGGTATGGATTTTGACTGTTTTGGTCTGAAAGTCTGACTTGGGTACCAGATCTGAAAATGGGTATGGATTCAGAGGCTAGGGCTAAAAACATGTATTGGAAAGTTACACTGGAGAACTTGGCAGCACACCCCCACTAAAAATTCCTAGGAGTACCCCCCTCCTCCTGGGATGTGAATAGTGAACTTAGAATAAATGCACTTAGCCTGCTGTTGATCAGTGTAAATTATACGATATTACATCTGTACTCACTGCCCTGTATGAAAAATGACTAGTTAATTCTTAACCATCAGAGGTTAAATAAGGAAACAGTAAAAAATTGGGAAATTGAGTTGTGTTGATTGTGCTGAGCTTGGGACCACTTTCCCCAGAAAGTGGATAGCAATAGATTGCCAGTAGACTACTAACTTCTTCTGGTATTGGTCATCGAGTTAAAGTAAAGGGCTCTTAATTATTCTGCTTTCTTATGAAAAGGTTGATAATCTTATTTTTATCGTTGAGGACGCTCTAAGGAGACGTATGTGTAGGATATGGTATATTGTATAAGCATTTCATTGGACGGCAACCAATCAACAATAAAGGATTCTAACTACCCCCTGTTGCATCCACGTTTTGACACTTTGAGTATTGTTAGTACTTGGGCCAGTAAAGGTTCTGGAAGAGACAATTTGTCAGTGTGGGGATGGGTGTTTGAAGAATTTCAGCTCATTTGTAGGAGTCACTCATGGGTCATCTCATTGTTTACACTTTTGATAAACACTGGATTTTTTATAATCCTTCATTGTCAGCAATTTCTTTCGATTTAGATACGACGGTGGAGAAGGAAATGCCGTTTCAACCTGAATAGAAAACTGACTTTATACCCACTGAGTATGTCAATTCAAGATTTACTTAAAGACCAGGCAATTTTCAAGTTGGTTTTCATGCCCAGCATGTGGAGTCAATTTTCATACTGGCCATACAAAGTCGATTTTCATGCCGGGCACAGGAGGGAGTGATGAACTCACCGCTCGGCTGGTTCGAGGTGTCTGGCCATCGTGACGTCACGACGTGAAAAGCGCGCGAGTTTGCCGAGTCTTCAAAAATGGCGCTGGCAACTATGTTAGAGTTCGGGCTACAAACGTATTTTTTGTGCTATTAAGCTTTCAGCTAAGCTTGTTTTCTTGGGTAATGGAATTTTATACATCCCTTTTTTCGATATAGGTAAGTGGCTCTTTGTCTTAACGTCAAAATCACACTTAAATAATGTTTTAAGAGTCATGTTTACTCTCCGCGATCGAAGAATTATGCGGGAAAATTGTTATTGTCCGCGTCCCAAAAAGTGTGTTTATTTCAGTTATATACCACAGGGAAACTTGAAACTTGGCTACGGACTAGCCTATAGTTTAACAAAAGTACCCAAGTTGGAACAAGTGGTATAGTATTTGCCAAAAAAATGATCAGTCCGTTTGTTTAGCTGAGTATAATAGAAGGCGAATCTAGAAGGGTATGTTTAGCACTTAAAAGTTAACTTTTCTTACAGTATTTGCTTCCATCTTCTGTATAAGGAAAGAATAGTGATATTTAATTGCTAGGGAAAGAGTAATCGAACTTAGTAAATTTTTGCCACCTCATTTAACCCGTATATACTACACTATTGCAGAACAACATAAAAATCTGAATCAGCTCGCAAATTATGCGGGCGGCTGAGGAAACAAGTCTTCGCTGATCTCGTTCTGTACTTTTTTATGAAAACTGATAGATATATTTGAGTACCATTTGGATCAGTGATTCAGTGATTTATTCTCAATACCTCCAGTTCCCTCTAGATTCAGTTGCTGTCCAGGTTGCATAGTGTTTTAGAAAGAGTTTGACCGTCTACTTGATCCACAACTGACGATGACCGTTTCGCAAATAAATTGAATTGGTCCTGTGATTTGCTTTTCAAAGATTAATTAATTTTAAAACAGTCAAACTGAGGACCATTCTAGTAAAGAGAGAGCCTTGTTAACCCTTAACATCAGTAACCTGAGAAAGTTGGCGTTTTAGATAAACTGTGGTTTTTTATAATTATTGGATATAGAGATCAGCACAAATTTGGCCGGAAAGCCGGCGTGTCAACTGTTTTGCCTCGCCTCCAGCAAATGTTGTCATCTTTGTCGTTTTTTACAAGATAGTTTAGCAAAGTAAGGAATTACTGTGGTCCATTATTAACTTCTAACCAAGCACATGAATTCACAGTAAACGTTTCTTTGTATTGGAGTATTCTTCTCCACATTTTAATGATGTTTAAGGCCACTGATCATTTTAATGAAATTGTTACGCAATTCTATTTTCCTAAAATTGGAAAGAGTTTATACATATAAAAGTTATGTTTTTGTCTCCAAGCGACACATCTTAGGGTTTGTGAGATACAGCTCCTGAAAGGTGATCTTGATCACGATTTCAATCGATCGACCAAAGCGTCCATGAAATCTTTTGAGTCTTATCGCCAATTGATTATTTTGTTTTGAGGACCAATTTGCATTAAGAATTCTTTTTATGTTATAGCATGCAGCATACCTTTCGTTCTTTTATTGTTTTGATTTGTTCTTTTTGAGAAACTGGACTGTAAACATTTGCGAGGAAGCCATTTGTTAACTTTCCTTTGAATTTCCGGGGCAGATTTATATGTGACGTCACGATGGCCAGACACCTCGGTTTTTCATTCGCCAATACCGGCGCTTGTGCCCAGGCCCAAGTTCATCACTCCCTCCTGGCCGGGCATGAAAAGCCGATTTTCATGCCGGGCATGTAGAGCCAGATTTCATGCCGGGCATGAAATGTGGCTCGACTGAGAGAAGATTGGGCTGAGACGAGAACAAAAGTCATGCCGGGCATGAGATTTCGATTTTCATGCCGGGCATGAAAATCGAAATTTCATGCCCGGCATGAACTTTTTTCGTCTCAAACCCAGTCTTCTCCCGGTCGCTCGGTACGGATTGTCCCTGAGCAAAAGAACATCCCGGGCATGAACTTTTCCGAAACATGCCCTACCAAATTTTTTCCTCAATGAACTCCTCTTTAGTTTGCTTCCAACAGTTTTGGGTTTAGAGAGGCATGAAAAAATGCGTTACATGCCCAACTAGAGGGGATACCCGGTCGGAAGTAGTACATTTTCCCCTACATGCCATGATCCATGTAAAAAAGAGCCTTTGATTTTTAGGATCGTTGAAAATAATACCCACGAGGGCATTTCTTCATGCCTCTTATGTCTCAAAAGAGGTTTTCGTGGCTCAAGAGAGGTCGTTGATCATGTTTTGGCATTAAAATGGCCAAAAAGCATGCCTATACGATTAAAACTGTAAATTTTTAACTGAAATTTCACTTTCCAAGCCGTTTCAGTATAAAAGATCGACTGCGGACTGCGGACTGCGGACTGCGGACCGGACTGGTTATAAAACACGGACTGGGTATAAAACGCGGACTGAATATAAAATGCGGACTGAGTTTAAAAATTGCTGTACTGACCGATAAATATAAAAAAAACGCTACTTTTTTTAGTTTTTTCGAGCGCTTTTGAGTTGTCGAAGACCAAAATCTTGCTTCCCCTGCCGTTTAAGCTTTTTAAGCAGGTCTGAGTCGAACGCTAACAAACGTAAACATTGCAAATTCAAAGTGCGTACATAATTTCAAACGTGCAATAAAAATCGCTAATATTTAGCACTTCTACTTTGGAGATGACTTTCGAGCCACGTCTTTGGTTTTCCTATTTAATCCGAATTTCAAAATTAAGAATGTCGTTTAAATGTATATATTTTTTGTTTCGTGACTTCAGGTTAATCATGACCAAAAGTACAAAATGGATAAGAAACCAGTCGGGAAAGAACTCAAAGTTTCATCTGGATCGGCTCTTTAGAGAGAATAAAAATTTGTCTGCGCATGAACATTCAGTTTCTTGATTCCATTAATTTCACAGTCCAAGAGCCAATTTTGCACTTGTTGATTTAAATTCAGTCCGCAATTTTATACTTAGTCCGTAGTCCGCCAGTCCATTTCTTTTAATAGTGTACGACTCAGAAACCGCTTAAACGGCCGGGGAAGCAAGATTTGGTCTTCGACAAACTGTCTTTAGCAGATTTAATAATTCTACGGCTTTGTTTAGCAGATTTTTGTTCTTCTTGAAAAGGGATGAGGTAAGTCGAAGTTGACAAATTTAATTCGTCGGGTTTCCACAAATGTTTCTCTGCTGCGTGACATCAGGTAAGCTGAAGTCGCTGTCGGCTTCAAAAGTACTCTAGCTGATTTCAACGTGCAACTCCAGAACTCCCAGGCTTAAATGTGTAATTTATCTTACCTAAGCCGTGTGACAATCCCACTCTCTCTGTACAAAAACTGTGTTTAAACCTAATCTCCCTCCTTTAAATTCAAAGTTCCTTATTGTTGTCTGATTTGGAAGTAATTTTCAGAATTTTCAAAGCCATATTTTAAATCACTGAACGAAATACTGTAAATAAAAGACACCCAACTCAAAATCGCTGGAAAAAAACTGAAAAAGTAGCATTTTTGACATTTATGGGACAGTACAGGAACTTTTAAACTCAGTCCGCACTTTATAATCGGTCCACGTTTTATACCCAGTCCGGTCCGCAGTCCGCGGTCTGCAGTCCGTGTTTTATACTGACCGATTTTAGCGCTGCGTCTCTGCATGGAGAATTTTGATTTAATTGTAGTAGTAGCTGTAGGTTGGAATTTCTTTTAACGAATTAAATTTGAAGCTCTTGGCCTAAAGCACCTTGCCATACCGCTAGTATGAGATTTGTATGCCAAATGTTCCTCATGCAGAAATGAGACAATGAAAAAAATACTGATTTACAAGAGCATAACGAACCTTTCTTCCACAGCTTTCAGCCGTTTTTCAAAGTCCGGCATGTTGGGGGTCGCATTTTTCTTAACTGCTCTTCGCTCTCGGTTCAGTAAGGACTGTTTTTCACCAGTTTCACCGCCATCAGCAGACACTCGAGTGATGTTTTGATCTTCTCCTCGACGCCGTCCTTCCATATTTTCATCCATGGCAGAAATGTGAACTAGAATGGAACAACACATCACCAACACAGCCACGAGACGCAGGCCGCCGCGAGGTGTTATAACTGAGGAAGACAATTTCATTGCGGACCGAATGGACTTTCCGTATATCGGATAAACTTTGAATTTTACACCAAAAGAACGCCACGAAGAACGCAAACAACCTTCTTTCTCTCCTCCACAAGAAAGGTATGTGCACTCGATGAAGAAGTTACCTTGAGTCATTGGCGAGAATATTTTCGCGTTTATGACGTAGAACCATTGGAACAAAATCCCAAAATAACTGTCAAAGTAAACCATTTTAAGTCTATTTGCGACAATTAAAAACAATTTGGAAGAAACAGTAAGTTGGTAAAAACTATGGACACCAGAAAAGCCAAGAATCGGAGAGATCACTCGATGTACTCTGCAAGACTTGAAATCGCTAGCGCCCTGAAAAAGAGTCGAACATCTTAGCCGAAAATCACTGAAGTGTAACTTCTCCTCAAGGCAAAATAAAACGCTAAAATTTGCATTTCATTCAACTCTAATTTCATCCCAAACAGCACCGTTGGATTTTCTGTCCAAGTAAAAATTCAAAACTTAGAAAAACTATGAGGTGTCTAAAATTATATTTCAATATCAAAAACCGCATGCCTAAGGCGTCGGCGAAGGCAAGCTACGGATGGCTCAAGGTAGTTATCGCTTTTGAGTCTGTCTGAATTCTGACAACTGAATTGAATGGTAATTTAGGGAGCTTAAAAACACGACGGCGAAGGCTGACGAAAACGTCAAAAATCAAAAGCTTTAATTAGCAAAACAATGACTCTGCACGTGCGTTATAGTTTTTGGTACATTTCTTTGCCGTTCTGTGCACAACTACAACGTGAAATGACCAAATTAAAAGCGTGAACACACGATGGTGAACTTTTGTTTTCCTCCCTACTACTGTAACGCTGTCCTTCCAAATTTAGCGCCCTGATAGTTCGGCTACATTAGACAGATCAGACTGAATGAATTGGAATAATCGCGAAGAAGTTTAAAAGACTGGGAAGTAATTTTTTTAAAGGTTTTTCCTTGGCGTTGCCGTCGTGAGTCGCTTATTAATAAGTTCCTTAATGAGCAGTACTTTCTTGTGGTGTTCTATATTATGCTGTACAAGTGGTTCTAACAAAGTGGTGACTCTGAGGATGAAATATTCAAGTGCATGTGATCATTGCAGTGAAAGTTACTGAGCTACTGAGCAGTAATTTCCTATGATAATGTTTATTATGCTGTACATGATGGTTCTATCTTTTGAGTCTGTGGACAAAATCCTCAAGTTTGACCATTGAAATGAAAGCTACTGAGCAATACTTTCTTCCTGCGGTACTGTTTATTATGATGTTCAAGAGGCTCTAACTTAAAAGCTTTTGATTCTATGAATGAAATTCTTAAGTGTGACCAATTCAAATGAAAGCTACTGAGCAGGACTTTGCTGTGCATTGGAGGTGTGTTTTTTTCTTTTTTGCCGTTCTAACTTTTGAGTCTATGGACAAATTTCCAATGGCGACCATTAAAAAAATCTTCTTTGGTATGGTGCTGTTTGTTTTACCCAATTAAAGAAAATCGGGAATTTTATCCAATTTAGAGCTTCCTCTCCTAACAGTGAATGGACTGAACATGAACCGACAACTGCTAATGTTTTTCTGTCTGGTCACTCCGTCAGCAATGTCTCAAGAAAAATCAAACACGTACCACATTTCAGAGCCAACGATTAGAAGATGTTTTCCCCAAAGTAGTCAGTGCCCCTTCGTTCACTTCGAAGCAGTTTCATTGATTCATTCATCTTTGGAAATTAACGCTGCAACACTTCGCAAGGTCTTAGCGCCTTTTCCGATTCTTGTTCCCTTTTTATCTCTTTTCTCATTTTTTCTTTCTTTCTTTCTTTCTTTCTTTCTCTCTTTCTTTCTCTCTTTCTTTCTTTCTATCATTCTTTCTTTCTTTAATAACAATTACAGGCATCAGTTAAACGGCAGCAGAGACGGCACTCAGTGGAAACAACTAGTACAATCAAACAGCTTTTAGGGTCGTAAACCGTTAAAACCCCCAACGCCTGTTACAATCCTCTGATCACGGAAAATTTGTTACGAGACAATTGTCATAAAACTTTATAATGATATGGCGATTGTACGTAACTGATGCGTTGACTTTTAATAGCACATCTTAGTCGACCTTTAGTTTGGTACGATCCTACGTTACCGCTATTTTAGCCCTGTTAATTATAAGAGGCCATAAGTTGAGTTACGTTTGAGAGAACCTATCCACCGGCAATGGATTGACTAGTTCAGTACGTTTTGATGGTTATTTAAGATTATTTTCGACTTTGAAACTTATAAGTTCGTAAGCGCCTTCGCAACTAATAAATGCTTCCTTGTTTGCGGCGCCTGTTAGATTTGTGGCACTTGCTCTAGTTTTTGTATTTGGAGTCTTGATAGCCTTGACAGTTGTACTTGTCTAATACAAAGGCAAAGTTTATAAGCCAGGTTGTTTTCATGTTCTTCACCTATTACACCTTATGCAAAAAGAACGTTGACATTAACCGATTTTGCAAAAAAAAAAATTCCGAGAGAGTGTCATTTATAAGTTCGTAAACGGCTCCTCGACAAATAAGTGCTTCCTCGTCTGCGGTACCTGTGGAATTTGTGGCACTTGCTTTAGTTTTTGTTTTTCAGTCTTGATGGAGATAAATCACAACACACCCAATACTGAAACGTCGTTTGAGGTACCTTTGACTTGCTTACTACTTAGTTTCTTTCCCTGGGGGTGGGATATATATAGGGCCGGAAATAAGGTCCCTCAATATTTCCTTCTCCTTTTTTATATTTTTTATTTCCTAGATAATGTATGACTTCTACACTATCTTCGGTATAGTCTGTGTCCTCACACATCATGGTCTTATTCCTTTAGAACAACATTGAGCTTTCTTTAAAACAACTTTGAGCTTCTGCCTTTGTGGTCGTTTTCGCGAACAAAAACAGTAACGACGTTTCCTGTGACGCTTGGTGATTGATTTGCTTTTTTTAAATCAATGAATTTCAGTGGGACCACTGTAAAAGCTTGCTCTTACAATTTAAGCAACGATCCATGGCAAACTGAAAAAACTTTTAATTTATGATTGATTCAACTGGACCATCCAGTAAACGCAACAACCAAATTTAATAAATATACACATTTTCCAGGTTTGAACACAATTTGTACGCGTGCATGGTCTGGTAAAACCGACTGGAGATGTGTACTAAGTCTTCTTGTATTCCCTGGACAACTTGAATTCAATGTAAGGACAAGTTGAAATCAGCAGTGTATGGATAAATCTAGCTGGACATTAAGTTAGAAATTATCAGATAACGCGTGTCCCCTGAAAGAAAGGTTAGTTAAGCTTTGACAGAAATGGGTACCGATCGTGTCTATAGTGTTTCGGTAAGGGAATTTCAACTGAGGGCAAAAAATCCAAAACTTTCACTTACTGACACGCTTACAGTACTATGAACCAATCCGGAACACTGAGTAGCAACAGTATGCAAAAGTACATGTAACGCGTCAAGCGCGGGAAAATGTATGAAAGCAAATCACAGTTGGTCAGTTTTAGTTTTACTTGGAACAGCTGAGAAAGTTGGCGAATGTCTTTTTAACCAATCACACTAACACTCATTTGAAAACCACTCTAAAGAGTTTGGCAATTTTCAAGTGGGTTAGACACCTTCTTTGCAAAAACTATGAAGCTGAGATATATGACTCTATTTACACATTTTATTCTCGTTCCAAAGGGCGAGAATGGCAACAAAGTAAAAAGAAAAGAAATAAATTATTTATCAGTGATCCACGTTACTTCTATTGTTATTACACTACACAGACTGACTCGCGTTTATCATCAAGAAAGTACGATTTTCTTACTTTGCTTTTTCAGCTTTCTTAGAACAAGCTGGCCTATTTTAACTCGTTTCAAATATCTTTAGAGCAAATCATGACAGTTTATTAGATCACTGTTGAATATTTTCTTTGCTGGTTGTTGACACTGTAAACGGCCAGTCTACCCGTCACTTAGTGCACACGGCGCATGTCAACTCCCGACCCTCAACATATGGAAGGCATGGTAGCGAGCCACATCTTCCTTCTACAGGATACAGCAAGGCGCCATTCTTGTTGGCATGGCTGCCAGGTCCCTACTCTGGGTCCCCGTCAACACAGATGAAGTCACTTGAATGCTTGTGGCCGTGATATTCAGTCATCAGGTACCCATGATACTCCTCGGTCCATCCAGATGGACAGTCATTCCGTGCGGGCATCATCAGCATTGAACCACGTGACGTGACAAAACAGACAGCACAGGGTGCATCATGTTCATGAAGACGTTTCTTAAAAGGTACTCCGCTGTAACTATTAACCTCATACTCAGTGCCATATATGTATCCCGCGTCCTGGTGTCCGTCTTGGTACTTGTCATACTTTGGATTGTGAGGAAGGCAAAGGTAGTTCGCTCCACCACCAGAGTGACGGTGCTCTTCTTCACCCATTATACCTGATGCCGGAAAGAAACTTAGCAATAAGATAATTTTGTAAAAAATGTTTCCAAGAGAGTGTCACAGTGAATTTGCTCATTTGTAGGCATGTTTAACGGGGAGATAATACAGCGGTCTCTAATAATTTTGCAACTTTCCGCCAATTGTCTTTATTTCTGAAAAATTGTTCCCTTGACAATCATTTGCAAGCATAGGGTAGGGTGAGTGTGATAGTAATAACCAATTATACCACACAGACAAATTTAAAAGCTTGATTATTTTTATTTCATGAGTCGAGAAATCAAGGTATGTGAAAACTCAAATATAAGTGTTTAACAACATTAGCCAAGTAATAGTTGCGAAACGTTTTTGAATTAGGTAACTCTTGAAAGGGTCCAAGGACTCATGCTTCTAGCGCCCAATTTTTTTTCTCCACAGTTGGTGTTTGTTTCAAGGTTTTGATTTTTTTATTATTTGAGAAGCATTGGATCTATATTGAGCCCTTATAATTAACTTAAAAAGAAACCCTATTCTTAAGTTCTGATCACTCGGCTTATGTGAGCACCACTAGGACACGTGGTCCTTCCCCAGCGAACGAACTTCACCCCAGACTGCCCAGCTCCATCTTGTCCCTTCTCTCTTTTGGCTCCTTGAGGTCCCTTGGCTCCAGTTCTACCAACAGCTCCCTGGTCTCCTTTGGGACCAGGAGGACCTGGAAACGGCTTGTTGGTCCCGGGCTTTTCCGGTTCTCCTGTAATAAAATGATCCTCAGCTAGGCCCTTACCGATTGTGCTAGCATAATTTTTGGCATAATTTGGAAAAACGAGCATAATTTTTTGCACTTTTTATTAAAGTAGGGAACATTAAAGTAGGGAACATTACCAGAGTCATGACTTGCTTGGTCTCTAAGATTGATTATTTTCAAGTTCTGTTCATGGGTCAGTCTATTTGCATTCGTCTGGGGGAGGGGTAAGAAGGTTACCGTAAAACTGCGTCGTGACTATGCACACCGGAAGTAAAGACTGCGTCGGTCCCAGTTCCCGCTTTCACAGGCAACGAAATAGCATCGAGCAACTTACACACGCTCACATTGCTCGCTCACTTACACCCCCCCACACTGCCAGAGAGCGAAGCCTGAAGCAAACCAAAAGCAAATACAAGACCAGGGAGGCATTTGACGTGAAAAAAAATCCTATTATATGATCGCATCAAACAGTTTCCAGGTCAGAATCTAAGTGTTATAGGCAACACGATGTTTTTCACTGCTTGCGGGTGAAAAAAGTTGTTTCATCAAAGAAAAGCATTTTGCATCCCCTTCTGCCATGCCATTGTGTCCCAGAACATATCAAATGTGATGCTAACATCGGACGCTTCTAATCTGAAATGAAGTGCAGTAGTTAGTTGTGTTTTATCAGAGCAGGTGTGTAACTCGAGATGAAGAAGATATGCTTTATTAACTGATATGTCATTTTGGACTTGTTTTTGTTGAAAAGAATTCTTTAAGAAAAGGTAGCATAATTTTCAAAAACGCGAGCACAATTTTGAGCATAATTTGAAAAAAATCGGGCACTGCTAGTAGCATAATATGCTACTTTTACTAGCGCAATCGATAAGGGCCTAATAGATAGATAGATACCAGATCACACTACACCGGCAGCAACGAGTTGTTGTTGTTTTTTTCTTTTTGTTGTTTACTTTACTTTTCTTTTCTTTTTAGTTTCTATTATCTTTACCAGTGATTCTTTATTTATTGATTGATTGATTTACTTTTTTCTTCTTTTACAACTGCAATGTTACTTTTTATGTAATATGCAATTAAAAATATGCATTATAGCGATTATGTGAGACTGTTATTGAAATATGTAATCAATATTACTGTCATGTAATAATGTATGCAATTATGTGTGTAATTATGTAAACATATTGTATTCTTGTATTTCTGGAAAATAGTCCAATAAAAACTATTAAAAAATAACAAAAAATAATATTCCTCTAACTGTACCCTGAAGCTGCTGGTTTAACAGACAGCTCATGACCAGCATAAGCTTCCTCTACGTTACGTTGCTTGGTAAAACTGATGCATGAGCCAAATGCAAAATGTTTAATATATTTTTCTCAGTTAGTACCACGGCGTTCTTATGTAAAACTGATCATTTCTAAAGCCTAAGCAAACTTGACAAATATAGCAGCAAAGAACTTAGTTTTTCTGTCATTGACAGTAGTCATTTTGCAGTAGTCGGCTTTTAGTAGTAAATCGTGCTCAGTTCAGTACTCTGATCTAAAATAAACTATTTTCTTTGTGTACCTTTTCGTCCAGTTTTTCCAGGAGGGCCAGGTGGTCCCTTTGCGGTCTTTTGGTCATGTTGTCCTGAAATCATACAAAAAATGCGCCAAATACCGTTTAATTAAACAGCATGTCTTGAAAATGAGTATTCAGTTTTAAAGTTGACTGGCAGATTTGGCATACATAAATGTGAATTCTTACTCAGTTGAGTTATAGTCTGTGGAATTCACTAACAGAACATGTACCCCTGTTTTCTTATCCTCCACATCTCTAAAGATATAACTGGCTGTTCCTGAAGTAAAAGGCACTTACTCCAGGAAGCACATTTTACTTAATACCATTTGAGATAGAATATTGATATCAAAAAAAGCGAAAAATTGCGACTTAAGTCGATTATTTTTATCTTTCGTATACCAACCTAGAAGGTAAATCAAAAGCGACGCGTACAAGGCGCAGCAAGGCATCAAGTCTGCAAAAACATTACCAGAGGAAAAGGAAGATCAGGCAGTCGAACCATTCTCAACCTAATCCAAATCTTGATTCATGTAAAATGAGTCCAACGTTTGAAATCCTTAATCCATTCATATGAAAGCTTTGCACAGTACTTTCCTCTGGTGCTGTTTACTAGGATATACGAGGTGGTTCTGATTTCCGAGTCTAAAAGACAATGACACAAATTTCCATCGCCGTGTACCTTCCTAATTGCGTCATAAAAGAAGGTTCTATGTTTTGAATCGATGGAAGATTTCCTAAACTCTCTACTTTCTCGTGGTTCTGTTTATTATGCTGTCTTCTGTATATTATGCTGTTGCTGAATCTAGCTTAATTTTAAGTTTTTGGATAAAATCCTACTGAGTGTGATCATTCAAATGAAAGCTACTGAGCAGTAAGTTTCAGTGGTACTGTTTACTATGCTGTGTAAGGTGGCCCTAACTTTTGCGTCTGTGAATGAAATCCTAACGTCTGGCCTTTCAAATGAAAGTTAAATTGAACGGTACGTTCCTGTAGTGCTGTTTATTATGCTGGACAAAGTGTTCCACCTTTTGAGTATGTGGATGAAATGCTAAAGTGTGCTCATTCAAATGAAAGCTACTGAGCAGTACTTTCCTGTGGTACTGTTTATTATGCTGTACAAGGTGGTTCTAACTTTTGAATTTGTGGATGAAATCCTAAAGTGTGACAATCAAATGAAAGCTACTAAGCAGTACTTTCCTGTGGTACTGTTTATTATGCTGTACAAGGTGGTTCTAACTTTTAAGTCTGTGGATGAAATCCTAAAGTGTGACCATTCAAATGAAAGCTACTAAGCAGTACTTTCCTGTGGTACTGTTTATTATGCTGTACAAGGTGGTTCTAACTTTTGAGTCTGTGTATGAAATCCTAAAGTGTGACCATTCAAATGAAAGCTACTAAGCAGTACTTTCCTGTGGTACTGTTTATTATGCTGTACAAGGTGGTTCTAACTTTTGAGTCTGTGTATGAAATCCTAAAGTGTGACCATTCAAATGAAAGCTACTAAGCGGTACTTTCCTGTGGTACTGTTTATTATGCTGTACAAGGTGGTTCTAACTTTTAAGTCTGTGTATGAAATCCTAAAGTGTGACCATTCAAATGAAAGCTACTGAGCAGTACTTTCCTGTAGTGCTGTTTATTATGTTGTACAAGGTGGTTCTAACTTTTGAGTCTGTGTATGAAATCCTAAAGTGTGACCATTCAAATGAAAGCTACTAAGCAGTACTTTCCTGTGGTACTGTTTATTATGCTGTACAAGGTGGTTCTAACTTTTAAGTCTGTGGATGAAATCCTAAAGTGTGACCATTCAAATGAAAGCTACTGAGCAGTACTTTCCTGTAGTGCTGTTTATTATGCTGTACAAGGTGGTTCTAACTTTTGAGTCTGTGTATGAAATCCTAAAGTGTGACCATTCAAATGAAAGCTACTGAGCAGTACTTTCCTGTAGTGCTGTTTATTATGCTGTACAAGGTGGTTCTAACTTTTGAGTCTGTGTATGAAATCCTAAAGTGTGACCATTCAAATGAAAGCTACTGAGCAGTACTTTCCTGTAGTGCCATTTATTATGCTGCACAAGGTGGTTCTAACTTTTGAGTCTGTGTATGAAATCCTAAAGTGTGACCATTCAAATGAAAGCTACTAAGCAGTACTTTCCTGTGGTACTGTTTATTATGCTGTACAAGGTGGTTCTAACTTTTAAGTCTGTGGATGAAATCCTAAAGTGTGACCATTCAAATGAAAGCTACTAAGCAGTACTTTCCTGTGGTACTGTTTATTATGCTGTACAAGGTGGTTCTAACTTTTAAGTCTGTGGATGAAATCCTAAAGTGTGACCATTCAAATGAAAGCTACTGAGTAGTACATTCCTGTGGTACCTTTTATTATACTGTGTAAGGTGGCTCTAACTTTAGTCTGTTGAGTGGACTAAAGTAAAGCAAGGCCCAGTGAAAACTACTTTCCTTAATGGTGCTGCTTGCTTTGCTCTACAACGTGGTCCCAATATTTGGGTCGGTGGATGGAATCCTAAAATGAGAACATCCGAGTGATGCTGTTTAATATGATGTACGAGATGTTTCTACATTTTCAGTCTGTGGATGAAATGTTGGCTACTGACTAATTAATAAGTTACGTGTGCTGTGCAAGATGGCTCCATCCTTTGAATCTGTTGCCACCCAAATAAAAGCTACTGCATGTTACTTTCCTGTGGTACTGCGTGTTCACAAATAAAATTGAGGTGGATGGTTCAAGTCCTAAAATGAGACCTTCCAAATGGTGCCGCTTATTAGTCTGTACAAGGTGTCTGAAAACTTGAAGTGTGACCATTCATTGAAATTAAAGCCATAGAGCAGTAATTTTTTGTAGTGCTGTTTTTTTATGCTGTGTTAGGTGATTCTAACTTTTGAGGCTGTGGGTGAAACACTAAAATAAGACCATTAGAAAGAAAGTTACTGAACAGTACACAAGCCCTGTAGTGTTGTCTATAATGCTACAAAAAAACGGATCTAACTTTTGAACAAGGGAATTTTAAAATGACTTAATGAGACCTGCTTTTTATTAATATGTGCAAGCCGGGTTGCTTTTAACTTTTGACAATCTGGGGTTAAAAAGTGAATAAAATTCTTAAATCAGTGTTGTGCGAGAGATAGTTCTAACTTTTGAGTCTACGAACGGAATACTTAAGTGTGACCATTCAAATGAAAGTTATTGAGCGGCACGTTCCTGTGGTGCTGTTTATTGTGCTTTACTATAAATACCAAGTTGTAGCTTTAATACGAGTAAGTGGATGAAGTGATAAAGTGTGGCTACTCAGATGAAAGCCACTTTACGCTAGGACTGCCTGAACAAGTGGTCTGTGAACGAAATCCCTAACTTTGTTCATTCAAGTTAAAACCGGGTACTGAGCAGTACTTTCCAATCCTATGTTGCTATTATTAAGCTGTATAAGGTTGTTCCAACTTTTAAGTACAATCCTAGAGCGTAACTTTCAAACAACGCTATTGGGCCAGACTTTCCTGCGAAATTGCTTATTATGCTGTCAGCGAGACGGTTTTGACTTTTGAGTCGGTGGATGAAATTCTAAAGTGTGGCCATTCAAATAAAAACTTTGAGCAATATTTTCCTGTTGTGCTGTTTATTACGCTGTATCAGACTGTTCCAATTTTTGCCTCTATGGATAAAATCTTAAAGTGTGGCCATTCATGTTGCTTATTATGCTCTACAAGGTGGTTCATACTTTCCAGTCAGGGGATGAAATCCTAACGTGTGACCAGTCAAATAAAAGTCACCGGAATCAGCTAAATATTTAGGCAGCAGAAATTTCTTTTATCAAAACTTCAAATCAAGGATGTGTCCTCTTTTTACCATGATTTAGTGGACCGCTTTTGGTACCGTGACAATAGCTTTTTCATCTCCTTCGAAAAATTATAAAATGATTGTTCCATTTTTATTACAAATATTAGCATTGACATACATTTTGTTTTCATCAAAGGTATTTCGAAGATCTTGGCTGAATAAGGCGTCCCAAATATCTGTAATTATTTATAAATCATCGCATTTCTCGTCAGAAATGAGATCAGATCAATTAGCAAATTTTTCCTTATAAACTGCTGCTTTGAAACTGAAAAACAACGAAACTGCAACAGCGTAACGTACCTTTCTTCCACAGCTTTCAGCCGTTTTTCGATGTCCGGCAAGCTGGGGGTCGCATTTTTCTTAACTGCTCTTCGCACCCGATGCAGCAAGGACTGTTTTTCACCAGTTTCAGCGCCATCAGCAGACACTCGATTGGCGTTTTGATCTTCTCCTCGGCGCTGTCCTTCCATATTTTCATCCATGGCAGAGATGTCAGCCAGAATGGAACAACACATCACCAACACAGCCACGAGACGCAGACCGGCGCGAGGTGTTATGGCTGAGGAAGTCAATTTCATTGTGGACATGGAATAGACTTTACGTACTTCGAATCACTTTGACAACGACAACTTTTTTTCTCTCAACAGTAAGTAAGTTGTTATGTGTAGTGGATATCAAAGGATACAGAGATATGGGCGAGAATTTTTTCGCGTTATTGTGACGCGTAGTACCATTGGAGCAACACAAAAATACTTAACGTGACAAGTGTCAAATTCACAGTGTTGCGATATATTTGCAATTTTTGAAAACAGTGCTTAATGCAAGAGGAAAAAATTTTAATAACGGCAAAGGTCGAAGAAAAGCAAAGTTACCAAAGTAATTAAAGTAATTAACCCACCAAAAACCCCTACTGTAGTTCGGTCACTCGAGACACGTTGTTCATATAAACAGTTAACTTCAAACGAGACTAAACTGTTCACGGATGTGTTTGCTTTCATCGATTATGAGAAAACCTTTTAACCCTTAATTTTTTTCATTTTTATTTTTATTTTTTAACGGGTTGAAGACCTCTCCTATTTTATACTCAATTAATGTCCAATCATCCAATCATGTATAGTCTCGTTTCAGGCAACTGATTGAGTGAAATAGTATTTTGATCGGTAATATAATTTACGCGTTAGACCTCACTAAGTACTTTGGTGTTTTGGAGTAAACGTAAATAATGGAGAAGCTTATGTTTGGTTTAGCATTGTTAAATGTAGACAACATTTGACGTATTTATAGTAAGAACGAAATAGCTGAGCATTATGCTAATCTTGGAAAATAGCAATGTTGCATGTGACGCCCACCTTATCGATAGAGCCATGACACTAGAGCCTCGTGGTATAAATAGGCGCGATGAACTTAATTAGTTGCTTTCCAATTTTTCCTAGCCTATCATTTTCTGTTATGCTGTATTTAAAAACCTGTATACGTAACGGTCATATGCATCTTGTAGTTGTATTCACGTTTCTTTTTTAGCCCCCGAAGAAGGATTGTTTTGCAAACCGAAATATCGGGCAAATACATCACTTTATTTTATTTGTCTCAATTTAAATTTCTCAATCTTCTCGCCGTTAGGATCAGTTTACTGTTGTTTACTGTAGTCCCAAAGTTGTTGCCATGGCAACGCCAAGCTTGTTAGACACAAGATACTCATGCCAAAATGTTTCCAGTTAAAGTTTGGGAAAAGCAACAAATTTAGTGGTAATAGCATAAACGGTTAAGAAATTACACAATTTCAAAGTTGAAATTGTGTAAGTTGAAATTTCAAAAGCCCTCCCCCCCCCCCCCCCCTCCGTCTAAATAGGGTTAAAAAAAGCGCTTTGGAATCTGTAGGAGACTGTAATTTGGGAGTTATATCTTTCATAGACTCGGTACAGTAAAATTATTAACTATCGATAGCACGCACGACCGATGAAGATGTTGGATGACAAAGCGAATTCTTTGCTCTGAGTCCGTAAGGACTGTAATGTTTGCAGAGCAGGAAATCAACCTCCTCAGTAGATAATGCGTATTCGTTTGAAAACGGATATCATTTTATGTGCTTTCGCTTGCTAAGGTACGCTGAAAGGATCGAAGACGCCCCGTCAGCTGCCCCGTCAGCGTTTTCAATTGTTTTAGTGTGGACGATATGGGCGAAAACAGACTCAAATGTATCCCTTTTCAAACAATAATGATTTAGTGTGAACGGGCCTTAGACAGTGCAAGTACAAATGAAAGTGCAAGCAATAAAATGAGATAAATTAAAATAAATACCTACTTCAGTCATCGAAGGTAGCAGGGAGCTTGAATGGATCTTACCGCAGGAATGTCGGCATGGGTTTGATGGCCTCCAAGCTGTTCGACCGAACGGATCGTTTGGGTTGAATATCTGTTCAGAAGACTTAAAGCGATGATGCAGAAATAGCCTTTTGGGCGAAATGTCACTTCGAACTTTCGTAAAATGAATGGATTATTATTTTCCCTATTTTCGTCTGTTTGTTTCCACGGCGCTTAGAGCGTAAAACACGGTCAGCTAGCATTTTTGGAAAGCCAGCAGCAGCTCGAACTTTCGGGAAATAAGATCTCATTTCCTAAAATTTTCTGTCACTTAATTTTTAAGGCGACACATTGTTATGTTCTATAACTAAATAACTCCAGGAAAAGCAGAAAGCCATCTTCTTATTGTGGTAGCCATCCTCAAATCTGGTTGAATGGTCGCTCTCGTGAAAGTATAAGATTTCATTTGGAAGTGGTGTCAGTTCACACTGTAAACGTTCTTGGCCTGTTCGGATTCTGCCGACGTCAGATAGAGATCTCGATTACCTGTTACTGAGAGAAAGAATCCAGAGTTCTAAGTTCGCCTCGCGGTCAATCTGTTGTGAGTCACGTGGTACCAACGAACGTTACCGAAATGAATTGACCATGAAGGTCTAGGAGAAAGCTTTACAGGGGCTAGGCAAGAATGAAAACAACAGCGAAGTAAAAAAACAAATTATCAGTGATCTCATGTTACTTTTATTGTTATTACACTTATGTTTCTCATCAAGAAAGTGCTATTTTCTTACTTTACTTCTTTAACTTACTTAGAACGAATTGCCTTATTTTACTTAGTTGCTATTTAGTTGTAGGGCAAATCACGATAGTTTATTAAATCACTTCTGCATTTTTTCTTTGCTGCCTGTTGACACTGTTAGCGACCAGTCACTTAGTGCACACAGCGCATGTCAACTCTCGGCCATCAACATATGGAAGACACGGAAGCGAGCCACATCTTCCTTCCACTGGGTACAGCAAGGCACCATTTTTGTTAGCATGGCTACCAGGAACATACTCTGGATCCCCATCAACACAGATGAAGTCCCTTGAATGCTTGTGGCCGTAATATTCAGTCATCAGGTACCCATGATACTCCTCGGTCCATCCAGATGGACAGTCATTCCTTGCAGGCATCATCGGCATTGAACCACGTGACTTGACAAAGCAGACAGCGCAGGGTGCATCATGGTCATGAAGACTTCTTTTAAAAGGGTTTCCACTGTACTGACTGACGTCATACTCAGTGCCGTATATGTATCCCGCGTACTGGTGTCCATCTTGGTACTTGTCATACTTTGGATTGTGAGGAAGGCAAAGGTAGTTCGCTCCACCGCCATGATGATTGTACCATTCTCCACCCATTATACCTTATGCAAAAAGAAACTTCACATAAGATGATTTTGAAAACAAAAAAAAACATTTCCAAGAGAGTATCACAATTTTTTTTCAAAGGGTCTCCCCTGTACAGCCTGACGTCATACTGTGTCATACATTGGATTGTGAGGTTGTGAGGAAGGCAAAGGTAGTTCGCTCCAACGGTAACGCCACCTCCACCCATTATACCTTATTAAAAAAAAACTTGGCATGAAGTTATCTTCAAAATGAGTTCCGAGTAACAGTATCACGGTGCGTTTGCCACGGTGCGTTTGCCCTTGTTACCCCGCCGTCAGGACGGGGTCTAGTAATCCCCGGTTTGTTTTTTGTTTTTTTTGTTTTTTGTGGTCTGACTTGCCCCAGACCTCCGCCCGGCCAAAAAATACTTGCCGGTAATTTTCGTTCGTTTAGCGTTTATTCGCCAGAATTTTCATGAAAGTAGGTGTAGAAAATCACTGGCGATTGAATGGCATAAAAATCCCTTCGATGAGAGAAAGAACGAAGATGATAACGAGCTTTGAAAGCCACCGATTCAATCTTGTTATAAAGTTGTTATTTTCGCCACTCGATCCGAACCTGCCAGAAAACAAGGTTGAATATTCAACAGTGAAATGCAAGCATTTTTCGGCAGTCTTGGTTTAATTCGCCAAAGTCTTTAGAGAAATCAGTGAATAGAAGTACAAGGTGTTTAAAGAAGTTAACTTCTATTCGATGAGAGCAAGGACGAAGGTGCTGGCGAGCTTTGAAAGCCAACGAATCGAGCTGGCAAAACTTGCGCAATAACTATTTGGGTAGGCTGAGTCACGCTATGATCAAAATATTTCATCACCCTCTTCGTGACGCACACTAAAATAGGGTGGTTGACCGAAGAAAAGATAGGTCATGTCTTGATTTATATTATCATAGCAAACACGTAAAAGGTACGATAAGTCACCAACTTCAAAGATTTACACCACGTGGGCTTGTATCTTACGTGGCCGTAATATATTTTGCACCCCGTGGGGGGAAAGAACAACGGCGTGGTTGATGTCCCTGAGTCTTTTCTTGTTTATAAATATGTACAAACGTGTTATTATTAAAGTATATTTTATGATTGTGCCAAAAGAAAGGTTTTCAATTGCTCAAATTTCTAAATGATTGGTCCAGTGTGACTACTTCTATGACACAGATGATCAGAGGTGAATGTAATAGAAATGTAACCACCAATTGTACCATTACGATCCATGGCAAAGAGGAAAACCAAACTCAAATATAACAGGGTGCTTCTATCAATCAGCTAAAGTGGGTGTGATATGTGCATTTTTGTCTTTGTTTTTGTTTCTTTTCAGTTCAGTTCTTTTCAGCTCAGTAACTTTATCTTAAAAACGCTGAAATGACTCTCAGTCAGTGGGGCGGCAAAAATCTTTCTTTTTCAAACATCTGAAGAAAGAGACTCTTTTCTAGTATTCTAGAACTGAGAATTTAGAAATATTAGATTTTTCCTTCATCCTATGTTGTTCTCTTAAAAACAAACCCTCTTCTTGAGGTATAATCATTCCCTTATCCATTTACCCTTATAAACTAGTTGAGCACCACTAGGACATGTGGTCCTTCCCCAGCGAATATACTTCACCCCAGACTGCCCAACTCCGTCTTGTCCCTTCTCCCCTTTAGTTCCTTGAGGTCCCTGAGCTCCAGTCCTACCAACAGCTCCCGGGTCTCCTTTAGGACCAGGAGGGCCTGAAATCGGCTTGTTAGTGCCAGGTTTGCCGGGTTCTCCTGTAAGAAAATGATCCTGAGCGGCTAGCTTTCTTTAGAGGAGCGAAAAAGCCGCTTTTCCGGCAGAGGAAACTTTTTCAGTCTATCGTTGCTGTGCTTGCCACAGTTGAAATACAAAAATAAATTTGGATTCATTAGGGCGTTTAATGGACGTATGATGGAAACGCACAATATTTATTTAAAAAGTTCGTCTGTGAAGGCAGTTAGTTTTCCTGAAATACTTCTTAAACTCAAAACACGGGGAGCTGAAAACACCTAACTTACAACTTCCTTTCTCAACGTTTTAGGTGATCAAAGCCGAGTTAAGTACGGGTAAGCTTCATCTCACCAGTCAAATACGTATAAATCTGGGTGGTTTTTCTATGAAAAATTCATTATTTGTTTGCTTTAGTATTTACGCTTGATGAGTCGCAACTTATCATGTCAGTAGCAGAGGAGCCTGCACCCCACTTGACCAATAAGCGTAAAGGTTTTAATTTCTCGGCAAATGAGATGAAAAAGTCAACATATTCCACTGGTCGCAGCTTTTTTACTAGTCCTGGTGGCAGGTTAGATGTGACATTTTTGGGGAACTGTTGTCTCTTTGGTTCCTTTTTTTCCGTTTCTTTGTGTTAAGTTGAATTGATATTCTATGTACCTTTTGGTCCAGTTTTTCCTGTTGGTCCAGTTTCTCCTTTTAGTCCAGGTTTTCCAGGGGGTCCAGGTGGTCCCATCCGTTCCTTTCCGGTGGTTTGGAGATGCTGTCCTATAACGCAAAAAAATAAAACAACAGCCGTGACAACCTGTTTAACATTTTAACCATCACTTTGGTTCAAATGTGACTAAATAGTGAAAACTTTTAGGTTTCTCATCCTCCACAGAACTCCGTTTTCAAGCACATTGTAAGGTGCAAGTATTGAGCTAATCATCAAATCAGCTTTAGTCCAGTAAAAGTGCGAGCTACTATTAGCAGCCTAAAGCTGGAATTTTTTAATCGTTTAAAGGGAAAAACTCATTGTGGTCAGATAGAGTTTGTCATTGATCTGTAGCATACCAACCTAGAATGTAGGCCAAAAGCGAAGCGTCACTTGATCTTGACGGCAAGCGCAGCAAGGCATCAAGTCTGCAAAAAGATCATCAGTGGAAAAGGAAAATCAGAAGGTCGAACCATTCACAAGCAAAAGCAAATCTTGATTCATGTTATGTGACTCTAACGGATTGTTTGAAATCCCCATTGAAATGAAAGCTCAGTATTGAACAATACTTTATTTCTATGGGGCTTTTTATTGCAAAGGTGTTCTAGCCTTTTGAGTCTCTGAATAAAATCCTAAAGTGTGGCCATTCAAATGAAAGCTACTGGGCAGTACTTTCCTGAAGAAGTGTATATTATGCTTTACAGGGTGGTTCTAACTTTTGATACTGTGGAAAACTCCTTAAGTGTGACCATTTCAATGAAAGCTACTGACTGAGCTACCGAGAGCAGTACTGACTTTCCAATGGTACAGTTTGTTATTCTGTATAAGGTGGTTTAGATTTTTGCTTTTTTGTTGGGAAACCCTGAAGTGTGACCACTCAAATGAAAGTTAACGAGCAGTACTTTCCTGTTGTACTGTTTTTTACGCTGTACAAGGTGGTTCTAGTTTTGCTTTTGTGGGCGGAATCATGAAGTGTGACCATTCATATGAAAGCTAACGAGCAGTACTTTCCTGTGGCGCTGTTGATTATTCTGGCTTTAACCTTTGTGTCCGTGGATGAAATCCTGAACTTTGATCATTGAGATGATAGCTACTGAGCAATACTTCCCTGTGGTGCTGTTTATTATGATGTTCAAGAAGGCCCTAACTTTTGATTCTATGAACGAAATCCTAGCTGAGGTGTGACCACTCAAATGAAAGCTACTTTACTTTCCTGCGGAACTGTTTATTATGTTGTAGAAGGTGGTTGTGGCTTTTATGCCCGCGTGTAGAAAAATCCTTGAGTGTGATCACTTCAATGAAAGCTAGTGACTGAGCTACTAAGCAGTACTTTTCCTGGGGTACTGTTTATTATATATGCTTTACAAAGTGGTTTTAACGTTTGTGTCTGTGGATGAAATCCTAGAGTGTGACTATCTAAATGAAAGCTTTTGAGCAGTTCTTTCCTGTGGTACCGTTTATTATGCTGTACAAGGTAGTTCTAACCTTCGAGTCTATGGATGAAACCCTTAAGTGTGACCACTGAAATGAAAGCCTATTGAGTAGTCCTTTCCTCAGGTGCTGTTCATTTTTTATGTGTCTGTTTTATGCGTTGTGATTTGCTCAACTGCGAAGAAAATGTGTTTTCAAAACAACATAAAACAAGAACACTAGAACTGAGCTCAACGCTTTGTTTCAATCGGTACTTGTGACGTGCATATGCTCTGCGAAAATTCTAAAATAAAGTTATTTCATTAAAACATTCTAAAGTGACGGAAACGTTTTCCCACTGCCTTTAAGGTTTGTAATGAATTTAGCCATCATGTAAGAAACGAATTCTTGGTTAATGAAGGCCTTCCATAGTAAATGTTGATTAAAAAAAAAGATTTTTTTCAAACCTCTTCTCTGTTTCTTGTAAGCGATTTGTACTTTCGTTGTACCTGTAAAAGTATAAAAAGGGATAACTCAGCCGTGAGGAAATTTCCCGCTCTAGGCTGGCTTTGCGAGCAGCTGAGATCGTCCATGAAGAGAGGCTCCGAAAATTTTCCCTTCTCGAAAGCTGGTTTTAGAGCGGCGTCTCTGCATGGAGAATTTCGATTGAATTGTAGTAGTAGCTGTAGGTTGGAAATTTCTCACAACGAATTATATTTGAAGCTCTTGGCCTAAAGCACCTAGCCAGACCGCTAGTATGGGATTTGTGTGCCAAAGACATATCAAACAAAGTTCCCATGTTACGAGTATTCATACTATTAACTGAGTGAGAATTGTTTGTATCAATTAAGTTATTTCCAAATATCTGTCGGGAATTGAATCAAAGCTTGCCGAAAAATTATTTCACCTGTGCTCCGGATCTGAACCAACTGATGGAATGGACAATTAAATGGACACATAAAATAACATAAATTGCGCAGAAATGATATAATGAAAAACTGCGGAACTACAAGAGCATAACGAACCTTTCTTCCACAGCTTTCAGCCGTTTTTCAAAGTCCGGCATGTTGGGGGTCGCATTTTTCTTAACCGATTTTTTTGCCCGTTGCAGCAAGGACTGTTTTTCACCAGTTTCAGCGCCATCAGCAGACACTCGATTGGTGTTTCGGTCTTCTCCTCGACGCTGTCCTTCCATATTTTCATCCGTGGCGGAGATGTGAACCAGAATGGAACAACACATCACCAACACGGCCACGAGACGCACGCTGCCGCGAGGTGTTATAACTGAGGAAGACAATTTCATTGCGGACCGAGTAAGCTTTCTGTACTTCGAATCACTTTGAGTTTTAGACCAAGAAGAACGCAAACAATCTTCTCTCTCTCCTCCACAATAAAGTTATTATGTGCACTCGATGGAGATGGGCATCACATTGGGACACTGGCGAGAGTATTTTCGCGTTTCAGTGACGTAGAACCCAATACCCCAAAATAACTGTCAAAATAAACCATCTTAAATCTATTTGCAACAATTAAAAACAATAAAATTATTTGGAAGAAATAGTAAGTTTGCAAAAACTATGGACCCGAAGCCAAGAATTGGAGCGATCACTCGATTTACTCTTAACTGCAAGAACTGAAATCGCTAGTGCCCTAAAATAGAGACTCTAAACATCTTAGCCGAAAATCACTGGCCTGTAACTTCGCCTCAAGGCAAAATAAAAAGCTCAAATTTACATTTTATTCAACTCTAATTTCATCCCAAACGGCAACGTTGGATTTTCTGTCCAAGTCGACTACAAAATTTAGGAAACTGTGAGGTGTCTAAAATTATATTCTGATATCATAAAGCGAATGCCTAAAGCATCGGCGAAGGCAAGCTACGGATGGCTCAAGGTAGTTCTCTCTTTTGAGTCTGTGGATGAAATCCTAAACTATGACCACTGAATTGAATGGTAACGGAGCAGTACTTTCTTGTGGTGCTGTTTACTATGCTGTACAAGGTGGTGAGTCTGAGACTGATGAAATCTTCAAATGTAACATTGCAGTAAAAACTACTGAGCTATTGAGCAGCACTTCCCTGTGCTACTTTATGCTTTACATGGTGGTTCTACTTTTTGAGTCTGTGGAAAAAATCCTCAAGTTTGACAATTGAAATGAAAGCTACTGAGCAGTACTTTCTTGCGGTACTGTTTGTCAGTTATGATGTCCAAGACGGCTCTGACTTTTAATTCTATGAAAGAAATCCTTAAGTGTGACAATTCAAATGAAAGCTACCGAGCAGTACTTTGCTGTGGTGCTGTTTATTGTACTGTTCCAGATTTTGAGTCCGTGGACGAATTCCTAATGGCGACCATTCAAAAAAAAAGTTCTTTGGTGTGGTGCTGTTTGTTTGTTTGTTTTTTTCTCTCGGATCCGTCCGTCGGCGAAGACGATTAATTACAGTTAACTATATTTCAACGGGCATCAGTTACAGCAGCAGAGATGGCACTCAGTGGAAATAACAAATACAATCAAATAGCTATTAGGGTCTTAAACTGTCAAACAACCGCCTGTTACAATCCTTTGATCGCGGAAAATTTGTTACGAGTTAGTTATGACAATTATCATAAAACTTCAATGATATGTACGTAACTGATATGTTGACTCTTACCAACACATCTTTGTAGTTGATTTAAAGTTTGTTATAGCCCAACCTTACCATTGAGATATGTTTGAGAGGACCGATCAACAGGCAACGGATTAATTACTCCAATAAGTTGATGGTTATTTATGATAATTTTCGTAATTGTCGTTGAAGTAAATTGACGATAAGTTTATATTTGGAACGGTAGACAGAAAGTTTAATAGCTGAACATTAGGCTAATCATGCGAATGCAGTACATGTCTCTGAAGAGAAATTCAAAAAGATTCTGGGAAGAATACTTTGTGTACATGTTTGGACGCAAACAAACAATTTGGCACACTTTGAAACCATGTTTACTTATAAATTCGCAAACGTCTTGTTTGCGTCGCCTGTTAAATTTGTGGCACTTGCTCTAGCTTCTGATTTTCAGTCTTGATAGGGATAAAATTATTGCTCATCGCAAACACCCCAATACTGAAACGTCGTTAAAGGTACTGTTTTAGATACCTTTTATTTCATAGATGATTTATGACTTCCATACTGTCAGTACTACTGTTAGGACACAAACTGTACCGTGACGGTGCGTGCAAGCAAGTCACAGTTGGTCAGCTTTAGTTTTACTTCAGAGTAGTTGAGACGGTTGCGCTAGTGTTTCTTCAACCAGTCACAGCGCGCGGTGAAACGTAATCAAAGGAAACGCAAACTGCTTTCAACTAACACTCAATTAAAAAACCGCTTAAATGCGTTAGATAATCTTCGGGTAGGTTAGATAACTTCGCCTTCTTTACATATTTCTATGAAGTGGAGATATATGACTTTATTTACTCATTTTATTCTCTTTCCGTAAAAAAAGCTAAAATAGGTTAATGATAATGATTTTTGTCATTTCTTTTGGTCCTTTCTTTTGGCTTAGACTTCTTTCATAAAGTACGGCCTGGGTGAAAGCTTTGCAGGAACTTGGCAAAGGACGAGAATGGCAACGTACAGAAACAAATTATTTACCAGTGATTCACGTTACTTTTATTGTTATTACACTCTACACTCACGTTTATCATCAAGAAAGTACGATTTTTTTACTTTGCTTTTTCAACTTGCTTAGAACAAGCGCTGGCCTATTTTAACTAGTTTCCGTTTATCTTTAGAGCAAATCATGACAGTTCACTAGATCACTGGTGAATTCAAACCGAAGCTGAAGAAGGACAACCTGGACTCTGAGGATTATGCAAATTTTAGACCTATCTCAAATCTGAAGGTTGTATCAAAGACAATTGAAAAGGCAGTATCTTGTCAATTGAGTGATTACCTACGTGACAATGATTTAGAGGAATCTTTTCAGTCAGCATATAAACGCTTTCACAGCACAGAGACTGCTCTCTTGAGGGTGCAAAATGACATTCTCTGTGAAATAGACAATCAGAAATGCGTTGTCCTGCTACTGTTGGACATGTCTGCGGCGTTTGATACCGTCGACCATGAGCTGCTACTAGAATGGCAAAACGCTACGGCGTGAAAGGAAATGCGCTAAAATGGTTTCGATCCTATCTCCAAGACCGAAAGCAGTTTGTGATGGTTGACGGAACCAAGTCAAAGATGAAAGAACTTCGCTACGGTGTTCCTCAGGGATCAGTTTTAGGGCCGATCCTGTACTTGCTATACACATCGCCCATCGGAGACATCATCAAACGGCACGGACTCAATTACCATCTCTACGCTGATGACACCCAGCTCTATCTCTCATTTAAGCCCACCCACGCTGAACAACCCGGTTCTATAGCTAAAATAGAAGCATGTGTTTCTGAGATCGACTCGTGGATGGTGTGCAATAGGCTGAAACTAAACAGAGGAAAAACGGAGCTATTGATCTTGAGCGCACGACACCGTCCACCCCCATTAATAGAGTACATCGATGTGTCTGGTGAACACATCGAGCCATCTCCTTCTGCAAGGAACATTGGAGTTATCTCCGATGAGCACGTCACTAGAAAAGCACGTTACCAGTACCTGCAAGGCCTGTTTTTTCCACCTTAGAAACATTAGCAAGATAAGAAACTGTCTACCTTTAGCAGACACTGAAAAGTTAGTTCACGCATTCATCACATCTAAGCTAGATAACGCCAACTCGCTATTATATGGACTACCTAAATTTCTAATAGATCGCCTACAAAATGTCCAGAATGCTGCGGCTGGCGTTGTTACTCGTACAAGGAAGTATGATCACATCAAGCCTGTCTTAAAGCAGCTACACTGGCTCCCAGTTAGCTAGCGCATAAATTACAAGATATTACTTTTGACTTACAAAGCACTCAACGGCCAGGCCCCTAGTTACATTACTGAACTGCTAGAGCCTTATGTACCAACCAGGAATCTGCCATCTTCCTCCAAAAACTTACTGAAAGTACCATCTGTCAAGTTAGTAAGTTATGGTCATAGGTGCTTCTCTTTTGTAGCACCTAGCCTATGGAACTCTCTTCCGAATAATATAAGAGAGAGCGGCTCGCTATAAGATTTTAAGACTTGTATAAAGACATACCTTTTTAACAAATTTTATAATTAGACTATTGGTGAGGTCAGTTGATTAGTTATTCAGATAGTTTAGTTAGTCAGTTAGTTAGTTACTTAGTTAATTAGTTAAGTTAGTTAGTTAATTAGTTAGTTTCATTTAAAGGTTTTAATGATTCTTAGTTTTTTTTCATTTATACAGCTTAGTTATTTTATTAGTTAGTTTATTTTTCTCATGTTTCAGATATTTTTATGTTTTTATCAATTTTATTGGTGATATTTTTAAAATTATTGTAAAGCGCTATTGGATAGCACTAGAAATAGCGCTCTATAAATTCATTATTGTTGTTGTTGTTGTTGTTGAATTTTTCCTTTGCTGGTTGTTGACGTTATAAACGGCCAGTCTTCCCGTCACTTGGTGCACACGGCGCTAGTCAACTCTCGACCCTCGACATATGGAAGGCACGGAAGTGTGCCGCATCAGTTTCCTTCCACAGGGTACAGCAAGGCACCATCCTTGCTGGCATGGCCACCAGGAACATACTCTGGGTCCCCGTCAACACGGATGAAGTCACTTGAATGCTTGTGGCGCTGATTGCACCCTACCATTCAACCACAAAGAAATGTTCCCCTTAGATTAAGGGATAAACTCAAAGCGACTCTTGATGATTTAGAAAGAAAAGATATTATTAATGTTACTAAGGTAGAAGAACCAGTTGATTGGGTCAGTAATTTAGTTATAGTTAAAAAACCAAACAATATCCTGAGATTATGCTTAGACCCACCCTATTTGAATCAGGCCATAGAACGGGAGAATTTCAAACCCCCAAGCTTTGAAACGATTTCAAAAACACTTAATGGTTGCAAGGTTTTCTCAGTCGTTGACATGTCAAACAGTTATTGGCACCAAAAGCTTACAGAAAAATCTTCATTTCTTTGTTCTTTCGACTCTCCTTTTGGCAGATACCGATTTAAAAGAATGCCATTTGGTATTTCATGTGCAAGTGAAGTGGCACAAAAAATAGTTGAGAAACATTTTGGTGATATCTCAGGAGCGTTACCAGTTTTTGATGATATTAGCATTGGAGGTAAAAATGAACAAGAACATGATTTGATCCTCCGCAAAGTTCTGACAAGAGCAAGAGAACGTAATATCAAGTTCAACCGTGACAAAATCCAATTTCGTGTTAACTAAGTCAAGTACATAGGTGAAGTTGTTAGTGAATTGGAATTTTCACCTGACCCAGAAAAAATTTCCGCTATTCACAACATGCCTACCCCTTCATGCAAACAAGACCTACAAAGGTTACTAGGCATGATCAATTATCTTGGCAAGTATTCCCAACATGTCGGAATTAACTGCCCCATTGCGATCCCTACTCAAGGGTGGTGTACCCTGGGCTTGGTTTCCTGAGCATGACACTGCACTTCCCAAAATCAAATCAGTTTTGAGTAGTGCACCTGTTTTACACTTCTATGACACAAGCTTACCAACCACGCTCCAAGTTGATGCCAGCAAAAGTGGGTTAGGAGCATGCTTGATGCAACAAGGCCAACCATTTGCATATGCCTCCCGTGCATTGTCAAATTCAGAGATAAACTAGGCCCCAATAGAAAAAGAGATGTTGGCAATCGTTTTTGGGTGTGAGAGGTTTAAAATGTACACTCATGAGGCAGAAGTTGAAGTGAACTCTGACCATAAGCCTCTAGAAAATATCTGTAAAAGGCCTATATTCAAAGTACCTCCCCGCTTACAAAGAATGAGGCTACGTTTGCAGAAGTAATATATCAAACACGAGAAAGGGTGTTTCATTAGGATATCCAAACCCGAGAAGTGGGTTGAAAAAACGAGGCGCAGCCGAGTTTTTTTGACCGACTTCGAGGTGTTTGGATACCTGATGAAACACTCTTTCGAGTTTTTGATATGGCTTCTCAAACCATGCATAATTCTTGGAGAAATTCAAAGCAAAAGTTCGCAAAACTTTATGCTAATTAACATCCGGTATCCAAACCACCGTCACGGTAGTGATTTCCTTTGTTTTCTCTTTATGAATTATTAATGAGTTTGAGAAGTACGATATCAAAGTTAGGTATGTTCCAGGGAAGTTCCTTTACATTGCTGGCACCCTCTCCAGGGCATGCGGGGAGTCCCATATCCCCAATGACTATCACATGCATTAAGACATGGAGTACTTTATTCATAGTGTCGTGTCCAATCTTCCAATCTCAGATGTTAAGTTGAAGGAAATGCGGGAATTTATTAGCTATGATCCTACTATGCAGATGTTACACACATACTCCATGGAGGGTTGGCCTCACCATAAACGTGATGTACCCCCACCTCTAAAGTCCTTTTGGGATGTCCGAAATGGTATTCATGTTATAGATGGAATTTTACACAAGGATAATAGCCTTGTTATCCCATCTGCATGGAGAAAAAATATTTTCCAAAACTGATTACACTTTAGTCACTGCGGGATCGAGAAAAGCAAAGCTAATGCCCGCATGACAGTGTTTTGGCCAGGCATGACAAGAGATATCGAAGAGATGGTATCCAACTGTAAAAAATGCATGAATTACCAGAACAAACAACCCAAGGAACCCCTCAAAAGTATATTGAGGCTCTCAGGCTTAAAGGCAAAACTAGTCGTGATGTCATCCAATGTCTAAGTGAAATTTTTTCCAGACATGGATACCCACAAACTCTGGTTGCAGTACGCTTCAACGTGTGGCATACAAATCACAACAATCAGTCCCACTTATAGCCAGTCTAATGGCCTTGCAAAAAAGGTAGTTCACATTGTTAAAAACTTGTTAAGGAAGGAATGCAACCTGAACGAAGGACTCATGGAGTATCGCAACACGCCAATTAGTAATTTTCCTTACACACCTAATCAAATGTTGTTCAGCCGGCAAATTCGTACAAGGGTTCCTGTCCACCCTGTAGTGTTGGTGCCACAAGTTTGTCGAGATATTTCTTTATTACTTGAAAAGCGTCAAGCAAAGTACAAAGAATTTTATGACAGAGGCTCCAAACGGTTGCCCCCACTTAAGGAAGGGGATAGTGTAAGGTTAAAAAAACCCGGGGTGAGAAACACTTAGCGCCTGCTGTAGTTAAGGGTCAACATAAGACCCCCAGATCTTTTCTGATTACTGATGGGACCGGGAAAGAGTACCGTAGAAACAGACGCCAAATTCATCTTACTCATGAACCATTTTCTACTATTAGTGAGTATCTAAGCGAGGAGTCAGAATCTGTAACTGACCAATTTGATGTAAACTTACCTAATGTAAGTACAGAATCCCGTGCTGACTTGGAACCGACAACCACCGATACCGATGTGTCATCAGGTCTATGACGCTCTAGATCTGCGCGGGTTAGGTCTGTTCCAAGTTGGCATAAGGGCTATGACATGTACTAAGAAGACTTGTAATCAAAGGCTTATTTGCAGTTGAGTTATTTACTTATTCCAGTTTCAGTAGTAATAATATAACATTGTCAAGAGAATTAGCTATTTTGAGAAAGGGGATGTTATGATTGGTTGTCCCGTGTAGTTGCTGTTATCACATGATTTGTCTTAATCACGTGCCATGTAATTTCACTTCAGAATAAACTCTTCTTGAAGGCAAACGTGTATTTATCTATCTCTACAAATCATAACAGTAACAAAGGAAGAATTGCATGTAACATGCTTACTGAGAGGTCAGTGTAGTTTAACAGCGCTTGGGGATTTTGGAATAACTCTCCTTAGCACTATAAGCTATTAAGTTGGAAAATTTCTTACCACGAAATTGTCCACGGTTCAATTGTACTCGAAAAGCATTTCAGTTTGACGAAAATGAAAGGAATTTCTTACCACGACACGAAAATTAGCAGTGCCTTATTTGTAAAGAAAACTTTAGTTTGAGCATAGAGAAGCAGTTATTGAGTTCTAGTTCACCAAACTAGAGATCTAGAATAAAATTGACGAACGAGTGGAAACGTTTATTAAAGTAATACCTCATAATGAATTTGGCATAGTTTTTCCATAAGTGAAATAGGATTCAGTTATTCCGACCTTAATTCTATCCTAAATAAACGGGAATTTTCAAACTGAAAAACGGCTGTCTGATCTAACATGGCGTACCTCTCTTCCACTTCTTCCAGCCGCTGCTCAATGTCCGACAGGCCGGGGTTTGCATTATTGTTAACTGATCTTCGCTCCCGGTGCAGCAAGGATTGTTTTTCACCAGTTACAGCGCAATCAGCAGACACTCGATTGGTGTTTTGATCTTCTCCCCGACGCACTCTGTGCATATTTTCATCCATGGCAGAGATGTGAACCAGAATGAAGCAACACATCACCAACACAGCCACGAGACGCAGGCCGCCGCGAGGTGTTATAACTGAGGAAGACGATTTCATTGCGGACCGAGTAAGCTTTACGTACTTCCAGTCACTTTGAATTTTAGACTAAGAAGAACGCAAACAATCTTATTTCTCTTCTCCACAAGAAAGTTATCATGTGCACTCGATGTAGATGGGCATCACATTGGGACACTGGCGAGAATGCTTTCGCGTTTATGACGTAGAACCCAATACCCCAAAATAACTGTCAAAATAAACCATCTTGAATCTATTTGCGACAATTAAAAACAATAAAATTACTTGGAAGAAATAGCAAGTTTGCAAAAAGCTATGGACCACAGAGAAGCCAAGAATCGGAGCGATCACTCGATTTACTCTTAACTGCAAGACTTGAAATCGCTAGCGCCCTAAAACAGACTCTAAGCATCTTATCCGAAAATCACTGGTCTGTAACTTCGCCTCAAGGCAAAATAAAAAGGCCAAATTTGCAACTCTAATTTCATCCCAAACGGCAACGTTGGATTTTCTGTCCAAGTCGAAATTTAAAATTTAGGAAACTGTGAGGTGTCTTAAATTATATTTTGATATCCTAAAGCGCATGCCTACTAAAGCATCGGCGAAGGCAAGCTATGGATGGCTCAAAGTAGTGCTCTCTTTTGAGTCTGTGGATGAAATATTAAAGTTTGACCACTGAATTGAATGGTAACGGAGCAGTACTTTCTTGTGGTGCTGTACAAGGTGGTGAGTCTGAGACTGATGAAATCTTCAAATGTAAACATTACAGTAAAAACTACTGAGCTATTGAGCAGTACTTTCCTGTGCTACTTTATTTGTGCTTTACAAGGTGGTTCTACTTTTTGAGTCTGTGGACCTGAAATCCTCAAGTTTGACCATTCAAACGAAAGCTACTGAGCAGTACTTTCTTGTGGTATTATTTATCATGATGTCCAAGACGGCTCTAACTTTTAATTCTATGAAAGAAATCCTTTAAAGTGACAATTCAAATGAAAGCTACCGAGCCGGTACTTTGCTGTGGTGCTGTTTATTGTACTGTTCCAACTTTTGAGTCTGTGGACGAATTCCTAATGGCGACCATTCAAAAAAAATTTCTTTGGTGTGGTGCTGTTTGTTTGTTTGTTTTTTTCTTTCTGTCGGATCCGTTCGTCGCCGAAGACGATTAATTACAGTTAACTATATTTCAACGGGCATCAGTTACAGCAACAGAGATGGCACTCAGTGGAAACAACAAATACGATCAAACAGCTTTAAGGCCGTCAAACAACCGCCTGTTACAATCCTCTGATCGCAGAAAATTTGTTACGAGTTAGTTATGACAATTATCATAAAACTTCAATGATATGTACGTAACTGACATGTTGACTTTTAACAACACATCTTTGTAGTCGATTTTTAGTTTGTCATGGCCCAACCGCACCACTGAGATACGTTTGAGAGAACCGATCAACAGGCTACGAATCAATTACTCCAATAAGTTGATGGTTATTTACGATAATTTTCGTCTTTGTCGTTGAAGTAAACTGACGATGAGTTTAAATTGGAACGGTAGAAAGAAAGTTTGATAGCTGAACATTAGGCTAATCATGCGAATGTAGTACATGTCTATGAAGAGAAATTCAGAAAGATTCTGGGAAGAATACTTTGTGTGGACGCAAACAAATAATTTGGCACACTTTGAAACCATATTATAAATTCGCAAACGTCTCGTTCGCGTCGCCTGTTAAATTTGTGGCACTTGCTCTAGCTTCTGTTTTTCAGTCTTGATAGGGATAAACTTATTGCTCATCGCAAAACACCCCAATACTGAAACGTCGTTAAAGGTACCGTTTTAGATACCTTTTATTTCATAGATGATGTATGACTTCCATACTGTCATATTATTGTCAGGACACAAACTGTACGGTGACGGTAAGTTTGTGTCCTCATACATCATGTACTCATTCCTTTACAACAACTGTTGCACAAGGGATTTTTGAGCTTCTTCATTTGCAGTCGTTTACGCGAACTAAAACAGTAACGACGTTCCAGGCGCTTCGTGATTCGCTTTTCTTTCAGTTAATTAATGCATGTCAGTGAGAACTCTATGAAAAATTTTCTCTCGACCCCTGGCACACTGAAAAATTTCCAATTTACGACAGATTCAACTGGACCAACCAGAACCAAAATTTAATAAATATACATATTTTACAGGTTTGACCAAGATTTGTACACATCCATCTGGTTAAAACCGACTGCTAGGTTGAATTCAAAGTACGGACAGGGAGCAATGTATGGGAATCTAGCTGGACATTAAATTAGAAATGATCAGATGACACGTGTCCACTGAAGGAAAGCTCAGCTAACTCTAACAGAATGGGCACTGATCGTGTTTATAGTGCTTCGTTGTAGGGGTTTTCAACTGAGGGCACGAAAACCTTTTTTTTTTCACTTGTTGACACGCATACAGTAGCAACAGTACGTAACAATATATGCAATGCGTCAAGCGCGGGAAAATGCATGCAAGCAAGTCACAGTTGGTCAGTTTTAGTTTTACTTCAGAATAGTTGAGACGGTTGCTAGTGTTTCTTAAACCAATCACAGTGCGCGGTGAAACGAAACCAAAGGAAACACAAACTGCTTTCAACTAACAATCAATTAAAAAACTGCTTAAATGCGTTAGATAATTTTCAGGTAGGTTAGATAACTTCGACTTTTTTACACATTCCTATGAAGCGGAGATATATGACTTTATTTACTCATTTTATTCTCTTTCCGTAAAAAAAGCTAAAATAGGTTATTGATATTGATTTTTGTCATTTCTTTTGGTCCTTTCTTTTGGCTTAGACTTCTTTCATAAAGTACGGCCTGGGAGAAAGCTTTACAGGAACTTGGCAAAGGACGAGAATGGCAACAAAGTAAAGAAACAAATTATTTATTAGTGATTCACGTTACTTTTATTGTTATTACACTCTACACTCACGTTTATCATCAAGAAAGTACGATTTTCTTACTTTGCTTTTTCAACTTTCTTAGAACAAGCGCTGGCCTAACTAGTTTCCGTTTATCTTTAGAGCAAATCATGACAGTTTATTAGATCACTGTTTGCTGGTCGTTGACGTTGTAAACGGCCGGTCTTTCTGTCACTTGGTGCACACAGCGCATGTCAATTCTCGGCCATCGACATATGGAAGGCAGGGAAGTGAGCCACATCTTCCTTCCACAGGGTACAGCAAGGCGCCATTCTTGTTGGCATGGCCACCAGGAACATACTCTGGGTCCCAGTCAACACAGATGAAGTCACTTGAATGCTTGTGGCCGTGAAATGCAGTCATCAGGTACCCACGGTACTCCTTGGTCCATCCAGATGGACAGTCATACCGTGCGGGCATCATCAGCATTGAACCACGTGACTTCACATAGCAGACAACGCAGGGTGCTTCGTGATCATGAAGACTTCTTTTAAAAGGGTTTCCGCTGTACTGATGGACTTCATACTCAGTGCCGTATATGTATCCCGCGCTCTGGTGTCCATCTTGGTACTTGTCATACTTTGGGTTGTGAGGAAGGCAAAGGTAGTTCGCTCCACCGCCAATGTGAGTGTAATGCTCTCCACCCATTATACCTTGTTCAAAAACAAAGTTAGCATGAAGTGATTTTGGAAAATTTTTTCTAAGAAAGTTTCACATTGTAGTGCTCTTGATTATGGGCATATACAAAACGGGAAATATTAAAGCGCTCTCTAATAGTTTTGCAACTATAACGTGTGGTCAACTGTCTTTATTTCTGAAAGATTGTTGCCTTGAGAATCGTGTGAACGCGTAAGTTAGGATGAGTCTGATAGTAATAACCAATTATACCACACAGACAAATACAAAAGCTTGATTATTTTTATATTCATGAGTGGAGAAATCGAGGTATGTGAAAACTCAAATATAAATTTATTAGTGACGAAATTGGTACTTGATTCTGTCATATTGAATCAGAACAAATCAGGTTTCTTTCACAGGATTTAAAATTTATGTTAAGCAACAAATACACTGCCAGGCCCCAGCAATGAATCAAGACAACGGATACGAGCCCTCGATGATCCACCGGTACGTTTTCTCAGGTGCTTTTCACCATCCTAAATCACGTGACCGTAAACGTCAAACAAAGATTCCACGACGGAATCGAAAGCTTGTCCTTTACATAAAGTTCGGATCCTCTGAAAGAAACCTGATTTGTTCTGGTTGATATATAAATGTTGAACAATATTAGCCAACAAAATAATTGCGAAACGTTTCTGAATTAGGTAGCTCTTGAAAGAGTCAAATGACTCATGCTTCTGGGGTCCAATTCTTTTTCTTTTTCGCCACAGTTCGTTCGTGTTTCAAGGTTTTAAATTTTTCATTTGTGAAGGCCTGGATTCTTTCCCCTTGCATCTATGTTGAACCCTTCTAATTGACTAAAAAAGAAACCCTATTCTTAAGTTTTGATCGTTCAGCTTGTCATTTACCTTTGTAAACCATCTGAGCACCGCTAGGACATGTGGTCCTCCCCCAGCGAACATACTTCACCCCAGACTGCCCAGCTCCGTCTTGACCCTTTTCTCCTTTGGCTCCTTGAGTTCCCTGGGCTCCAGTCCTACCAACAGCTCCTTGGTCTCCTTTAGGACCAGGAGGGCCTGGGAATGGCTTGTTGGTGGCAGGCTTTCCGGGCTCTCCTGTAATAAAATGATCTTCAGCAGTTAGCTTTCTTATTTCTTTTACTCCCACGAGTGCCTTAAATCAAAATTCAAGATCGAAAAATCCCATATTTCATTTGTCCATTTTGCAAAATACTTAAATATAAATAGTTCCACGTGAAAGTACGCCGAAGAGGTTTTGTCTGAATGGTCACACCCATAGGTTTTCATCCACATACTCAAAAGTTAGAACCACTTTACATGTCTCCCAAAACTGGAGAGGGCGAAATGTTTTTTTTTCCCTCAAAATAGAATAGTTGCCTTTTTTGGGCTCCTTTCGCCTGCTTTTGTTTGCTGTGGATGTTTTAGTTGATCTTTGGTTGTGTTCATTCGTTTTCTTTTCTGACAAACAAACAAGGGGGTTATAGTTTCTTTAACAAGCCTAAAAACAAAGAAGGGGGTTAATTTCTTAAGAAATTGTGCTGCTGCGTCAGTGGGGAAGTGAAACGCAAAACTCTGGCTGATTTGTCAACTGAGTTGATAATAAGGTAATCCACTTTAATTTACCTTATCAGCTCAGTTGATAAATCCAAAGTTTCTTGTTTTATTTTTTGTTTTGTTTCTGAGTTTTCGGTCACTGCAGTCTCTTTTTAGAGTACAACAATCGCGTTTAAAACCTGTCCGCTATTTATCGAATAATTATACATATATAAAGCTAAACCGCGTATCACCATTTTCTTTAGCCTCGCTCCAACGTATAATCTATATTTAGTATTGAACTCCTCCATATTACCAGGGAGAAATATAAGCTTTTAAAGCATTTTCAAAAGTGGGAGGAACTACAATAAGCAAATGATCAATAAAGGTCGTAGATGCGATAGATAGATACCAGATAGCACTGCATCGGCATCGGCAGCAACGATGTTGTTGTTGTTTTTTCTTTCTATCTTTTTTGTTTCTGTTATCGCTACCAGTGATTCTTTATTGATCGATTGATTGATTGATTGATTGACTGACTGACTGACTGATTGATTGATTGATTGATTGATTGATTGACTGAGTGATTGATTGATTGATTAATTTACTTTTTTTCTTCTTTTAAAACTGCAATGTTGCTTTTTATGTAAATTTGCAATTAAAATATGTATCATTGGATTATGTAAGACTGTTATTGAAATATGTAATCACTGTTACTATTATGTACTAATGTATGTAATAATGTGTGTAATTATGTAAACATATTATATTCTTGTATTTCTGCAAATTTATTTCCTCTAACTGAACCTTTGATATATTGATACTGCTGGGTTAATAGACAGCTCTGCATGACCAGCATTCGCTTCCTCGATGTTAAGTTGTTTGGTAAAAGCTGAGCAAAATTCAAAATGTTTAATATAGTTTTCTCAGTTAGTACCACGGCTTTCTTATGTAAAACTGATCATTTCCATAGCCTAAGCAGACTTGACAAATAGCAGCAAAGAACTTAGTTTCTCTGTCACTAACAGTAATCATCATGCAGTAGAACTTTCAGCGGTAAATTTTACTCAGTTTTACTCTGATCTAAAAGAAGCGATTTCCTTTGTGTACCTTTTGGTCCAGTTTTTCCAGGAGGGCCAGGTGGTCCCTTTGCGGTCTTTTGGCCATGTTGTCCTGAAATCATACAAAAGAAATGCGCCGAATACCGTTTAATTAAACAGCATGTCTTGAAAATGAGTATTTAGTTTTAAAGTTGACTGGCAGATTTGGCATATTATGTACCACTTGTGACGACACACTGCTTAAACACATAAATCATAAATGTGAATTCTTACTCACTTGAGTTATAATCTGTGGAATTCACTAACAGAACATGTACCTCTGTTTTCTTATCCTCCACATCTCTCAAGATATAATTGGCAGTTCTGAAGTAAAAGGCATTTACTCCAGGAAATAAATTTTAATTAATCAATGTATCATCCAATGCCATTTGAGTAAAGAATAATGATATCGAAAAAAGCGAAAAATTGCGACTTTAGTCGAATATTTTTATCTTTCGTATACCAACCTAGAAGGTAAATCAAAAGCGACGCATACGAGTCGCTTGATCTTGGTGATAGGCGCAGCAAGGCATCAAGTCTGCAAAAACATTATTAGAGGAAAAGGAAGATCATACAGTCGAACCATTCACAATCAAATCCAAATCAGTCTTGATTCATGTAAAATGAGTCTAACGTTTGAAATCTTTAATCCATTCATATGAAAGCTTTGTACAGTACTTTCCTCTGGTGCTGTTTTCTAGGATATACAAGGTGGTTCTGATTTCTGAGTCTAAAAGACAGCCCCGTGCATTTCCCTTCCTGATTGTGTGGAGGTTCTATGTTTTGAATCTATGGAGGATTTCCCAAACGCACTACATTCTCGTGGTTCTGTTTATTATGCTGTGCAAGGTGGTTCTAACTCAATTTTGAGTTTTTGGATGAACTCCTACTGATCTGAGTGTGATCATTCAAATGAAAGCTACTGAGCAGTAAGTTTCAGAGGTCCTGTTTACTATTTTGTACAAGGTGGCTCTAACTTTAGCGTCTGTGAATGAAATCCTAACGTCTGGCCTTTCAAATCAAAGTTACATTGAAAGATACGTTCCTGTGGTGCTGTTTATTATGCTGGACAAAGTGTTCCACCTTTTGAGTATTTGGATGAAATGCTAAAGTGTGCCCATTCAAATGAAAGCTACTGAGTAGTACATTCCTGTGGTCTTTTTTATTATACTGTGCAAGGTGTTTCTAACTTTAGTGTGTTCAGGTGGCTGAAGTAAAGCAAGGCCCAGTGAATAGTACTTTCCTTAACGGTGCTGTTTGCTTTGCTCTACAACGTGGTTCCAATATTTGGGTCGGTGGATGGAATCCTAAAATGAGAACATCCGAATAATGCTGTTTAATATGCTGTGCGAGATGTTTCTACATTTTCAGTCTGTGGATGAAATGTGGGCTACTGACTTATAAGTTACTTATGCTGTGCAAGATGGCTCCATCCTTTGAATCTGTTGCCACCCAAATAAAAGCTACTGCATGTTACTTTCCTGTGGTACTGCATGTTCACAAATAAAATTAAGGTGGATGGTTCAAGTCCTAAAATGAGACCTTCCAAATGGTGCCGCTTATTAGTCTGTACAAGGTGTCTGAAAACTTGAAGTGTGACCATTCATTGAAATTAAAGCCATAGAGCAGTAATTTTTTGTAGTGCTGCTTTTTTATGCTGTGCTAGGTTATTCTAACTTTTGAGGCTGTGGGTGAAACACTAAAATAAGACCATTAGAAAGAAAGTTACTGAACAGTACACAAGCCCTGTAGTGTTGTCTATAATGCTACAAAAAAAAACGGTTCTAACTTTTGAAATAGGGAATTTTAAAACGACTAAATGAGACCTGCTTTTTGTTAATATGTGCAAGCCGGGTTGCTTCTAACTTTTGACAATCTGGGGTTAAAAATTGAATGAAATTTTTAAATCAGTGTTGTGCGAGAGATAGTTCTAACTTTTGAGTCTACGAACGGAATACTTAAGTGAGACCATTCAAATGAAAGCTATTGAGCGGCACGTTCCTGTGGTGCTGTTTATTGTGCTGTACTATAAATACCAAGTTGTAGTTTTAATATGAGTAAGTGGATGAAGTGGTTAAGTGTGGCTACTCAAATGAGGAGCTACTTTACGCTAGGACTGCCTGAACAATAAGTGAACGAAATCCTTGAGTGTGTTCATTCTAGTTAAAACCGGATACTTTGCATTACTTTCCAATCGTGTGTTGCTATTTATTGAGCTGTATAAGGTTGTTCCAACTTTTAAGTACAATCCTAGAGCGTAACTTTCAAACAACGCTATTGAGCAGGACTTTTCTGCGAAATTGCTTATTATGCTGTCAGCGAGGTTTTGACTTTTGAGTCTATGAATGAAATCCTAAAGTGTGACCATTCAGATAAAAACTATTGAGCAGTACTTTCCTGCTGTTTATTACAATGTATAAGGCTGTTCCAACTTTTTCCTCTATGGATAAAATCTTGAAGTGTGACAATTCATGTTGCTTATTATGTTGTACATGGTAGTTCTAACTTTTCAGTCAGGGGATGAAATCCTAACGTGTGACCATTTAAATAAAAGTCACCGGAATCAGCTAAATATTTAGGCAGCAGAAAGTTTCTTTCATTAAAACCTCAAATCTAGGTTGTTTCCTCTTTTTACGATGACTTATTGGACCGCTTTTGGACCCTCTGAAAATAGCTTTTTCATCTCTTTCGAAAAATTATAAAATGATTGTTCCATTTTTATTACAAATATTAGCATTGACATACATCTTGTTTTCATGAAAGGTATTTCAAAGATCTTGGCTGAATAATGCACCCCAAACATCTGTAATTATTTATAAATCATCGTACTTCTCGCCAGAATGAGATCAGATCAATTAGCAAATTTATCCTTATAAACTGCTTCTTTGAAACTGAAAAACAACGAAACCGCAACAGCGTAACGTACCTTTCTTCCACAACTTTCAGCCGTTTTTCAATGTCCGACAAGCTGGGGGTCGCATTTTTCTTAACTGCTCTTCGTACCCGGTGCAGCAAGGACTGCTTTTCACCAGTTTCAGCGCCATCAGCAGACTCTCGATTGGCGTTTTGATCTTCTCCTTGATGCTGTCCTTCCATATTTTCGTCCATGGCAGAAATGTGAACCAGAATGGAACAACACATCACCAACACAGCCACGAGAGGCAGGCCGCCGCGAGGTGTTATAACTGAGGAAGACAATTTCATTGCGGATCGAATGGACTTAACGTACTTCGAATCACTCAGGTGGCAACAACAACTGTTTTCTCTCAACAGTAAGTAAGTTGTTATGTGTAGCGGATATCAAAGGATGCGGAGATATGGGCAAGAAATTTTTCTCGTTTGTGACGTAGTACCATTGGAGCAACACAGAAATATGTACGTGACAAGTGTCAACTTCACAGTGTTGAGATATATTTGCAATTTTGAAAATAGTGTTTATGCAAGAGGACAAAAAAATTAGTAACGGCAAGGGTAGGAGAAAAGCGGAGTAACCGATTGAACTAATTACAGTAATTATCCCACCAAAAACGTAACCGCCTTAACTTTTATATTACAGCCCCTATGTTTGGTCGCGCGAGGTTCTTTGTTAAAATAAACAGTTACCTTCAAACGATTCTAAACAGTACGAATGTGTTTGCTTTCACCGATTATAAGAGCACCTTGTAACCTTTTTAATGTTTTCCACATTTTTTATATAGTAGCTTGAAGACCTCTCCTATCAGTTATACGCAAAAAACGCCCCATAGTTGAGTTTCAGGCAACTGATTGAGTGCTATAATATTTCGATCAGTAATTTACGCATTACTGTTCTTCGCAATGTGCTTTCGTGTTTCGGAGTAAAAGTAAATAATGGAGAAGCTTTTGTTTGGTTTAGCACTGCTAAATGTAGACAGCATTTGACGTATTTATAGTAGGGACGAAATAGCTGAGCATTATGCTAATCTTGTTAAAATAGTAGAGTTGCAAGTGACGCCGGGGAATATTTGCGACAAGGATTACTGGTCACTGAAAACCCTCATTTAATTCAGATGTCTGCGATACCCTAGCGCTGTGGAGACGTCTAATTCTGTCGAAGGTACGGATCCTTTATACTAGGAAACAAACCAAATGAAATCTTGATGCCATTCCTTGGCCAAACGTCAATATTTCAAGTAAAACTCGACCTGAACGTTTAAAACCACGACTGACACGACTGTGTCGACTGAATCTGTACGAACTTCGACTGGATGTTTTCCATAAGTTTCTTCAATGAAAAAGTCCAAGTAATACAGCCTCTCGAACGTTGGAACTAACTTTAAAGCTTTGCAGTTGCGCATCTTTAGAGTAAATACAATGCTTATATTTTATCCGTCCCATGATGGACCTAACGATTATGGAATCAGGGTCATATACACGTGGCCAGTACGCTCACGAGGACTGTATAAACCGTTTGTTCTTGCTCAAAATGCATGTTTCAACGTTTGCGCGCAGAAGCAGCATTTGTTAGCTAAATATCGAAATATTTTTCGAAAATTCAGAAACATGCCTGCAAACAACTGAAGGATACATTGTAATAAGGAAGTTCATGACTAATTCCCAAACAATTTCAGTTTGTGAATTTTTAATTATAATTAGCGAACTTTTCTCGTTTGAGAGCGCTTACACTGAAAACGTGGATCCATCACTATTCAGTAAGTAAAATGAGGAGTTAACTGATATATATCGAGATGAAATTATTACCTCAACTGAGTTGGCCCCGAATGAGTTTATTATTGTTCCTGAGTTTCTAGGAATTCTTGTCACCTGTCACACCTGTCTGTGCAGAAGAGTCAATACTACTATCAGTACTACTGAAAGAGGCGCTTTGGAATCTGTAGGAGATCATAATTTGGGAGTTGTATCTTTCATAAACTCGGTACGGTATATTTAACAATTATTGATAGGTCACAGCCTGAATTAATTATATAAGCCATGAATGAGTTCTGGTTGTACACCCCGGCACAGAAGTTTATCTTATGCCTTTGCTCCGATCTTGGGAAGGAGTTTCCACGGGATGCATGTCTTTACCAGTGGCGAATTCAGGTAAAACTTTACAGGAGAACTCACCTTGTTGTAGAACCTTCAGACATATTTTCTTGTTTGCAATCTCTGTACAATCCCTGTACAAGTTGGGTTGGTAGCCAATGTTAAAAAACTACGCTTTTCAGCTAATTCAAGGTTATTTGGGGGGTTCGCTGGGGTTAATTTTACCTCTGGCGCATACGCAAAACTTTAAATGTGGACTTCTTTGCGAATCTAAGTTGATCCTTACATTTTGCACCTATTTCTTCCCTTTTTCTTTCCCTTTTATTTCTTCTTTGGCCTCTTCATCATCTTTCGTTTCTGAAGAATGGTGCAGCCACAAATAAACACTTTGGCCACGTTAGTAAAGGCGCTACCCCTTGATCTACCTTGAGAATAAACAGAGAGTGTGAGAACAATCGAACTGAGTGTTAGAAGGTTTTTATGCGTTTAACTCAACATTTTTTGCGTGTAATTACGTGGGCAAAATTGGTCAAAATTTCAGAGATAACGCATGTATGTAAAACCGTCATTTTTTAATTCGATTTGCCTTGTGCTTGACGTATACCGGTTGGTGATGTTGGAAATGTTTTAATCTGCATATCCCCTAAGGGTATCGAAAAATTACCCAACATTTCCACATTCAAGGCAAACTAAATTTAACGGTCACAACACCACGATTTAAGTCTTAAAAGCTGGAAAAGGCTTAAGGTATGTAACGTGTATCGCACGTCTGTAAGTGATGTAGGTAAGTTTGCCTGGCTTGTAACTCTTCTAAGGACATGTCACAAATTGTAACACGTGTAATATTGAAGAAGATTGCCGTGTGCTGTGTATATTATGTACAGTGGTACGTAATATCTGTAGAAGTTAAATGTAAATAAGTAGGGTAGTACGTAATGCATATCTACCTGATTTTATGAAAACCAGGCCAACCTGCAAAATTGCAGTTGTGCTAAATGTGCGCTCTCACATCCCTCCCCCACAATCTGACATTTGCCGCCTGAGGTATCAACTCACTCGCACGGCAACGACTAAAAGCTCTGGCAAACAGAAGGTATTCATTTGAGTGCAGAAACGCCCAGCAAGCAGTTCATGCCAAACAAGTGAGTGGGATTGACTCGCAAAAATAATAACGTGGCACGGAGTAACCTGAAGACTCAAGTTTTGACCAACCCTGCACCCCCCTGGATTAAGAGCGGGGACCCCAAATGCAGGTCGTCCGTTAGCCGTATTCCCAAAGGGTTGCTAGGAAAACTCGCTTTGACGTTGCCCCCACCAGGCCCCATGAAATATACCGCTACCCTTAGGTGGACCAGGTCGCGGAGTAAAATAAGGGATTCCTTTTTCAAAAATCCGGTACACATACGGGAATAGACTCATAATGTCTGAAAGCAGTGTACAATACAATGCACAAAATTTTGGATTTATCAACTGAGTTGGTAAGGTAAATTGGCCACCGTAAAGAGATTTGAAGCTGACTTTTCGAGCGTTAGCCCTTCGTCAGAGGATTCGCTCTGACGAATTGCTAACGCTCGAAAAGTCAGCTTTCAATTTCTTTACGGAGGCCAATTTACCTTATCAACTCAGCTGATAAATCCAAATTTTGTGTTTCACGTCCCCATCGACGCAGCACCACAGTTTCTTTAGAAACTAGCCCCTTACAATACAATGTATGTAGGTATAGTATTGTTTGTAATAATAAAAATACTATGGAAAAAAATTAAACGTGAACCAGGTGTCAATGCACCTATACTTCTCTGTAACCTATTGCCCGTGTTTATGTTTCCCTTCACCAGAAAGGTCTAAAAACCAGGAAAGGTGGGGATAGCAATGGATTATAATTCACAAAGAACGGCCAGGGTGATTCCACGTTTTGCTAGTTAAATGTGTCATTTCCAGCAATGTAAACGGGCTAAAGACTCCCTGGTCGTGACTCACGTAAAGAGTTTATTTTTTACGGTTTTTCTGCAAAAATAAGTAGAACAGACACGCATACCACTTAAAAACGTATGCCGCTGAAAATAGCATTGAACAAAACCGTGGATTCAAGTCGCCCTCAACTAAGTGTATTCTGAGATAGTGAGTCAAGTCTCGCTTTAAGAGAAGTACAGAGTAGGCAAGAAACCAAGATAAAGATATGGAAAAGTCACCCTCATTTTTGTATATCTCTTTTTCGGTGTCAAATATCCATTTTTTATGTTAATCGTTAATCAATGCTATCAACAGTAGATTAAGCTCAGATGAGTGTAAACGTCACAGAAAGGTGTTTGCCTTTTGGTATGAACTGAATCGGTGATATCGACTAGCACAACAAACCGTCGGCACCGAGTAAATTTGATTCTGCTCTCTAGATCTGTTGACGTCAGTCAAGAATACCATTCTCTGGTGTCGATCGAAACGATTGCGGATTCTAAGGGCAAGACAAGCAGCAAAGTAAGGAAGCGAAATGTTTAACAGTGATTTAACGTTAACTTTATGGTTTCTACTTAAACTCTACATTCATGTATATAGCATCTCGAAAGAAGCAAGATTGCTTCTTATTTATCTTGTTTGACAACTGTGTAATTTACCTAGTCTCTATTAGGGCACTGAGTACATTATTAGGTTTGTAAGGCAAATCATGCAGACAGTTAATTAAATCACTGTTGTCTTATTTTCCTTTGTAGGCCGTTGATCGCCACTGTAAACGGTCAGCCTTTCCGTCACTTGGTGCACACGGCGTATGTCAATTCTCGTCCATCCACATATGGAAGGCAGGGGAGTGAGCCGCATCTTCCTTCCACTGGGTACAGCAAGGCACCATTCTTGTCAGCATGGCTACCAGGAACATACTCTGGGTCCCCGTCAACACAGATGAAGTAACCTGAATGCTTGTGGCGGTGATATTCAGTCATCAGATACCCATGATACTCCTCGGTCCATCCAGATGGACAGTCATTCCTTGCGGGCATCATCAGCATTGAACCACGTGACTTAACATAGCAGACAACGCAGGGTGCTTCATGGTTATGGATTCTGTGCCGTATATGTATCCCGCGTACTCGTGTCCATCTTGTTACTTGCCATACTTTGGGGTGTGAGGAAGGCAAAGGTAGTTCGCTCCACCACCCGGGTGATTGTGATCTTCTCCACCCACTAAACCTTATGTAAAAAAGAAAAACCTTGGCATAAGATAATCTTTTAAATAAATTCCAAGAGAGTGTCAAAGTCTTTGGGAAATTTTGTTTGCTGAAGCCAGGAAAGTATTACTCAAAACCACATTGATAAGGAAAACCTCATTGGCATTTACTTTCGACACACATTTACATACGCGACTACCTCCTCATTTAATAGCCATAGTTTGTTTTGAATTCCAGACGACTTCATATAATATTACACGAAAAACAACCCTAGTATCTGGGCAACCATAACACTATATAATCCATTTTACAAATACAAAATAATCATAATTATTTTATGATTTGGTGACAACTGCTCTTGGGATCCGGAAATAACTCCACTCGCCTTTCGTGTTGATCAGTTGACCTTCTCCAACCTGATTTATCCGGACCGATTTCGTGATCTGCCTCAACATCGCATTGTTATGAAATGTTCCTGTGACATTCACGGTGAAGCCTGTGACGTCACTTCCATGTTTATCACAGGAATGTTTCCATAAAACAGAATCTTCCCCTCGCTTTTTAAGAGCCCTCAGATGTTCCTTACCGCGAATGTAAGCACTTCTTGACGTTTCCCCGATGTACTTATGGCGGCAAACTTGACATACCAGCTCATAAGTAACACCGGTACTGCGACAAGACCCTTTTCCGCCAGTGCTGCAGACCAGACAGTCGATGTTCTTACATTGCTTTTCTTTGAACGGGTCTGACCTTTGTAACATTCTTTTCAGGGTTACACCTGATTGCTCGACCACCTTGATTTTAAATCCTGCTTCCTTTATTTCTCTCACGTACCGATTTTTCAGCTGAGACCTTGGTGTTGCTGGTACGAAGATCACAGTGTCGAAATCACCTTTTCTGTACCAGGTTCCTCGCTTCACCCGTCCCTCTTCAGCCCGTTCTAACTGTCTCCAATCTCTCGGCCTGTACAATGGTTGCTCACCGCTCGCGTCTAGCTCTACCAGATGGTTGTAAGCATTCAGCGCTGATCGCACTACTTCTGTTCTGAACCTCTGATCGTATCCAGAGTACTGAAGGCGTAACATCATGTGGTTCACGTGGCTGACCACAGTCTCCCAGGGAAGTTCTCTACTGCAGTTCAGAAAGATCCTCAAGATTTCTTGAGTGAGCACCGTTCTCTTACAGCTCCATGGCAAAGCTGACCTCGCATTGATCACACAATTCGAGGCAACACTCTTGGAATAAAACTCACGATAAACAACACACACCTCATTTTCTCCCTCTCTCCCACTTTTCTTTCTTCTCATCTCCACCTAGACCTTCAAATCCAGTATGGGTAGTTTGCCATCTTCATGCCGTGAAGGGTAATCAACCTTCAGCTCAACTGATGAGTGAATGCTGTTGCCAATCCTCTGGACTAAAGCCATACACCTTCTATCAGCTTTGACGTCTCGCTCTCAGGCTCAGCTACGCTGTCATCCTGGATCACCCTACCTTCACTCAACATACCTCTTGTACATCCTCAACCTCAACCAATTCTCATCTATCTTGATTTTAAACTGCCTGTCCCACCAGACCATGAACAACTGAGCTATAACACCAGTAAGTTCCAGGCCTATGGGACCTCCCTTCGACCTTCTCCCTTGAAAAGCGAGAGGAAAGTTCTGTTTTGTGGAAACATTCCTGTGAAAATCATGGAGGTGACGTCCCGGGCTTCACCATGAATTTCACAGGAACATTTCATAACGATGCGATGTTGAGGCAGATCACGGAATCGGTCCGAATAAATCAGGTTGGAGGGGTCAACTGATCAACATGAAAGACGAGTGGAGTTATTTCCGGATCCCAAGGGCAGTTGTCAGGCAATCATGAAATAAATGAACCTACAAACATTTCTTGGTATGACTGTTGCACAGTAGAGACTGAACTCTAATTTCTTTTGATATATATATATATATATATATATATATATATATATATATATATATATATATATATATATATATATACTTTTCTCTTTTATATATATATATATTTTGTTATTGATTACTGTTATAGTCACTACTATTATTATTATTGTTATTCTAGATCTGGTTATTGTTATTGATTATTTTTTATTTTGTATTTTGGATTATATAGCGTTATGGTTGCCCAGATACTAGGGTTGTTTTTCGTGCAATATTATATGAAGTCGTCTGGAATTCAAAACAAACTATGGCTACCAACTGACGAGGTCGATTGACGAAACTAGTATTGTAGTCGCGCATCTAAATGTGTGTCGAAAGTAAATGCAAATGAGGTTTTCCTTATCAATGTGGTTTTGAGTAATACTTTCCTGGCTTCAGCAAACAAAATTTCCCATAGACTTTGACACTCTCTTGGAATTTATTTAAAAGATTATCCTATGCCAAGGTTTTTCCTTATCAATATGGTTTTGAGTGTCAAAGTGACTGTTTGCCCTTGTTTATAGATACGTATAAGTTAAGACGGTATTATCAAAGCATACTTTAATAAAGGTCGTCAATTGTTTCTATTTCTACAAGACTGGTTCAGTGAGAATTCTTGACGCGGACGGTGATGGTGGGGGTGAGTGTAAGAGTAATAAACAATTATTGTTATACAAAGGCAAAGTTTAGAAGCCAGGGGCTGGATTCACGAAGCCCTCCTAAGTTAAGATTTATCCTAAGTATAGCAATGGCCTATTGCTGGCGTGGAAGAACAATAGCTATTGTCAAAAAGCAACACTTGAGATGTATCTTAACCAAGGAAGGGCGTGGTTCGTGAATCTCACCCCAGGTTGTTGTCATGTTCTCCACCTATTACACCTTATGCAAAAAGAAAGTTGACATGAAATAATATTGTTAAAAGAAAAAAGAAAGAAAAATTTCAAGAGAGTGTCGCAATGTGTTTTTGTCTCTTATAAATACTTATAAATAAGTATTAACAAACACGGTTGTCGCAGTTTTTCCCATAATACCATGCTGGTGCCGAGACCTCCAACATAAAGTTCCATTTCGATTTTAAGTGGTTCCAATATTTGGGTCAGAGGATTTTTAAGCATAGATAATGACCTTCCAAAAATAAAGGTTGCCAATTTGTTCTTTTCTGAAAATTGGTTTACTTAGAATTCTTGACGTAGAAGATGAGGATAAGTGAATAGTGTACCATTACAATGGCAAATTCATAAAGGTTGATTAGTTTTGTATTCAGGAATCGAGCTGCGGAGACACCAAGCTTTGTGATAGCTCAAATATGAATATTAATCAACTAAATGATTGCAAACTAATTCTCGCATTAGCTAATTTTTGCATTAGCTAACTCAGCTAAGTCTCTGTTGACTAATGTTCAAAAGTACTGAAAGTTAGTTTTCGAAAATATTGGCTTCTTTTCTCTTCGCTTCGCTCGGTTGTAAAATTAAGAAACAACCCCTTTTCTCGAATTAGAATTGTTCACCAATTCCTTTACCTTTATAAACTATCTGAGCACCACTCGGACATGTGGTTCTTTCCTAGCGAACATACTTCACTCCGGACTGTCCCTTTTCTCCTTTGGCTCCTTGAGGTCCCTGGGTTCCAGTCCTACCAACAGCTCCCTGGTCTCCTTTGGGACCAGGAGGGCCTGGGAACGGCTTGTTAGTGCCAGGCTGTCCGGGCTCTCCTGTAATAAAATGATTATCAGTAATTAACATTCCTCGGTAATTTTGTTGCTGATGTTTTGTGGTTTTTGTGGTTGCTGTTGTTGATTTCCTAGTTTCTCAGTTTTAGTTCTTCTACCTTGTTTCTCACGTTGAAAGATGAAACTAAAATAGACTGTGCAGTTGAAGCTGCGAAGAAAACGCGAGAAACATAAGTGATGATCTTCATATATTTCTATCTTTATCTGCAGTTCAAATATATGATTATTTCATATATTCATGTTCATTTCTCCATGTACGAGATAAATACGAACTCACAGTTGACCAGCTCCCAGTTGGCTTGATAGCTCAGTTGGTTAGAGCGCTGCACCGGTATCGCAGAGGTCATGGGTTCGATTCCCGTTCAAGCCTGAATTTTTTCAGGTTTCTTCTTTTCAACTGCCTAAGTTAAAAACCTTCACTGCGATGATCTTCATGTATTTCTATCTTTATCTGCAGTTCAAATATGTGATTATTTTATATATTCATGTTAATAAGAATTGTGTTGTTTAACAGATTTCTTTTTGTGTTGATCTGTTCAAATGTTAGTAGCTGATCGAAGCCCAGGAATCTAATTGATCACCGCAGCCCTCATTAAGCTCAACGATTTCTATTCCGGTTTCGGTAAACTAGGCGTACAAGTTAGTAGCATTAATTTGAAATTCCCAGCTGTTTCTTTCAGATTGGATGTATAAACACTTTTTGGCGAAAGGGAAGCCGATGATGTGAGTGGATTTTTAAGTTAATATTAAACAGTCTCTATATTTTAACATACATCAATCTGTTGTCTTGTGTACCTTTTGGTCCAGCTTTTCCAGTTGATCCAGTTTCTCCTTTAAGTCCAGGTTTTCCAGGGGGTCCTGGTGGCCCCATCTTTTCCTTTCCATGTTGTCCTGTAACAGTGAACAAGAGTTCTCTCGCCAATTGTTTCGTACAGTTTTTCTATTTGTATCAGTGATTTTATGTGTAACTGGAATAAGCTGCCATTACTGAAATTGGGCCTGATCACAAGTAAACAAAACCAAAAACGTGAGCTACAAAGCCTTAAACAAATATTCGGTAATTCATCATATGTTACTGTGAAGTGAGTGAACACTGTTAAATATCAGCAGTGGAATCTGTTACAATCTGATAATCTTTAACAATTACTTTCAGTGGAATGCACAACAAGAAAACTTGTTCATAAAAGTTTCTTAATCTACACAGCAGCAATTAAAACATTTATTCAAGAGCAAAATATTAATTGCGATAGCAAACTGTACGTCGTTTCCATCAGGCCTAAGCTACAAATGTTCAGAATGTTATATCCCAATAACAATATTGAGTTAGATTTAAATTTTGCTCCATTCCGTAAAGAAGAAAATTGCGCATATGATATTTCTAGAATACATGTTACGCAGTACTGATTTTCAAGATTTGTTGGGCATGTTTTATAAGTTTACCGAGATTATTTAAAGGGGGCAAAAAAAGGAATGTCTTGTTCACACTTCATGTCTAAAGCCAGCACAGCAGTCTGACAGTTCATATTTCACATGTTTTACCAGAACGCTTTCAATTAATTTATATCAGTACCTTACATCATTCAATATTTTCTGTAAAGCTTTCCTGTTAATATAAGGGAGATTTATCCGCAGAGGGCTTCTAAGCGAGACATTTCCTGGCCACGTTCTCAAGATTTTATTTATAAATTGGAGAAAATAAAAAAAAACCATGCATTTTTAAAAAAACCTCTGTTTGTTGATTTCTTATAATTGAAATTTTTTTGCCTCGGATGTACATAGTTGCTAAACTTTTCAAGTCTTGTAGGGCATTTAAACAAAAATGTTTACAGCTTATTTTTTCATTGGCTTTAATATGAAAGGAAGACCTCGTCAGGTAAATTTTATTTTATTGGGCTTTTCAGTCATAAACTGGAAAAAATAAATTTTTATTTATTTATTTATTTATTTTATTTAAACAATATTTAGACAGAGGTGCCCAGTTCAGCGAGGCTGGTTTGAATGGGGCTTTGTTTAACATAAATTTACTTACAAATAACATTTTACAAAATACAGAATTTCAGATTACAGAAGTATTAACATAGTAACACTCAATTACTGTAAGCGATGGGGGTAAATTCAGCTAGATTTAAAAAGCTTTTTGAGGCCAGACTTAAACCTTGTTAATTCCTGAACCCTCCTCAGTTCCAACGGGAGGCTGTTCCATATTTTAGTTCCGCTAACCCTGAAGGAGCCCTGATACTTAGATGTTTTCGCAAAAGGCGGACGCAGCAAATCTCTATGGCGCGTGTTATAATCGTGAAATTCGCGTGAATGGTGAAATTCCTTAAGCAAATAGGGTGGAGCCAAGTTATGTAAACATTTAAAAACTAGCATGCATTTCAGATAGTCCCGGCGGGACTGGAGTGAGGGCCAACTAAATACCTGCGCAACCTGTGGCTGAGAGACTTTGTTTCCCTCAATAATGCTGGCGGCACGTGTATGTAGTTTATCTAAGTAATCGCAATTGGTCCTGCCACAGGAGTTCCATATACTGGCACAATAGTCAAATATTGGGAGTACCATGGCGTTGTAAAGAGTTATGCACGACTCCCGCGAAATGACCTTACGTGCTCTGCGAAGCATACCAAGACTTGCAGACACTTTACATCCAATGTAATCCACGTGATCATTCCATGAGAGGCACGGATCCAGTACAACCCCAAGATACTTAAATTGATAAACTCGTTACAGGACAGTGTCCTTTGCCTTAACTGTAAAATTATCAACGCGGGCAAGCCTCTGGTGTGTACCCGTTAACATTATCTTAGTTTTGCTGTAGTTAAGGTATAGGAAGTTATCATTGAGCCATTCTATTATATGCTTTAGATCTTCAGATAGCATGAATTCAATATCAGTGACGGAGCTACTGCTAGCGTATAGAAGGGTATCATCCGCATATAACTGAATTTTGCAATGCGACACAATTGAGGGCAGATCATTCATTTGATATAAATTATGAATAATAAGCCTAATAAGACCTATTTATTCGTCAAACACTTCGTTTTGTCAATTTTCTATAATTGAAATTTCTGGCCTCGAAGTAATTGAAATTTCTGGCCTCGAAGTTCGTTGCAAGACTTCTCCGAGACCCTTTAAGACGTTTGAAAACACGTTTATAACTTATTTTTTCATTGGCTTTAATGTCACAAAAAGAACTTATTTTGGTCAGGTAAGGTTTATTTCAAGTATATACTAACCAAGAAGACAGGCCAAGAGCGACGAGTCACTTGATTTGGTTGATAAGCGCAACAAGGCCTCAAGCCTGCAGAAAGATCAGTAAGACAGAGGAAGATCAGCAACAATTATTAGCTAATTATTGTATCCTTTCAATTCAACACTAGTGAAATCATTACTAATATACTGTGGTATAAAAAGAATAAAAAGATAAAGATGTCATTCACATGTTACGGCTTCTTTACGCAGCCTTTATTAGGCTTTACAAGGCGGTTAATCTAAACAGTACCTTCGTGCGAGGTTTGTTTATTATGCTGTACGATGTGGTTCCACCTTTTGAGCCTGTGGATGAAATCCTAAAGTGCAACTGTAATCAAACAGTACTGTAAAATACTTTTCTACCTTTTGAGCTTGTGGATGAAATCCAAAAGTGTAGCTGTAATCAAACAGTACTGTAAAATGCTGTTTTACCTTTTGAGACTGTGGATGAAATCCTAAAGTGTAACTATAATCAAACAGTACTGTAAAATGCTGTTCTACCTTTTGAGATTGTGGATGAAATCCTTGAGTGTAACTATAATCAAACAGTACTGTAAAATGCTGTTCTACGTTTTGAGACTGTGGATAAAATCCTGAAGTGTAACTGTTCAAAATCCTGAAGTGTGAGCACTCCAGTAAAGGTAGCTGTGAAAAATGTTTTCTATGGTGCTGATTATTATGCTGTAAGCGAGATTCTACCTATTGAGATTCTGGATGAAATCATAACGTTTGACCCGTTAAGTGAAAGCTTTTGAACTGTTCCTTGCTGTGAACCTGTATTTTTTCTTTTTTAGAAATGGAAAAACCCGGTTAAGTTATTTTCACCTCCAATTTATCCTAAATAAATGGTTATCCTAAACCGAAAAACGACGGGTAGATCTAAAATAACGTACTTTTCTTCCACTTCTTGCAGTCGCTTCTCAATGTCCCACAGGCTGGGGGTTGCATTATTGTTAACTGATCTTCGCACCTGGCGTAAAAATTGTTTTTCACCGGTTTCAGTGCCATCAGCAGACACTCGATTGATGTTTTGATCTTCTCCTCGACGTTGTCCTTCCGTATTTGCATCCATGGCAGAGATGTGAACCAGAATGGAACAACACATCACCAACACAGCCACGAGACGCAGGCCGCCGCGAGGTGTTATAACTGAAGAAGAAAATTTCACTGCGGACCGAATGGACTTTGCGTATATCGAATCACTTTGAATTTTAAACCAAGAAGAACGCAAACAACTCGCTTTCTCTCAACATTAAGAAAGTTATTATGTGCACTCGATGTAGATGCGCATCACATTGGGACATTGGCGAGAACATTTTCGCGTTAATGACGTTGAACCATTGGAACAATATACGCCTCAAATAACTGTCAAAATTGACCATTTTAAATCTATTTGCGACTAATAAAAAAAGTTTGGAAAAAGCAGTAAGCTTGTAAAAGCTATGGACAACTTAAGATGGATAACTTTTCTAGTGTCTAGTTTTAGAAAAGCCAAGAATTAGAGCGATCACACGACTTACTCTAACTACAAGCTCGCGCCTTAAAGAAAGACGCTTAAAGAAGTCTCTTAAATCAGTGAACTGTAACTTTGCGTCAAGGCAAAATAAAACGCTCAAATTTGCATTTCATCCAACGGCTAATTTCATCCCAAACGGCACTGCAGGATTTTCTGTCCAAGCCAAAATTGAAAAATTAGCAAACTACACGGTAGACTGCGAGAAGTCTGTTATTTCTTCAAAGTTAGTGGGGTAGCAGCTTGCCGCTCACTAACTTTGAAGAAAAATAAGAGACTGCTCTCAGTCTAACTACACGGTGTGTAGAAATATATTTTTTCCCTGAAGTGTCGGCGAAGGCACTGACCACGGATGACTCAATGTAGTTCAAGCTTTTGAGTCTGTGGATGGAATGTGCAAGATGGTTCTCACTCTTGAGTCTGCGGATGAAATCCTAAAGAGTGACCACTCAAATGAAAGCTACTGAGCAGTCCTTTCTTGCAGTACTGTTTATTATATTGTACAAGGTGAGTCTAACCTTTGATTCTATGCCAACATCTTAAAGTGTGACATTCAAATGAAAGCAACTGAGAAGTACATAACTTTCCTGTGGTGATGCAAATGTTGTACAAGGTGGCTCTAACTTCTGAGTTTGTGGATGAACTGCTTAAGTGTGACCATTTAAATAAAAGCCTATTGAAGAGTTCTTTCCTGTGGTGATGTTTACGCTCAAGATGGTTCTAACCCTTTAGCGTATGGACGAACTCCTAATGTGTGACCATTTAAATGAATGCTCTTCTTTTATTCCGTAGTGCTGTTTGTTTTACCTAATTCTTCGAAAAACCGGTCGGGAATTTTGTCCAGTGTCGAGCTTCTTCCTAAGATTGAAAGATTTCACGACAACTGAGACTGTTTTCCTGTCTGATCACCTCTCAGCAAAGATGATTTATAACATCATTACAAGGCTGAATAAAAACAACTAACGCGATCAAACAGCTATTAGGGTCGTAAACCATCAAAACCCCCAACGCCTGTTACAATCCTCTGATCACGGAAAATATGTTACGAGTTATTTATACCATTTTCATAAAACTTCAATGATATGTATGTAACTAGTGCGTTGACTTTTAATGACACATCTTAGTTGATCGGTTTAGTTTGGTACGGTCCAACTTTACCGTTATTTTAGCCCTGTTAAGTGACCATAAGCTGAGTGATGTTTGAGAGAACTGATCAACCGGCAACAGATTGCTTCAACACGTTTTGGTGGTTATTTATGATAATTTTCGTCTTCGTCGTTGAAGTACTGTTGATGAGTTTACATTTGGCGTTCATGCAGGTTTGGCATGTCCAAATCGCCAACGGAAATATGTCCAAAAGATGAAAGTATGCCCCGGCCTTATCTTTACCAAAAAGGTTTTTATGTTAAATTTGTTGTGGGCCACAATGTAAACTACTGGGTCACCAGTAATTGTGTCACCCCTATAGCTATAAAGCCATTTTTTTTTTACCTAATACCGCCTGGTTTGCTCAGTTGGAAGAGAACAAGACTACAGTATGAGAGTTCACGCGCCTGTAGGGTCATTAAAATAACTAAGAAATGGAAATGGTTAGCACTCTCCACTTTAATTTGTGCTTTGTTTTATGTTTGATTGATAATGAATCGCTCTTTTCAGCGATCTAGGAGCATTGTTATAGACTCGTGGACATCAAATTAGACCTGAGGATGTCCAATGTCTGTCGTCAGAAGATGAGTAAACATGGTCCTATAATGGTCACGTGGTCGAAGAGCACGTTACGGATAGCAGACATGTCTGATGATTAGTCTGATGAAGACGTTGTGATGACGTCGACTTATTTCGCAGTCAGTGAAGATTTTTATTAGTGATGTTTCCACAGCAGGAAATCAGCCTAATTAGTAGATAATACTTATTCGTTGAAAAACGGATATCTTAGGTAAGATGAACGTTTATTCGTTTGTCTCACGATGGAATCGCTTTGAGTTGTTGATCGCGACGTTTCGACTGCAATACTGCTAGTCTTCATCAGGCGATGAGGTCGATTGTTTACGTGTCGCTATTTGTAGCATGATGGTTCGCTGCTATTGGTGCATTTTGATCCTCATTATTATTCCGACTATTAGATCTTGTTCCCTCACAGGTCCGCTTTGTGGTTGGTCGGCTGTTGTGCTTTCTGATCGTAGGTCTCCAAGCTTCTGGAATTTCGATTCCACTATCTCTATTGATGTTATTAGGATGAAGTCTTATATGGATAGCCTCTTTGACCCTACGTGTGTACCAGTGGGGGTCACGATCAATAAACTTAACTTCTTTCCAAATAGGAAGATGCCCCGTTTCGTTAGCGTGCTCCGAAACTGAGGAGGTTTGTGTACGAGCAAGCCGTATACCTCTGTCGTGTTCTTTTATCCTGTCTTGCATCGCTCTCCCTGTTTCCCCGATGTATACTTTGCCGCACTCACATGGAATTTTATAGACGACGCCGTCTTGTTTAGTTGGTTCAAGGGTGTCTTTCGGTCGCACTAAGTGAGACCTAAGAGTTGTGTCTGATTTGAAGACGGTGCGTACGCCTTGTTGTTGTGGGCAGCGGCGAAGAACCTCTGATACACCTTTTATGTAGGATAGAACCGCAGTAGATTTAAATTCCTGCGTAGGTTCTTTGTTGGCTGTTGATCTTGTTGTCTTTGTGAGCTTTCGTACAAATGAAGAAGGATAACCGTTCGAAACAAGTACCGATGATAAATGTTTCTTTTCTTCAGAGATAGCTGATGGTTTTGACGTGAGGTGTTTGGCTCGGTCGTATAGACGCTTAACAATACCACGTTTCACTGACTGAGGATGGTGAGAATCATAGGCTAGGTACTGGTCAGTGTGGGTGGGCTTTCTGTAAACAGTGGTGGTGAGAAGACCGTTTGAATCCCTTGAAACTGACGTGTCGAGAAAGGGGATGGTGTTTCAAGGGATTCAAACGGTCTTCTCACCGCCACTGTTTACAGAAAGCCCGTTGTCAAGCGACTGCATAAGAGAACGGTTCAAGATTGACTGCAAATTAGACAGAACACAATAAGCAGACAATAATGCAGAGGTAAACAAGATTTATTTCGAGCTATTACATATATTTTCACCCTTTTCTGTTTTAAAATGAAGTCCACATGCAACACGTCTGGGCTGCCTTGTTGCTCCACAGCCTGTTCAGAATAACGCGGACGAAGCGCAGAATGAACTTGAGGTAAATTCTATGTTCTTTGGGTTTTTGTATTTTGTTACATTTGGGTGCATGTTTATAGGTGAAATTATATTTTCGTTGGTGAGCTAGGCCTTTATGTTGCATAGAATTTTCAGTCCTCCTCGTGGCCGTGATATAATGTATTTTCCCTTGGGATCATGCTTTGTTAGTTACACCATGTTTCCTTGTTTGTTAGATGCATGGCTTCTTTCTGACGGGATAATATTTCGTCCCTTTTAGCGCGCTCACACTCGTCGCTTCACGTGGCTTCACGACGCATTTCGGCTCACTTCGCCCGCCGATCCTAAGCGAGGGCGACTTGGTGCAAGTCTACTTGTCAGTGGGTTCGTGTCGATATCGGCTTGCCTCTAGATTTTTGGTGCGTGTTCGTGCGCGATTTATTTGTCTTGGGGTGCGTGGCCCCACGCAAGCTTGTTTAATCACAGGTGACCCAAGTAACAGTGTAAGCATGGTGATAAATATAAGGATTTGTATGGAAATTTAACAAATCATATCTAGAATCGTAAAATAATTTGTTTTTCGCAAATGAAGTTCCTTACTTGTTTTACTTTGTGTCCATTGTGTGTTTCTTGGTTTTGTGTGCTGATTTGAGCTTATCTAAAGCTATTTAAGCGACTTTGGTTCATCGCTCACATACTGTGTAGATAATACTGAAAGGTTCAAGCCAGAATATTAATAAGGGCAAAAGTACGAACGATTTTTTCGTCGAAACTTTACCGGGTTTCAATTTTTCCCCCTATAAGCAAAGAAGAATAACGTCCTTACCTTTTACCGCCGGTCAGAGGCAAATTATGTCAATCCTTAGGTCACAAATAATCGTGGATAAAGTCAACACGTGTTCCCGGCATAGCAAATCGAACGTTCGAAAATCGAACTCAATCGAACTCAATCGAACTCAATCCATGGATTGAGTTCGATTGAGTTCGGCAATCGAACGAAATCGAACACCGGACTTTCAGTGAGTTCGATTTCCGAACAAATCGAACTCAATCGAACAAATCGAACCCAATCGATTGGGTTCGGTAACCGAACTAATTCGAACACAATTAAATGGATTGCGTTCGATTGGCTCTGGTAAACCTATACATACAAAGCAAACCTTTCGAAAGCAGGGTTTTCTTGCGTTTTTTAACAGTTTATTCAATAACAGAAACCCCTGTCCGCATTTAAGAGAACAGAACAGAACAGAACAAAAATATCGTAATTCCCGCGTGCGAATTCAAGAGTGCACCATTTCCTTTTTAAGCTAACTTACAATTGCAAAATGACAACTCCAAGTGTTGCTTTTATGCAAAAATACAAGCAAATTACTAACTGCGACACAGGCAACGGCATACAGCAGCTGGATGATTATGAAAAATATCTTTCCAACAATATACATGATTCTCTCAAATTCATCTTGGACAATTAACAGTGACCATGAGAGTAAGAGGTGAACGAGCGTCAGTATATTGGACGTTTGAGAACATCTTACTGTCATGATAGAAAGGATAAATAGTAAATGCAACAGTAAAATTATTTTTTTCCTCAGGTCAAAATCAAAGTAAATGATCAGATGTTCGTGTAGACTGATTTCTTGGGTGTCAAGGGTTATATTGTCCCGCGCTCTTATGATTGTACTGCTTGAGGATGAGAAAGCATTGTTTTTATGACAAAAAAGAGAGCGGATTGAATTCCCTGAAGGTGACCTAATTGTCCGCGCTCGTTTACAATTCGGAATGCACGGCCTTTCTCACCGACTTTCTTTAAAACATTGAAAACTTTGCCATCCTTGACGTCAAAGCGGCATTCCTGGTAGCCTTTTACTACGCATTTGAAGCTTACAACCCACAGCGCATCTGAAGCCATTTCTGCGGAATTTCTCCGTTTAAGAAAACCACGTGCTAAACTCCAAGTAACTCGATCTTCTAAGATCTGGTTATAGATTTTCAATGCCGGTTTTACAAAAATCAAGAGTTCGAAAATCGAACGTTCGATTGAGTTCGATTGAATATTTTCCTTTTCGGTGAGTTCGATTTGGTTCGATTGCCGAACTCAATCGAACTCAATCCATGAATTGAGTTCGATTGAGTTCGATTGAGTTCGATTGAAATTTAGTTCGATTGGGTTCGATTTGCTATGCCGGGCGTGTTAAAACGATTCGATTTGACCCGTGGCAGGCATACCGGGGGCACTGAACGCGGCCGGGACTCGGCAGGAGGACAATTTTTGTCCCTACGAAGAGATCCCTGTGGAATGTTTTCATTTCTCTGGCGGTACAGCAAAACGTTATTCAGTAGAACGTATCTCGAATTATATCAAAAAAGTCGTTTTTGAATCCCACTGAATAACTTCCCCCCAAACGGTAGGTCTCCGAGCAGGACCTTGGAGATAAAAACGAGAGTTTCGGGCACGGTTTATTTCCGGTTTGCGCGATTTTACACTGTATTGTAATATGCATGACCACTTTAACCCCAAGTTTTCAACGTACACATATCTGAAGCTCATATACAACTGTATTGTTTTCCATGGCTTTACTATTGTAGTGGAGTGAGAAATACTTGCATCCTTCAAACTAGTTGAACTAGTATTCTGCTGCTGTTGGCAAAGAACCGTCTGATGATGGATCCATTTGGCGATCGAATAACAACGACTAGCTAGCTTACGTGCAGGCACGAAGAATGCAGGAACAATAAGAAAATATTAAACGAATTAAGCGGGAAAAATATTTTCAGAGGGAGGAAAACACAAGGAAGGAATCAATACTGCAACAATCCGGTCTTATCGGTCATGAAAAGTAGAATTATTTTTTTAATTAAATCTCCAGCGAGAAATAAATTCCGAATGGCTCACGTGCATTGTACATCTTGCAACATCAACATCCCGTCATTGACAAATTTTTCCCTTCCGGAGCAGGCAAGTATTTTTCCGTCACGAACAAATATTCCACAGTGGTCTCCTCGTAGGGATAAAAATTGTCCTCCTGCCCAGCCCCGGCCGCTTTCAGTGCCCCCGGTATGCCTGCCACGGGTTAAATCGAATCGTTTTAACACGTGTTGACTCAGCCTAGTACCCAGGCGTTCTCTTCTTGCTCACACGACTTGGCGCGAAATTTCGTGGCGTCACCGAATGGCATACGGTTGTGCCTAAATAATACCGTCCAGAAGGACAGCCGAGGAGTACTAGGAACGACTTTCCGATTCGGCTGGCTTTCGGAAAATTCTCGGCAAACTGAAACGGTAAGCTTGTGAGGGTCTTGTAAGAATCGAAATGTTTATTTAAAAACCGTGTTTTTGCGATTGAGACATTGTCTTAGAAATAATCTATCCTTTGTCACAAGTCTATTCTGTCTTATGTGTATTAACTGGGGTGTCTTGTCCCTCTAGTCGGTATTACCCTAAGAAGTAATACCGCCCAGGGGGACATACAGACATATGAGCTTCTTATACATCATACTTTGAATATCTTTTTGAAATCATTGCAGGCCTTGCTGATAAGGTATAATGGTAACTCGGAAAACTTGACTTATCGTAAATATTTTTAAACTTAGTGCTCTTGCCTTCACCTTTGGGGGGAGGGGGGGTGCAAGCTGTGTATATGTATATTCAGCTTTCATTTACTTTCCACCTGGAGTTCTATATTACACAGTTTCTTTCAGATTATGCTGTTTACAGGTTTCTACTACAACTCTGATAGATAGCTTAACATAAATATTTTCAGACTTAGTGCAGGTCTTGTCCCTTTGAATGGTATTACCTAAGAAAATAGTACGATGTTGTAGATATTCTCATGCTTAGTAGTCTTGTCCCTTTGGCTGGTATTACCCAAAAAAATAGTACCATCTGGGGGACAAACTGTTTGTATTCATGAGTATTCAGCTAACATTTCATAAATATCTTCAGACTTAGTGGTCTTGTCCCTTTGAATGGTATTATCTAACAAAATAGTACCGCCTAGAAGGACACATGACTATTCAGCTTGCATGTTGTAGCTATTCTCATGCTTAGTAGTCTTGTCCCTTTGGCAGATATTACCCAAAGAAATAGTACCACCTGGGGGGACAAACTGTTTGTATTCATGAGTATTCAGCTCACATTTCATATCTATCTTCAGCCTTAATGGTCTTGTCCCTTTGAGTGGTATTACCTAAGAAAATAGTACCGCCTAGAAGGACACATGACTATTCAGCTTGCATGTTGTAGCTATTCTCATGCTTAGTAGTCTTGTCCCTTTGGCTGGTATTACCTAAGAAAATAGTACCACCCAGAAGGACAGACACACGGGGTTCAGCTCGCATGTCACCAAAAAAGAGCCTGCTCGCAGGCTATCATGCTTAGTGGTCTTGTACCATCCATCCTAGATTGAGGTGTCTAATTGCAGTGTTAAGTATTGTCAGAAAACTCCCACAAAGGTGAATGAGTTAACAGAGGTATCAGCTAAGGGCTATTTGTTAATTCATAAATTCTTGTACAAGCAAAATTGAAATATTGTGAATGGAATAAGATTATTGTTTGTAAATTAGATTCATTGTTCTGTGTCACTGATGTTGTATTTCATTACAGGAATTGTCCATTTCCCTTTCATGGAAGGTTCTTTTTTGGGGGGGGGGAATGGGTTGAGACACCTCCCCTCACCCCACCCCTTGAGAGATTTTATTTTGAGACCTCCACCCACCTCCAAATTTTTGAGAACATTCCGTGGGGGAGGTATGGTTATTTTCTGGAACAACACTGACTTGGGGTTGCAGTAATATTAATGGAACTGTTTCTCACTCTGCCCATGAAGGAGGCAAAGGCCATTGGAAGGAAAGCAAACATTAATTTTAATTATTTTTTCTTTTCAATTTTTAGTTAATTTTGTTCTTCATTCAGAGATACTAGCAGGAATTGCTACTGTACAAATCCGAATGTGTAAATGAAGTTTATGTATGTATGTAATAACAATTATTGTTTCAAATGTAATAAAAATGAGTTACTGTTGATTGTTTGCCTTTTTCTATTTTGTTTTTCATTTTTACAATGACACGGGAATAGTAACTGTAATCAACTTGTTCACCATCTGTTGAAGGAAAAACCCGCTCGTGGCTGAGACTGCTCAAGGAATGATGTGATGCTAATCAGTTTTGGTTAAGGGCGGTAAAAGAAAGACACAGAAGACGAAAACAGAGAATTTTGGTATATAAAACATATTGAACAAAAAAATTGTCCTTTTACATCCATTTAATTATTTAATCAATTTCTTCACTTTATCAAGATGGGTGATGACTACAACAAGTTCTAATTTTTAGAATGACTACTGAATGGCTTTCTTAATGTGACTATGTTAACTTAAACATTGCCATGGTTTTCTGAACCCAGTCTTCAGACGTGTGCGCATTCCCGCAGTAAAATCGGTGGGAAAAACGACTGTTTCGGAGTAGGACTTTCCAGTATTCTTAGCTTTCCTTGGACACAGCTGAAAATTTGCATGACTGGTCCTCTGGTGGTGAGTTGTTTGTCTCCACACTGGAAGAAACGAATAGAGTGATCTCAAAATTCCAGAAAGCCATGATCAGCAAATTCATTGTGAGAAGACTAGACAAAGGCTTTGGGGCCAAAGGTCAGTGTTATTGTATTAACCTTAGTGAGAAGCTTTAACAGTTTTACCTCTCCGTTTTCATGTAGTTGGATTTCACTTGAAGGAACTTCATGGTTTTGAAATGTGCTAATTAATTAATTCATTAGCGCATTGTTAAATTGCATTCTCTATTTTTTTACAAATGGTGACATGTTTCTTTCGAAAATGCTAAGATTAAGCAGGGTTTTCATTTTGAGAGAGCATCCGACTGCCAACGAGTTTCTTGTGGTAAAATTTGAGAGAGTGAGAAAAAGTTCCATTAATATTACTGCAGCCCCCGGTTAAAAATATAATTGTGTTGTTCCAGAAAATAACCACACCTCCCCCAAGGAATGTTCTTGGAAATTTGGAGGTGGGTGGAGTCTCAAAATACAAAGTTTTAAAATCTCTCAAGGGGTGGGGTGAGGGGAGGTGTCTCTCACCCCCCCCCCCCCCCCATAAAAAACCTTCCATGGAAGGGAATGGACAATTCCTGTAATGAAATACTACATCAATGACACAGAACACTGAATCTAATTTTCAAACAATAATTTTATTCCATTCACAATATTTCAATTTTACTTGTACAAGAAATTTATGAATTAACAAATAGCCCTTAGCTGATACCTCAGTTAACCCATTCACCTTTGTGGGAGTTTTCTGACAATACTTAACACTGCAATTAGACACCTCAATCTAGGATTGATGGTACAAGTCCACTAAGCATGAGATTATTTATGACATGCGAGCTGAAGGGTAATACCAGCCAAACGGACAAGACTACTAAGCATGAGAATATCTACAACATGCAAGCTGAATAGTCATGTGTCCTTCTAGGCGGTAATATTTTCTTAGATAATACCAGCCAAACGGACAAGACCACCAAGTCTGAAGATAGTTATGAAATGTGAGCTGAATACTCAGCTCAAAGGGACAAGACCACTAACTTTGATAATATTAACGAAATGTGAGCTGTGAATGCTCGTGAGCACGCAGTATGTCCTTTCACAGATGATACAATCTTTTCAGGTAATACCAGTCAAAGGGACAAGGACTACTAAGTCTGAAAATATTTATGTTAAGCTATCAGAATTATAGTAGCACAATCAGCATAATTTGAAAGAAACTGTGTAATAGAAATCCAGGTGGAAAATAAATGAAAGCTGAATATACATATACACAGCTTGCACCCCCCCCCCCCCCCCAAAGGTGAAGGCAAGAGCACTAAGTTTAACAATATTTACGATAAGTCACGTTTTCCGAGTTACTATTTAACAATTATTCTACGAGGGTGCGTTGGATATCGAATGATAGATAACCAACGAGGCGCGTAGCGCCGAGTTGGTTATAATCATTTGATATCCAGCAAGCCCGAGTAGAATAATTGTTTTATTAAAAACTTAACCACTATTAAAAAAAAATCAGAAAGAACGGGAAAAATGAGAAAAGAAATTTAAGCGGAACAAGAATCGATCACATGACTGAACGAAAAAGGCGCCAAACCTTGCGAAGTGTTGCACTGTTTCATTGCAAAGCTGAATGAATCAATGAAAACTGCTCGAAAGTGAACAAAGTAGCACACGTTTTGGAAAAAAATCTTCTAATTATTGGCTCTGAAATATGGTACATGTTTGATTTTTCCTGAACATTGTTGTAATCATCGTTCAAAGCGGATTGAAGCTGTACAATTTCACCATATAGCTGCTGGAGTTGAAACTGAACAAGTTTGTAATCTGTTCTCACAACGGAGCCATCCGTGATGTGCGTGTTTGATCGAACTGAAGACAGAACAGATTTGAACAGTTGAACTGGAAAAGGTATTTTCTATGCAGCTCAGAAGCAAGGTTACTGTAGCGAGGAACATTAGAATTCACCATCATAGTTTGTTAAACGCAAAGCGCAAAATGCAGTTGTTCTCGGTTTAGAGGTTGCGGACGGAATGGTAAAAACAACATTCAAACAACTGGAAAAGCGATTCAACTCCGTTTACATGGCATCCAATTTCTATCTGAGCATTTAGACCTGTTGGAACACAGAGCTACAACAAGTGCAGGTAAACCAGTGTCCTGATTTTGCATGTTAAAGCCGAAAAACAATCTCGCCCTTCCTTCCTTCTTGGTAGTTTGCAGGTGTATTTTTTTTAGCACTTGTTTAGACTGCTTCATGATTTTCGCACCGACTCGCCATGAATGTGTGATAGTTTTTATTAAATGCTCCAGCCCCATTTCATTGTGTTTTATTTTATGTCTTGTCTTGATATTTTGAAGTGGAAATCCTTTCTGATAATACCTACCGTTTGTTCAATTTCAATGATCGACGTGACGATCGATGAAAGAAATTAATTGTAAACACAATGCTTAATGCTTAAATTTCTATTTCTGCACAGTTTCTTCAAACAATTTTGACTTGTCTTAGACGACGCTGTTGGTGATGCTTGTTGGTGACGTTGTTGCAATTTCTGCTTAATTTAGATTTGCTGGCAAGTGATTTTTCTCGTCCATTTTTCTCGCCGGGTTGCTCGCGAGGAAAAAAACTATCAGCTCACTTTGTTCATTTTGTTGTTGAGTGTTCATTGACCATATTTGGTCGCAGCAGGTATATGAGCTGATAGCCTAGCTCTGTTGAGCCAATCAAAATGCTAGAAATCCAATATACCTAGACCAGTTTTTAATAATATACCTTATCAGCAAGGCCTGCAATGATTTGAAAAAAATATTCAAAGTATGACGTATAAGAAGCTCATATGTCTGTATGTCCCCCTGGGCGGTATTACTTCTTAGGGTAATACCGACTAGAGGGACAAGACAACCTAGTTACACATAAAACGGAATAGACTTGTGACAAAGGATAGATTATTTCTAAGACAATGTCAACCGTGTTTTTGCGATTAAGACAATGTCTCAATCGCAAAAACACGGTTTTTAAATAAACATTTCAATTCTTACAAGACCCCCACAAGCTCGCCGTTTCAGTTTCTTTAGTATTTTGGAGTACTTGAGCTAATTTAGCGTCGGCTAACAGAAGTTTTTTTCGAAGACATTGAACAGTTGGACGCCAATTTCATCTTTAAGCAAGCACTATACATGAATGGGGTGAAGTGTACAGTAAAAACGTTAAACCTTCTTTCTCGGCCTCTTTATGCCTGCTTTGAATGCTCAGTCCGCCATATTGGATATTTGGCGGAATTTTCCGAAAGCCGGCCGAATCGGAAAGTCGTTCCTAGTACTCCTCGGCTGTCCTTCTGGACGGTATTATTTAGGCACAACCATGGCATACCGCGAGAACGCCAAGTGAATAATGCCAAATCCAAGATGGCGCCGTCTGATCGAAGGAGGGTCAGCAAACTCTTCAAAAGTTTGCTGTTAATACATGGTGGGAATAGTATCTAGCGTGCTATTCTTGCATTTGGAGGCGTCTAGGCCTACCTACTTTCAACGATGCCTCTTTAATTATTTTTCCGTTGATTTTATGGCTTGGCAGCTGATTTTAGTATCTGACCTGAGCAGAAGTGCTGCACGATATCGAATAATGACTCATGATCATACCATTTCAAAATTTCGAACTGCCGGGAATGGTTCATGTGTTTTCGGTGCTTTTCCATACGTATACATGACCATTTATCGAAGCATTTGGAACTCCATGTTCGTTTTCCGATTGTACTGGCAATGTTTTGTTTGGATGCAGATATTGGTGTGTGGCTGTGTTTTGAGAGGAAGCAAAAATAGCGTACAACGTGGGACCGCTAGTTTCTCGAGGCACTTGCTAGCGATTGAGCAGTGGCATGAAAAGAAAGATCAAAAGATTTCTTTGGGAAAGTTTTTTCTCAAAATGACTGAACTTCTGAAGTACCTGTATCAACCCCGCTTAATTAAAATTGATATAAGCTTAAGCTTACTTGTTAAAAGGGCTTTGTAGTACACAAACAGGGAAACTTCTCCCATTAAAAAGGTTTATTTCTACGGGTCTTACCTCAATAAGGAATGTAATTAGTGAGAATTTGCAAGTAGCAGTCTCCTGAAAGAAATTCCAAATTTTCCATCAAACTTGTATTCTGTTGCCTATATAATAGGCACGAAATGTGGTTACTCGGATTGACCTTTATCCTTAGTTTACTAAAAAAATGTTATCTAAGAGAATCTAGGACTTCAGCACAATTGAGACAACTCTTTAGTGAATAATAACAAGAAAATAAAGCAGTTCTGTGATCTGAAGTTATTAGATGAGTTTGGATGGTCTTCAGAAAGACTGGCACTATCCACAGTGTTTAATTTGTTAACTCTTTGAATGGTTTTGATTTAAGAAGAAAAATGAGCGAAAAAAACACAACGTTTCGATGTCTACACGACATCATTTTCAAGTGAGAAAATAAAATATAAATGAGTTAATATATACAGGGTGAGGTGTTAAAATAGTAAACAATAAGTAACATATTTGGCGTGTAATTAAGTATGTGTGCGTGGTAAGTATGTCTAAATGAATAGTTTTGCGCGTATAGAGTCCAATTGCGTGTTCAAGATTGGTTTCTTCCTCTTTATAAATAACATTTCGTAAATCAAACAGTCTAGTTTTCCGTTACACTTCTTGAGGACGGAAAAGTTACTGTTAAGGTCGCCGATGGTTTTAATGCCGTGGTCGTTCTTGAGATGCTTGCCGATTGCTAAAAAACGGTGTTCGTCAATACGTTGGTGTAAATGCCGGCTAGTATAGCCGACATACTCTGCATCGCACAGATCACATTGATTATTGTACACCACGCATTGTTGGTTAACTAAGGGCGGTTTGGGCTCACACATCTTAAGGTCTTCACCAATTTGTGGCTCCTAAACACTGGTTGAAGAGTGTGATCTATTCTCTTGCTCAGGTCGGATAGTTGTTTTTTCACCGCATCAGCCGACTTTTGATCTTTAAATGGCAGTACTACGCGGTCAACAGCATTTTCGTTGACGGTTAGTTGAGCTGGCACATCGGGATCCCCAGACATCACTGAGGGAACAAAGTGAGAGATGATAGAGTTGACGAGGCTCTCAAGGTACTTGAGGTTCGCAAACATCAACTTAAGGCGATCACATTCAGTCGCAAAAGCCTCGTGTGGATGACAGGCGGAAAGCACGGTTTACCATGGTCTTGATTAGCGATTTCTTGTACCTTTTACCAACATGGCTTTGGTGATAGAGCAGTAGGCCAGTATTTATTGGCTTACGGTAAACACTGGTTTCCAGTTTGCAGCCGGCCTTAAGTACTTCCATACCGACAAATGGTAACTTATTGTCGGATGCTAGTTCCATGGTGAAACTTATGGACAGATGGCAGTTGTTAAGCGTTGATAAGAAAGCTTCTGCTGCTGGTACATCTTTCATGGTAGCGAGCGTGTCGTCCACGTATCTTCTGCAGAAGTCTGGCAGTTTGTTGTCTAGTTCCAGTTTCTCTTCGATAGAGCAGAGAAATGCGTTCGCCACAAGGCGTCCCAAAGGTGAGCCCATAGCCACGCCGTCGATCTGTTCATAAAGCTTGCTGTCGAACTGAAACAGTTGATTCTTGGTTGCTACTTCTAGCAGTTGAACCAGATCAGGTTTAGTGATATTTAAGTTATGTGATTCATTAAACCAGTTGTCTACGAACGCCTTTTCAGCGATGATTTCGATGGTTTCTTGAAGCAGTACGTTCGTGAACAGAGACGTGACGTCATAGGATACCAATATATCATTCTCGTCGATGTCCAGGTTTTGAATCTCTTCAGCGAAAGAGAAGGTATCTGATATTGTGTAGCGATTGACTGACAGCGGCTTCAACTTCTCATCGAGCCACTTGGCGAGGGCATAGTTGTAGGTACCCGTAGCAGATAGGATTGGCCTCATTGATAGCTTCTCTTTATGTGTCTTTGGGAGACCATAAAGATGGGCAAGGCGTGAGCCCCCCTGGCAAACAGAATCGGCAATCTCCTTTGGTAGAATCTTCCGAACAACAGACTCGAGGTGCTTCTCCTTCTGCAAAAGGGGTGGTAATGTTTAATGGCCGGCCTTTCATCTTCGGTCTTTGCAAGCTGACAGGAGTAAAATTGGATGTACCGTTGATAGATGCCTGACTCAGAAGGTTAACGTAATCAGACTTGTTCATAACGACTACACCAGTACCTTTATCTGGCTTCGTGATGACGATGTTATCTAGTCGTTTCAACTGCTTTATAGGCAAGCCCTTTGCAGTGTTTTTGGTGGCTTTGGTGATTTGCACTCAATGTAGTTGAGTGCAATCGATCGGAGGGTCGCGGCAGTTAACTCTTTCTTATCATAAGCTAGAGTGCGCTCCAGTTTCCAATACAATTTCCCAAAACTTGCTTGTATTTCGATGGCAGATATGCGCTGTGGGAAGGAGAACTTTAAGCCTCGGCAAAGAACAAGCTTTTGGAAGAATGAGAGTTTGTGTGATGAAATGTTTTGGATGTACTTGTCGACATCATGACCCTTTGTCAACAGCCTCATGATCTTGTTTGTGCGTTTAGCCATTACACTTTCATAGTGTTTCTTTCAAAGGTTACCATATCTTTTACGATGCACATGTATTGAAGCGGCGAGCAGTTTTGACGGATTTCCCCCGGGGGGGGGACTCCCATATGAAATTGAGGGGATGCTCGTCGGAAAATTAGAATTAACCCCTAAAGGAGACCAATCTGGGCGTGGTTCAGGCGTTATTTGAACCCAAAACGAGACCACGCCAAAACAGACAACCAAATCAAAGTTACAGTGATTTGTAATTGCCCTAAAGATTGACGCTAAAGATTGACGGCGTTTGGTTGTTTCATACAGATATTTCTTTAGGGACCGTTCATTTTTTACGAGGTAGGGGGGGCTGGTGGGATTTGGGGGGGGGGTTCACGTAAAAAAATGGCCTTAAAGGGGGGGTCATCTAAAAAAAATAAGGGAAAAGGGGGGTCACGTGAAATATTTTTTGTAATACTTAAAGATGGGATATGTTGTACTATTTTTAAAAAATATATCCCCACCGAAATACACAAATAAGATTTAAAAATCTATTAAAGAAGTTCCTTCTGCTTTTAATAACGTTTCCACGGCTACAGACTACAATTTTAAAGCTAGGGGACTTTAATAAACCAACAAAGTTTTCTTTCTATTTAGTTACTTAATTTTCATTTCTATATTTTTAGTGATAGCTCGACCAGAATAGCCTAAGCTACCTGCAAGCTGCTATAAAGGCCTGTAAACTATCTTGAATGAATAAAGTTACTGTTACTACATTGCTTCTCTCTGCTAATCTTCTTCAAGCTCTTCCTCGTCGCTTGTGCTGCTAGCACTGTGGGAGTCGCTTTCGTTCCTTTCAGGCAGAGCATACTCTTCAGGATACAGGAAGCAGTACACATCATCTCTAACGTCAGGCTTGAGGTTTGTGATTATTCTGCTTCCTGCCGCATTGCTGAAGTGGTTTGATTGCAACGTCTGTGCAATATAAGGTGTATCTCGTCTATTCAGCAATTCTGCAACATCTTCGACGTTGACGCACTCTTCATGGATGGCTAGGGAAGGAGGATACACAAGACATTCTGCAAGATCATTGCCTAGCGGGTTTCCAACAAAGATGCCATACACTCGTTGGACGTTGTTTGCATCCGGCTTCTTCTTCCTTTCATTTGATTTTCTTCGGTTTTCTTTCTTTCTTCGCCTCTTGCTTATATGTTCTTTATGTATGCCCTTATATAGGGTGTGGAAACTTTTCTTGTTTTCTTCTAGCATTTCCATACCCTGCTTGACCTTCAGCAGCTTAGCCTCAATGCACTTGATCTGCTCCGCATTAAAATCGTAAGCAAATTCTTCTCCTTGCTTCAAGGTAAGCCCATTAGGCTGGAAGAGTGTGGAATCATGTTCTTTCAAATGTTTCACCATGCCATTCAACTTGTCAAACATGCTTCTGTGCTCTTTGATGAAGAAGTTCAATCTTCTTCCATCACTGGGCCTCAAATGATATCCTGGTTTGGAAAACTCACCTGCTCTTTTCGAACGCCCATCCGCACTTAGAAAGGTAACCTCTTTTGATTGTAAAACATCGTATGGACAGGATCGTTCAGTGGTGAACCTATTCTTAAAGGACTCGTCACTCTCGCCATTCTTTCGTATTTTGGAATGAGCCTCTTTGAAAATGCTCATGTAGTATTGCACTCTCTTTCCTTTTGGATTTACAATATAGCCAATACTTGTTTTCCGAAGTCCCTTTGAGATGTCCGCATCTTCAGCAGGGGAGGAACTAGTAACCTACCAGAAAAGAAAAACGACGTTTTATATAGATGTTGTGCATTGTGTTGTAATCGCTTATTAAGTGCTGTATTTGTTTGGTCGAATGCAGTTCAAATGTAGTTCGCAGCATTTCAAAACGGAGTCATAAGACAAACGATATCAATAGATGTCACAACACATCATACCTGGTCCAGTTCCACAACGCTGGAGCGAAAAAAGAGTCTGTCCCTAGTAACAACTACTTTTCCAAGATTGAGAAGTTCATAACTGAACATTACGACGAAGGGGAGAACTGCAGGGAGTTTTTAAAGTTTTGTTGTGGAGAAAACGTAGGAGCCAATTGTTCTTTTTGTAAAGAATGGACTGGAACACTCGTCCGAAGCCTTTTCCTGACCATTCCTGTCTTCCCGAGTACCATTACCTACCGTACAACAACACTCCATGGGAGGGCCGTAATCCAGACGATTGGCAGCCCAGAAATCAGTTGAAGAAGGAGCGTGGCAGTGGCAGGCTAGTTTTGTCAGATTTAGAAAGTGTAGCACCATTTTCTGACAAGTTTATTGTTAAGCCAAAGTTTGTTGTTGAACACCTTAAGCATCTTGAGGTGGTAGATTTCAAAAAGAAGAAGAGGGCAGAGGAGAGGGCCAAGGAAAGCCAGAAGGCGAAGGAGAAAAATCATGAGGATTATGCTTGGGAGGATTTGTGCGAAGATCCGATAAAATTACAAAAGCTTCGAGTGCCAGAGCTTAACAAATACCTCAAGCACCGTAGACTAGACAAGCGTCTGAAAAGCACCAAACATGACAAGGTTAAGGTAATTGCCAGACACTGGCTTCTCCAAATGAATCCTGAAAGAACTGATCTGCTACAAACAAGATTGAGAGAAAAAGACTCAGCTGAAAATGAATCTTTGCTAGACATTGATAACGATGATAGCGATGAAGACGAGAAAAGTGGAATCGAAAGCAGCAGTGAAAGAGACGAATCGAATGATGTCATTCTTGCCTTCATCGATGACGATGAAGAGGTTGCCTTCATCGATGACGAAGAAGTTGAGAGGCCAGCCACAACACGTTCGGGAAGAGCCATAACCAGCAGATCAGAAATTGATTTTTCTTTTTTTTTTTTGACTCTTCAACGAATTCAAAGTTTATAGCGAGCTGAAACATTTCTCTTTTGCTGACTTAGTACAGTTAAAAGTGGCAAATGCAATTGTAGTATTAATTGTAATATAATGATATTGGCAAAAAGATGGTTTTGTTAACTGTACAGTATGCATAGCTGGGTTAATTGAGTTTTCTTTTTCCTTTTTTTTTGGGGGGGGGGGTCACCCAAAAAATTTACCCTTATTGGGGGGGGGGGCAATGGGAAAAAGTTTATTGACTGAAGGGGGGCCATGCAACTTCTTAATGACAGTTCAAAAATCCCACCAGCCCCCCCCCCCCCCCCCCCTACCTCGTAAAAAATGAACGGTCCCTTACGCAAAACCCTAAGCGATACCTGTACAGGTAAAAATATTGGATTTCCGTCCTGTGAACCCAAAGTGAGACCAAAATCTGCAATTTACACCCCTAAGCGAGACGACGAGCATCCCCGTCACTTTCATATGGGAGTCTCCCCCGGGGGGATTTCTCCGTAAATCGCATTGATTTCGTTCTTCAAAGCGGCCTTCTGCTTGAGCTTTGATCCAAGTTCCTCTTTGATGACATTAGCACTGAACTGTTTGGATGACTTCGACCACTTGTTGGACTTTGTCTGATCAACTTTGCGAAAGTAGGTGTTAGTTCAAAGTTCTGACAAAGATGAAGAAACTCAATGGCTTCATCGCACTTGACTTGTTTCTTGCTGCAATCTTCAAGTCGCCTGAAGAAATGCAGCTTGTCTTCGCGTTTCAACATTCGAATTAGATTAAATTTCTCTACGCATTTAAGAATAAAAATGAGCGAAAAAAAACACAAAGTTTCGATGTCTACACGACATCATTTCAAGTGAGAAAATAAAATATAAATGAGTTAATATATACAGGGTGAGGTGTTAAAAAAGTAAATAATAAGTAACATATTTGGCGTGTAATTAAGTATGTGTGCATGGTAAG